>JAPDVU010000002.1:115816122-116191719 GCA_026230045.1 Corynorhinus townsendii
TTGTTTAGTATTTTGCAACATTAGGCAGAGACATTGAAAAGGGCTTTAGAAGATCCTTCACAAACATTTTGAGCAAAAGTTTATTGGATGTTCTCACTCAGTGGTCAAAAATATTCAAAGATATTTGTGTCTCATATAATGCTTATCAGAGTGAAACCTCAAAGTGGAAGATTTCATTACTCAAAAGTATCAAGTGGCACAATCCATATTTTCCCTCATCAATGGACTGTAGAAACACAAACAAAAGAAACAAAGTCTCCTACATACAAATGGAATCATAGTGATTAAAAAAAGGAAAACATGAGGGAGGACCAGGTGAATAAAAGGAGTCAACTGCCTGGGGCAGAGGAGACAGACATTAGGTGGTGAGCACATAGCTGAGTGTGCTCTGTTGCACTATAAAGTTGTGCAAGTGAAGTTTTATAATGTGATTAACCTAGCTACCCCAAAATTGTAATAATGAAATAATTATTAAAAAAAAAAACTTAGTCCCATGCTTGCTCAAGAAATGAAGAGACATTATTCTGTGTTTGAAAACTATAAACGTATTTTTATTTACCTATCATTCATTCAATAAAAATCAGGTGAATAAGCTGTTGAAGCTGAGCAGTAGCAATTGTGCTGGAGAACATTAACCTTCAGAGAATTAATGGTGGAGGGCAATGTTCATAGAAACATAAATTTGGATGAGGAATAGAGTTTATAATATAAAAAGAAAATCAATCATTTAGTGTTAAGTAAACAAGTCTAATTCCAGAGTCCACTCAAGACAATGTCTAAATACTGGGCTACAGGAGAGGGAACCAAGATGGCGGCTTAGGTAACCACCTGAACTGCTGCCTCTGACAACAATTTCAAAACTACAACTAAAAGACAAAACGTCTACTACCCAGAGCCACAGGAAAGCTGGCTGAGTGGAAGTTCTGCAACTAGAAGGAAAGAGAAAAAAGCATTGAGAAGTGCACACGCGCTGAAAAGCTGAGTTATGGAGGCGCGTGAATCGGGCTGGCGGCGGGCGACTGGGTGCACTGCTTTTTTCAACCTGAAGGGAGACAAGCTCCCGATTACTCTGAACTCCCATTTCTGGGGAGACACTGGGGACCCAAACTCCTAGGGGAGAAGCTGGACTGTCTGACATCGGGTTGGAAAGTGAGGGTGGCTTTCTTGCAGATGTGCTTGCAGCAATCATTGTTTACTGCACTGGGGCGCGGGGCGAGGGAAACGCAGAGATGCAGAGATGGCTGACTGGCAGCCATCGCTGTTTGCCATGCCCTAGCCTAGTGACTCCCTGAGACCCGGCCCCACACAATCTACAAACCCACCCAAGCTCCACACAGCGGCTTTTGCGTATAAATGGTCTGCCCTAGCGCAGCTTAAGATAACAAACTGCAGCTCTGGTCAGACAGCTCCAAAACCTTCAAACCCCAAGCAAAGAGGAGAAAACTGTAGTTCTCGCTGTAGCTCCTGCTGGGTGGTCTCAGACAGTAGCTGACCTGCACCCCATTGGAGATCCAGAAGCTAGTGTTATCTAGTGGTCAGTGTGAGATGACACCAGATTTCAACTACTCACATCCATAAGTGACACATTCAAGAGGCAGACTCAGTGAGCACCAAAGCCCTGCTGAAGCAAATCCTGCTCCATAAGCATGTTTCCAGAACAGCAGTTCTTCCGTTATAGACACAGTGGGTCCTCACAGCCAAATGGCCTGGAGGTCAATTCCTCCCAGTGTACCAACAACAATTAAGGCTTAACTACACCAAGACTTTGCACTCAGCTCACAAAGGGGTGCACCAAGAGTGTCCACCTCAGGTGACAGGCTGAACCACTGGTCACCTACCACAGAAAACCACTCCATCAACACAGGGAAGCAGCAAAATGCGGAGACAAAGAAACATGCCAGGAATGAAAGAAATGGAGGAAAGCAAACTACTGGACATAGAGTTCAAAACCACATTTATAAGGTTACTCAAGAATCTTCTAAAAACTGCCGAGAAACTTGATGAGACCTCCGAGGAGATTAGTGAGACCTTCAAGGACCTTAATGAGAATGCCAAAAAAATGGAAAAGGACCAGTCAGAAATTAAGCATACACTGTCTGAAATAAAGAATATACAGAAATTCAACTGTAGATCAAAGGACCCCAAGAATCAAACCAAAGATCTGAAATATGAGGAAACAAAAAACACCCAACCAGAAAAACAAAAAGAAAAAAAGAATCCAAAAATATGAAGATAGTGTAAGGACCCTCTGGGACAACTTTAAGTGTACCAACGTCCGAATTATTGGGGTGCCAGAAGAAGAGAGAGAGCAAAATATTGAAAGCCTATTTGAAGAAATAATGACAGAAAACTTTCCCTACTGGTGAAAGAAATAGACTTACAAGTTCAGGAAGCCCAGAGAACCCCAAACAAGAGGAATCCAAAGAGGACCACACCAAGACACACCATAATTAAAAAGGCAAGGGAAAAGACAAAGATAGAATCTTGAAAGCAGCAAGAGAAAAACAGTTAGTTACCCACAAGGGAGTACCCATACGACTGTCAGCTGATTTCTCAACAGAAACTATGCAGGCCAGAAGGGAGTGGCAAGAAATATTCAAAGTGATGAACAGCAAGAACTTACAACCAAGATTACTCTACCCAGCAATGCTATCATTCAGAATTGAAGGTCAGATAGAGAGCTTCACAGACAAGAAAAAGCTAAAGGAGTTCATCACCAACAAACCAGGATTACATGAAATGCTGAAGGGTATTCTTTAAGAAGAGGAAGAAGAAGAAAAAGGTAAAGACAAAAATTATGAACAACAAAATGACAACAAATACATACCTACCAACAAGTGAATCTAAAAATCAAGTGAATAAAAAATCTGATGAACAGAATGGACTGATGAATATAATAGAATCAGGGACATAGAAAGGGAGTAGACTGACAATTCTCATGGGGAAGGGGGTGTGAGGGGTGTGGGAAGAGATTAAACAAAAATCTTACACCTATGGATGAAGACAGTGGCGGGGGTAAGGGCATGGGGTGGGATATCAGGTGGAGGGGAGCTATGGGGGGGGAAAGAGGAACACCTGTAATAATCTGAACAATAAAGATTTATTAAAAAGAGAAAAAAGAATAAATAGATAAATCAATCAATCAATCAATCAATCAATCAATACTGGGCTACAGCATCACTAGATGGAGGAGTGAGGGCTGCAGTAAGAATCCAATGGGTTTTTTGGTTGTTGTTTCCATATCTGTGATGACATAGACATTCTGAAAATTCCTGAGTAATCCACAACAGCAGACAGGGATGGTTTCCCTGGTTTATAGCCAGCACACATCATTCAGCTTAAAGAGATTCAGGACATGAATAAATCTATTTTCACAATGGCTTCAAGCCAGATGTGAGAAAAAATGGGATGGATCATTGGAGTGTTGTAACGGATATGGGATAAAATGGAATAATTCAGGATTTGTCAGACACTGGAGAAATGTTCAAGAGGGAACACATAAGGGTAATAAAGGCAGTGACCTCTCCTGCGGCAGTTGCCACCTTGACTAGACTCAAATCCCCACAGGAAACTAAAGGTGAGGGGAAAGCATGACCTCTGAAATAGTGTGCTACTCTGTGGAAGAACTATGTGAGTATTGTAACTTACCCAGGAAGAAAAATATACAATATGTGTGGAAATAATTAATGGTTGAGGACATGTGAAAAGAAACACAAATTTTGTTCAGAGGGAACCTATTCATTCAGGTTCACAAGAAAGAATCTGCATTTACATCGGCAGCATGGGTCATTACAAAGGCTCTACAAGTTGAGCCACATGGAGAAGCTAGGCCACAAAGGGATGGGTGTAGCTAGTGTGGAGGCCCAGGGAGGAGAGGTTCAACAAGGAAGGTCACCGGGGTGGATACCTAGAGGTGCCCTAGGGCTGAGAGGCAAGCAGATCAGTTGACAAGCCCCTTCGAAGACCCAGGGACAGGGGTGTGTGTGGACTTGGCATGAAAACAGTCAGCTAAGATGGGGCAGGCAGATTCCAGACCCATTCTCAGGTTCAAGGGACCTATCAAATGTGGGAAGTGGAGAGAGGAGGGATCAAACCTGCACCACACACTTTTGGCTTCTTGATTGACAGCTGGTGTCCTTGGATAAGTAGGGAGCTCAGAGGAGCCAGGGAGAGTGGACAAAGTCTGCAGCCCAGGCAGTGAGCAGCCGAACTCAGGCCTGAAGCTCAGGAGTGTCAGTGCTAGGGGAGCAGGTGGGTCAGCTCTGCAGAGGGGGCAGGGAGGGAGCTGCCTCCATGGTGGAACCCATGGGTAACAGGAAGCTTTCAATGAGTGTTTGTGGAAGGAATGAGGTAGCGACTAAGGGACTGGCAAGTGTAAGCCATGAAGAGCTGTCCCAGAGGGGAGAGAATCATGGGACAGAGGCTGAGAGCTCCAAGGGGTGACTGGCCAGTGTCAGACCCTGCAAACCAAAGGCGCAGGGGAGGAGGCCTGCAGGGGCTGCTGCTCAGTTTGGCTCCAAGCATTGGGGAGGGCAGCTCACTGAGTGGGCAACTCCCACAGATGCAGGGCCTCGAGAAAGAATGGGAAAGGAGGCCAGAGGAGGAACCTTTCAGAAGAGGTTTGGTGAAGAAGGAAGGGACATGCAGGTGGCAGCTGGACAGGCCACCATGAGATTAAATCAGGTGGGGATCTTCACATGCCATCCTCCTTCCTCATCTGCCTCTACCTAGTTGAGTAGCCTTGGAAAATCCAAAGGATCATTTTAAGCTGAGCTCCTGCTGTAATATAAATCCCATATCAAAATGGGATTCAACTTGTAGGAATTTAAAATACACACAAGTCTGGAAAGAGCTACTGCCTGGTAAACAGGAAACATCGTTTCCCCATTCTCTGAACTCCTGGCCAAGGAAGGTCAGGATTCCAGGGGCCGAGGAGCCTGGGGGACTGATGCGGGGAGCCCAGAGCCTGACAATGCTGCCAGTGATGAGTGGTGAAGGAAAACTAGGACTCACTTCTACCCCATCTAATTTTATTACAAACCCATCCTTGTGTTTCAGAATCAATGGCTATTTAATACACACCTCAAAGTACTTGGAAAACAGACCATGTTAGCATACCCAATTCTTTCTCGGTACATTATCTCAAAAGGAAAACATATTTATAAAACCCAAATCACCAGGTTTAGTACATCCCAGGAAGAGCCCCTTAGTAAACAACAGGAAACAAAATGCTGTGTCAGGAACCCAGCCACATACACACAGCAGGTGAAACTCCCCAAGAGTAAGATTGCCAATTGATGTAAATATAGGATGTCCCCCCAAAAAGGTACACACTTTAACAGCTGATAACTCACTTAATTTTCAAAATTTTTCAGGTTTAACTGATTTGAAGAAATGGGTGAAGACAGACTGAGCTTTGAATGAAGAAAATTTCTCCACGAGGCTTTTTATGGGGATACACAAAAGTTGAAGTTTAGGGTGCACAAGGCACAACAGTTGAGGAATGGAGGGAAGCTATTGAAAGAGATGCACACAAATACCAATTGAAGGAAAGATTCTTGGTGTTTGTGACTCCATGGCTCACATGAGTTCTGGTCCAGGCACTGCTGCTGCTGAAGCAGTGGAATCACAAACATCAAGAATCACTGCGTTCTGTGTATCTGTGCACCCTCTGTCCACAGCAGCCCTGGATGCCTGGACTGTGGCCCACTCTGCACCATGCACTTCATCCTGTATGTGTCCCCATAAGAAAGCCCAGAGAATACATCTTTGTTCAGAGTTAGCCTGGCTTTACCCATTACAATTCCATTAACCCTGAGAAGGAGTGAAAATTGAGTTATCAGCTGTTAATGTGTGTGTACGTTTTAGGAGGACACCCTGTAGTACATATATTTTGGGGACAACTTGCAGCACATATATATCACAAGTGTGTATACCTGTATTTAATATATTAAATTTGGTTTCTACCCCAGGAAGTCACTCAGAAATACTACTACTCGCCTCTTCTATAGCAGAAGCTGGAGCAGGAACTGGCTGAGCAGTTTATCCCCCTTTAGCTGCAGCCTTGCGAACATGGGAACCTCCGTCGACTTAACTATTTTCTCCCTGCACTTAGCAGGCATTTCATCAATTTTGGGTGGTATTAATTTTATTACCACTATTATTAATATAAAACCACCAGCCCTTTCCCAATATCAAACACCATTATTTGTCTGATGAGTTTTAATTACAATTGTTTTACTTCTGCTCTCTCTCCCAGTCCTAGGTGCTGGAATTACTATACGAGTAACAGACTGGAACTTAAACACTCCTGTTGGAGGAGGAGACCCCATCTTATATCAACATTTATTCTGATTTTTTGGTCATCCAGAAGTTTATATCCTTAATCTTCCCTGAATTTGGAATTATTTCACATATTATTTAGGAGAAAAAAAGACCCTTTCAGGTATATAGGAATGGTATGAGCTATAATGTCCATTGGATTTTATTGTCTGAGCCCATCACATATTTATGGTAGGTATGGATGTTGACGCATAAGCATAGTTTACATCAGCCACTATAATCATTGCTATCCCAACCAGAGTGAAAGTATTTAGCTGCTTAGCAACCCTTCTTGCCTTCTTGGAGGTAACATTAAATGATCTCCAGCTATACTCTGACCACTGGGCTTTATCTTTCTATTCACAGTAAGGCGTCTAATGAGCATCATACTCAACATAGATAAAAGTTGAAGTTTAGGGTACACAACGCACAACAGTTGAGGAATTGAGGGAAGCTATTGAAAGAGATGCACACAAATACCAACCAAAGGGAGGATTCTTGGTGTTTGTGATTCCATGGCTCACATGAGTTCTGGTCCAGGCGCTGCTGATGAAGCAATGGAATCACAAACATTGAGAATAGCTGCTTAGCTGTTCTGTGAACCCTCTGTCCACAGCGGCCCTGGATGCCTGGACTGTGGCCCGCTCTGCACCATACACTTACTTCATGTAGTAACACATTTGCACTATGGCAGCTGTACTTGCTTTTAAAGGTGGATTCATGCACTGATTTCCCTCATCTTCAGGTTATATATTAAACACAACTTGAGAGCAAAGGTTCATTTCTTGATTACATTTGTAGTCCTTAATATAACCTTTTTCCCTCACCATTTCTTAGGCTTATCAAAAATACCTTGAAGCTACTCTGATTACTCAGACACTTATACAACTTGAAATACTCTATCATCTATAGGTTCATTCATTTCACTAATTACTGTTATACTTACAGTCTTCATTATATGAGAAGCATTTGCTTCTAAACCAGAAGTCTTAATAGTAAAATTACCAACAACTAATCTTGCATGTCTACACAGATGTCCTCCACCTTAGCACACATTTGAAGAGCCTACAGACATAAATCCTAAGTAAGAAAGGAAGGAATCAAGCCCTCTTAAATTGATTTCAAGCTAATGTCATAGCCATACTGTCTTTCTCTATAATTGCGATATTAGTAAAATTTATATAACTTTGTCAAAACTAAATTATAAGTGGAACCCCTATATATCTCTATGACATATCCATTTCAACTAGGCTTCCAAGACACAGCATCATCAATTACAGAAGAATTATCAGACTTCCAGGATCAGACCTTAATAATTGTTTTCCTAATTAGCTCTCTTGTACTATACATTATTTCACTTATATTGCCATCCTGACTCATACAAGTACTGTAGATGCACAAGAAGTAGAAACTATTGGAACAATTCTACCAGCTACTCTTCTAATTACAATTGCCTTACCTATGCATTCTTTATACAATAGACAAAATTAACAACCCTTCTATAACTATTAAAACAATAGGCTCCCGATGGTACTGAAGCAATGAATATACAGATTATGAAGACCTTAATTTTGACTCAAACATACTCCCCACATCTGAGATAAACCCAGAGAGCTTGGTCTTCTAGAGGTTGATAACCAATTAGAATTACCTATAGAGATTACAATTCAAATATTAATCTCATCCAAAGATGTACTACACTCATGAGCTATCCCTCCACTAGGATTAAAAACAGATGTTATTCTGGCCCCTGCCCAAATCAAACAACACTCCTATCCACCCAACACAGCTTATATTATGGGGAGTGCTCTGAAATCTGTGGATCTATCATAAGTTTATGCCAATCATTCTTCAAATAATCCCTCTAAAATATTTTGAAAATGATCATCCTCTTTACTGTAATTTCATTAAGAAGCTAATTAGCATTAACCTTTTAAGTTGGAGATTGGAAGTGTAAACTTTCTTTCTCTCTCTTTTAAATCTTTAATGTTGAAAATATTACATATGTCCCTTTTTATTTTTAAGCTCTTAATGATATGCCTCAATTAGATACATCAACTTATTTATCACAATTTTATCAATAACTCTTAGATTATTTATAACTAGAGACCCAGTGCATGAAATTTGTGCACTGGAGCGGGGGGTGTCCCTCATCCCAGCCTGCACCCTCTCCAATCTGGGACCCCTTGGGGGATGTCTGACTGCCAGTTTAGGCCCAATCCCTCGGGCCTAAACCGACAGTCGAACATTTCTTTCACAATCTGGGACTGCTGGCTCCTAACTGCTCACCTGCCTGCCTGCCTGATTGCCCCTAACTGCTTCTGCCTGCCAGTCTGATCAACCCCTAACCTCTCCCCTGCCAGCCTGATTAACACCTAACTGCTCTCCCCTGTTGGCCTAATTGCTCCCAAATGCCCTCCTCTGCCGGCCTGATCTTGCCCCCCACTGCCCTTCCCTGCCAGCCTGATCACCCCTAACTGCACCTGCCTGGCTGATCACTCCTAACTGCCCTAACCTGCCGTCCTGATCTCGCCCCCAACTACCCTCTTCTGCTGGCCAATTTAGTTCTGATTGGTCAGTTTCTATTCCAGTCAGCCATTGTGTCCTCGCAATTCACCCAGATTTGATTGTGATTGGTCAGTTTCTATGCCAGTCAGCATCTCTGAGCCTATCTTCTGGCCTGATCATAGAGGCAGGGCTGACTAGCAGCTGACCCAGGCTGCTGGTGAGCAGCTGAACTGCCTGACCTCTGAGAGAGAGTGAGAGGCTTGTCTGCTCGCGAGGGAGAGAGAAGCAGGGTCTGATCACCGACAGCAGCCACTGCCACTTCTGATCAGCCCCGCATCTCTCTCTCTGAGAGATAAACAGTTCAGCCCGCTCACCTGCTATGCGCAGCCTGGTGAACGGTCAAGCCTCCCAGTTGCTGCGGATGTGACGGACCCAGGGTTTTTATATATTAGGATAATACAACTTAAAATTTCAAAACACTCTTACTATTCATACCAAGAACCTCTAACAACTAAATCGCTAAAACATTCAACCCTTTGAAAAACTCAAATCTATTTGCCTCTTTCATTACCCTTATGATAATAGGCTTACCCTTTGTCACTTTAATTATATTTCCAAATATGCTCTTTCCATCAACTACATAGCTTATATTAATAACCACCTACTCGCAATTCAACAATGACTTATTCACTTAACAACAACACAAATATTAGTTCACAGCAAAAAGGGCCACACTTGAAAGCTTATATTAATCTTTCTAATTATATGTCACTGGATATATCCTCTAGTGAAAAAAAAAATCAGCAAAGAAACAGCAATCATAAATGACTCACTAGAAGAGATGGACTCAATTGACATCTTCAGAACATTTCACCACAAAGCAATAGGATATACATTCTTCTCAAGTGCATATGGGTCATTTTCAAAGATAGACCATATATTGGGTCACAGGCAAAGTCTCTTCAAATTCAAGAAGATAGAAATCATATCAAACATCTTCTCAGATCACACAGTGGCATGCAACTGGAAATCAACTACAATAAAACAATCCAAAAATATCAAACACATGGAGACTAAATAGCATGGTATTAAACAATGACTGGGTTATCAGAGAGATCAAGGAAGAAATAAAAAACATCATGGCAACAAACCACAATGAAAACACAACAATCCAAACTCTATGGGACACAGCAAAAGCAGTCTGAAGAGGAAAGTTCATAGCTCTACAAGGCTATTGCAAAAAATGAGAAACAATGGTAATAAATTAATTAACCCTACAACTCAAAGAGTTAGAAAGGATCAACAAGAAAAGCCCAGCGTCAGCAGAAGGAAGGAAATACTAAAGATCAGAGCGGACATAAACAACATAGAGACGAAAAAAAAAAATACAAAAGATCAACAAAACCAAGAGCTGGTTATTTGAAAGGATAAACAAGATTGATGAACCTCTAGCCAGGCTCACCAAGAAGCAAAGAAAAAGGACCCAAATAAACAAAATCTGAAATGAAAGAGGAGAAATAACAACAGACCCCACAGAAATTCAAAGGATTGTTAAAAAATACTATAAACAACTCTATTCCAACAAACTGGAAAACCTGGAGGAAATGGACATATTCCTAGAAAAATGCAACCTTCCAAAACTCAATCAGGAAGAATCTAAACCTCTCAATAGGCCAATAACTATGGAAGAAATTCAAGCAGTCATCAAAAAGCTTCCAGCAAACAAAAGCCCGGGGCCAGAGGGCTTCACAGGGGAGTTTTACCAAACATTCAAAGAAGAACTAAAATCTATCCTCCTCAGACTATTCCAAAAAATTCAAGAGGAAGGAACACTTCCAAGCTCCTTCTATGAAGCCAGCATCACCCTAATACCAAAACCAGATAAAGACAACACAATGAAAGAGAATTACAGGCCAATGACCCTCATGAACATAGATGCTAAAATCCTCAACAAAATTCTAGCAAATTGGATCCAGCAGTATATCAGAAAGATCATACACCATGACCAAGTAGGATTTATCCCGGGGATGCGAGGATGGTACAATATCCGCAAATCAATAAATGTGATATATCACATAAACAAATTGAGAGATAAAAATCACATAGTCTTATCAATTGATGCAGAAAAAGCATTTGACAAAATCCAACACACTTTCTTAATAAAAACTCTCAGCAAGGTGAGAATTAGAAGGATCATACCTCAACATAATAAAAGCCTTATATGATAATCCCACAACCAACATCATACTCAATGGGCAAAAACTAAAACCATTTCCTCTAAGAACAGGAACAAGACAGGGATGCCCACACTAACTACTCCTGTTCGACATAGTACTGGAATTATTAGCCATTGCAATTAGACAAGAAGAGGAAATAAAAGGCATCCAAATTGGAAAAGAAGAAGTAAAGTTGTTCTTACTCACAGATGACATAGAAATCCCTAAAGACTCCATCAAAAAATTATTAGACTTAATAAATGAAATCGGCAATGTAGCAGGACACGAAATTAATGCCAAGAAATCTATGGCATTTCTTTACACCAACACTGAACTTACAGAAAGAGACTAAAAAAGCAATCCCATTTACCATCGCACCAAAAAAAAAATTAAGATACCTAGGAATAGAGAAACCAAGATGGTGGCAGAGGGAAACACCTGAAATTGCTGCCTTGCACAACCACTTCAAAACTACAACTAAAAGACAAAACGGACGTCATCCAGAACCACAGAAAGCCTGGCTGAGTGGAAATTCTACAACTAGAAGGAAAGAGAAATGCACACTGAGACTCAGAAGAGCTGCGGAAGTAAAGTGCAGAGGTATGGAGGTGCACCTGCATGGAAAGGGCTGGCAACTGAGTACGTGGTTGTCTTTTTCAATTGGGAGGGAGACACAAGTTCCCGACTGCCCTAAACTCCAGTTCCTGGTGTGACTCTGGGGACCTAGAGTCATCTGGGGAGAAACTGGACTGTCTGGCCTCTGGGTGAACTCGAGGGTGGCTTTCTCTCAGAGGTGCTTGCAGCGATTACCGAGGGACACTGAGATGCAGGGGCCTCTTAGGGCAGGGCTGATGGTCAGCCATAGCTGTTTGCTCTGCCCTGAGACCCCACCCCACCCAAGCTGTGCGCAGAGGCTTTTGCATATGAATAGCCTATCCCTTTGCAACCTAAAATTACTTAACAAACTGCAGCTGGGTCAGAGAGCCCCAGAACCACCAAAAGAAGGCCCAAGGCCCCACAGCAGCTTGCATTGCTTCACAGCTGGGCCTCATCTGGTCATCTCCAAACCCCAAACAAAGAAGAGGAATCTGCAGATCTCTCCATAGCTCCTGCTGGGTGGCTTCAGACAGAGGCTAAATTAGTACCTCCTTGGGTCTCCCAGTGGTCAGTGTAGGACCATCCAGATTACAAATCCTCAGATCCATAAGGGACACACTCAAGGGGCAGACTCAGTGAGCACCAAAGCCCCACTGAAGCAAGTCTTGCCTCATAAGGGTATCTCCAGCACAGAAGTTCTCCCAGAGTAGACACAGCTGATCCTCATAGCCAATTGGCCTGGACGTCAATTCCTTCCAGTGACACCAACAACAATAAAGGCTTAACTACAACAAGACTGTGCACACAGCTCACAAAGGGGTGCACCAAGAGTGTCCATCTCAGGTAATTGGGGACGCTGAGCCACTGGGCCCTATAGGACACCTAGCACACAAAGCCACTCTATCAACACAGGGAAGCAGCCAAAATGTGGAGACAAAGAAACAGGTCACAAAAGACAGAAATGAAGGAAAGCAGACTACTGGATATAGAGTTCAAAACCATGGTTATAAGATTTTCCCTTTCTTTTTAAAAAAATATGTTTTTTTTTTTATTTTTTACAGAGAGGAAGGGAGAAGGACAGAGAGTTAGAAACACTGGTGAGAGAGAAACACCAATCAGCTGCCTCCTGCACACCTCCCACTGGGGATGTGTCTGCAACCAAGGTACATGCCCTTGACTGGAATCGAACCTGGGACTCTTCAGTCCGCAGGCTGGCACTCTATCCACTGAGCCAAACCGGTCAAGGCCAGTTATAAAGTTTTTCAAGAATCTTCTAGAAATCGCTGATAAATTTAGTGAAACCCTCAAGGATGTGAAAAAGGACCAACTATAAATTAAGCATACACTGACTGAAATAAAGAATAATATACAGAGATCCAACAGCAGACTAGAGGATCCCAAGAATCAGGTCAAAGATTTGAAATACGAAGAAGCAAAAATCACCCAACCAGAAAACCAAAAAGAAAAAAGAATCCAAAAATATGAAGATAGTGTAAGGACCCTCTGGGACAACTTCAGGCATACCAACATCCAAATTATGGGGGTGCCAGAGGAAGAGAGAGAGCAAACCTATTTGAAAAATAATTACAGAAAACTTCCCCCACCTGGTGAAAGAAATAGACTTACAAGTCAAGAAGTACAGAGAAAACCAAACAAAAGGAATCCAAAGAGGACCACACCAAGACACATCATAATTAAAATGCCAAGAGCAAAAGACAAAGAGAGAATATTAAAAGCAGCAAGAGAAAAACACTTAGTTACCTACAAGGGAGCACCCATACGACTGTCAGCTGATTTCTCAACAGAAACTATGCAGGCCAGACTGGAGTGGCAAGAAATATTCAAAGTGATGAATAGCAGGAAACTACAAACAAGATTACTCTACCCAGCAAAGCTATCATTCAGAATTGAAGGTTAGATAAAGAGCTTCACAGATAAGAAAATGCTAAAGGAGTTCATCACTGCCAAACCAGTATTATATGAAATGCTGAAAGGTATTCTTTAAGAAGAGGAAGAAGAAGAAAAAGGTAAAGATAAAAATTATGAGCATCAAATACATATCTATCAACAAGTGAATCTAAAAATCAAGTGGAGAGCAAATCTGGGGATTGAAACATGGCGGTGGAATAGACAGACGTGTTCTGAGCCTTGTCCGGGAGCAGAAAGAATGAAAAGCTGAGGGTCGCACGAGGAGTGTTTCTTGGCAAGTTAAGGGACAGCCAAACTCTAGGAAAAGGTGGGGGACTGCTAGACGGGGTTCCCCTGACCAGGCAGCCCTCACTGCGGCTGGGTCCCCTCCTGGAATCACAGGCTCAGATGTGGAGACTGCGCCACCTTGATAGGGAAAGTGGAGCTTATCAGAAGCCTGAAAATCCACAACTGCAGCAACCACCGAACAGCTGCGAGCCCCAGAATACTGGTCCCTAATTGGCGCAAACTTGCGGATTTAAAGGAGCTCTTCATTCCACCACAGAAATGTCAGATTTCACCTGGGATCAGGTGAGGTCTCTGGTCCCGGCTGGAGAGAGAAACGCGCGTTTTGTGGGAGCGGGAGGACCAGGGAAGTCTCTGCCTAGAAAAACCCATGGCTGTTGGGGCTGGCGTGAACCGTGAATTTTGAAGGGGGTCCTAAGAGCTGCTAACAGAAGTGATCCCTAAAAAGCAACCCATTTTGATCTGATGTGCAGGGACAGCCTAAGAATTTCAAAGGTGTGTCAGCTGCTTAGACTTGGACGCAGACCCATTGTTCGCGCACTTGGGCTTTTTCATCTTCAATAACTTGTTTCTTATTACTAAGCCCAATTCATAGGATCACCCAGTTGGGGACACCCTGGGAGACTGCAGGGGAAAGTTGCTTTTCTGGAACCTGGGGGTCGGAGCTGGGAGTAACCATCGAAGAGCCAGCTCTGAGGCAGCCCATTCCCACAAACCAGTATTGAATGCCACAGGGATAAACACAGGCTAGAGAGGCCAAAAATAGACCCAGAAGTCAATTCAGAAACACTGCCACCCAGGGGCTGAATCACTGATTGACTCTTGTGTAATAAAAAATAAAGGAATACGAGAAATTAAGACACCGCCTGCTTAAAAATCAGGACTGGCTTACAACACTGAGGAACAGTAGAACGCAGGAAACTGCAATACTGTCCCCACTGAGAAACAGGCATGCCAAACAGAACAATAGAGGACGTGAATGACCTTCACTATTGCACATTATATATTTTTTATTTTTTTATTTTCATTTTTTGCATCTTTTACTTAAAAAACTATTTTTTTCTTTTTTTCTCACTTGATTTTACCTTTTTAATTATTACATTTTTATTTTTAATCAGTATTATTACTACTACTATTTTACCTTTTTTTTTTAAAGTGTCATATTTTTTTCTCTTTACTTTAATTTGGGACTGGTGTTCTACATTCTATTTTCATCTTTCCTTTAGCATTGTTTTACTCTATCTCAACTCTACCTTTATACCATCACTCTCTTCCTAACTTTTCCCTGGTGTCCGGTTTTCTTACCCCTTTCCTGCTTTAGATTTTCCCTATTCTTTCTGTTTACCCCCTGTTAAAATTTCACTTTACATATATATCTACTTTCCAATCCCCTGCTCCAAGTCCATACACACCTCTCTCTTCGCTGTCTTAACTACCCAAAAAATTGTTTTTCTCTCTGTCCTTTAGTTGTTGTTTGCTTCAATGTTGATTTTATCGAATTTTTATGCTTTTTTGTGAGATTGTTTTGCTTATTCTTTTTTTTGTTTCTTTGTTTTTGTTTGCTTTATTTTTGTTTGTTTTTTGCTTCTGTTTTCCCTTGCCTTGCTTGATATTAGTTGGTATTGTACTTTGTATTAATCCCCAGGTACTTGTGGCTGGCATTTGCTGGGATTAGTGGTTGCTCTATTGGATTTTTTTCTCCCCATATATATAGTCTCTTCCCCTTTTCTCTCTTAGTCTCTTTCTTGTCTCTCTTATTTTTTTTTCTTTCTTTTCCCAATTTCATTTTGACACTCCTTTTTTTCTTTCTTTCTGTTTCCTCTTCTTCTTTCTCTCCTATCCCCTAATTTGCCTTTCTCTGGTGTCACCTTTATTAGAGGTTATTAATATCATGAATACATTTCTGTTCGGTGCCTTGTCTGTTGTACCTGGTTGTGTTTTATTTTGTGCCTTTAAGTCAACGCAGGAGAGAGAGAACTACATAACCAGACATATGGAGAAGAGAGAATATGGGGAGACAAAGAAACAGCCCGCATATGAAAGAAAAGCAGCCATCACCAGAAAAGGAAGTAAACGAAATGGAGGCAAGCAACCTGTCAGAGAAAGAATTCAGAGAAATGGTCATACGGTGGCTGAGAAGAATGGAAGACAAATGCGACAATATGAGTAAGAATCAAGAGGAAATGAAGAAGAACCAAGAAGAAATGAAAAATGACATTGCTGCTGTAAAGAACTCAATAGAAAGCATCAAGAGTAGACTAGAAGAAGCAGAGGACCGCATAAGTGAGCTAGAAGACAAGATGGAAAAAAATACCCAAGTAGAGCAGCTTCTAGAAAAAAAAAAATTAAAAAGCAGGATGAGAACCTAAGGGAACTTTGGGACAACACAAAACAAAACAACATCCGCATAATCGGGGTTCCAGAAAGAAAGGAAACTGAGCAAGGAATAGAAAACCTGTTTCAAGAAATAATGACAGAAAACTTCCCTGATATAGGGAAGAAAAAACCCACAGAAATCCAAGAAGCTCACAGAGTCCCAAGCAAAATGAAGCCCAAAAGACCAACACCAAGGCACATTATAATTAAACTGGCAAACACCAACGACAAAGTAAGAATCTTAAAAGCAGCCAGAGAGAGACAGAAAGTTACATACAAAGGAACCCCCATCAGACTAGCAACTGATTTCTCAACAGAAACTCATCAGGCCAGAAGGGAATGGAATGAAATATACAAAGTCATGCAAAGGAAGGGTCTGAATCCAAGAATACTGTACCCAGCAAGGCTATCAATCAAAATTGAAGGTGAAATCAGGAGCTTCACATACAAAAAAAGGACTAAGGAAATTTATTACCACCAAATCAGAAATGAAAGAAATGCTAAATGGTCTTCTGTAAAAAAAAAAAAAAAAAGAATAAAAATGGTGACAAATAAGTACCTATCAATAATAACTTTAAATGTAAATGGATTAAATGCCCCAATCAAAAGACAAAGGGTAACTGACTAGATGAGAAAACATGACCCATATATCTGCTGTCTACAAGAAACCCACCTCAGAAAAAAAAACGCACACAGACTGAGGGTGAAAGGATGGAAAAAGGCTTTCCAGTCGAATGAAAATGAAACAAAAGCTGGGGTAGCAATACTTATATCTGACAAATTAGATCTCAAAGTGAAGGACATAACAAGAGATAAGGAAGGCCACTTCATAATACTAAAGGGAGCAATCCAACAAGAAGAAATAACTCTGGTAAACATATATGCACCCAATACAGGATCACCCAAATACATAAAAAAACTCCTGGAGGGTATCAAGGGAGAGATTAACAGCAATACAATCATAGTAGGAGACTTTAATAACCTACTATCACCATTGGACAAATCATCAAAGCAAAAAATCAGCAAAGAAACAGCAATCCTAAGTGACTCACTAGACCAGATGGAATTAATTGACATCTTCAGGACATTTCACCCCAAAGTCACAGAATATACATTCTTCTCAAGTGCACATGGCTCATTTTCAAAGATAGACCATATGTTGGGTCATAGGCAAAGTCTCTTCAAATTCAAGAAGATAGAAATCATATCAAGCATCTTCTCAGACCACAGTGGCATAAAACTGGAAATCAACTACAATAAAAACAATCCAAAGAAGTCAAACACATGGAGACTAAACAGCATACTATTAAACAATGACTGGGTTACCAGGGAGATCAAGGAAGAAATAAAAAACATCATGGCAACAAATGACAATGAAAACACAACAATCCAAAATCTATGGGACACAGCGAAAGCAGTTTTGAGAGTGAAGTTCATAGCTCTACAAGCATACTGCAGAAAACAAGAAAAATGGTAATAAATTACCTAACCCTACAACTCAAAGAGTTAGAAAAAGAGGAACAAGAAAAGCCCAGCGTACGCAGAAGGAAGGAAATAATAAAGATCAGAGCAGAGATAAATGACGTTGAGACCAAAGAAACAATATGAAAGATCAACAAAACCAAGAGCTGGTTCTTTGAAAGGATAAACAAGATTGATGAACCTCTAGCCAGGCTCACCAAGAAGCAAAGAGAGAGGGCCCAAATAAACAAAATCAGAAATGAAAGAGGTGAAGTAACAACACATCCTGACAAAATACAAAGCATTGTTAAAAAATACTACAAACAACTCTATTCTAACCAACTGGACAACCTGGAGGAAATGGACATATTTGTAGAAAAATATAACCTTCCAAAACTCAATCAGCAAGAACCTAAACAGCTCAATATGCCAGTAACTATGGAAGAAATTGAAGCAGTCATAAAAAAGCTTCCAGCAAACAAAAGCCCGGGGCCAGATGGCTTCACAGGAGAGTTTTACCAAACATTCAAAGAAGAACTAAAACCTATCCTCCTCAGACTATTCCAAAAAATTCAAGAGGAAGGAACAATTCCAAGATCCTTCTATGAAGCCAGCATCACCCTTATACCAAAACCAGATAAAGACATCACAATGAAAGAGAATTACAGGCCAATATCCCTCATGAACGTTGATGCCAAAATCCTCAACAAAATTCTAACAAACTGGATCCAGCAGTATATCAGAAAGATCACACACCATGACCAAGTAGGATTTATCCCGGGAATGCAAGGATGGTACAATATCTGCAAATCAATAAACGTGATACATCACATAAACATATTGAGAGATAAAAACCACATAGTTCTATCAATTGATGCAGAAAAAGCATTTGACAAAGTCCAACACCCTTTCTGGATAAAAACTCTCAGCAAGGTGGTAATAGAAGGATCATACCTCAACATAATAAAAGCCTTATATGATAAACCCACAGCTAACATCACACTCAATGGGCAAAAACTAAAACCATTTCCCCTAAGAACAGGAACAAGACAGGGATGCCCACTCTCACCACTCTTGTTCAACATAGTACTGGAAGTATTAGCCATTGCAATTAGACAAGAAGAAGAAATAAAAGGCATCCAAATTGGAAAAGAAGAAGTAAAGCTGTCCTTATTTGCAGATGACATGATATTGTACATAAAAAACCTGAAAGACTCCATCAAAAAACTAATAGACTTAATAAATGAACTCGGCAATGTAGCAGGATACAAAATTAATGCCAAGAAATCCATAGCATTTCTATACACCAATAATAAACTTACAGAAAGAGAGACTAAAAAATCAATCCCATTTACCATCGCACCAAAAAAATTAAGATACCAAGGAATAAACTTAACAAAGGAGATAAAAGACCTATATGCGGAAAACTACAGGACACTGAAAAAAGAGATAGAGGAAGACGTAAACAGATGGAAGAACCATACCATGTTCATGGATTGGTAGAATCAACATGATTAAAATGTCCATACTAGCCAATGCAATCTATAGATTCAATGAACCCCCCATTAAAATACCAACTGCATATTTCACAGACCTAGAAAGAACTCTTCAAAAATTCCTCTGGAATAAAAAAAGACCCCGAATAGGCACAGCAATCCTGAGAAAGAAGAATAAAGTAGGAGGGATCTCAATACCAGATTTCAAGCTGTATTACAAAGCCACTGTTCTCAAAACAGCCTGTTATTGGCACAAGAACAGACATATAGATCAATGGAATACAATGGAGAATGCAGATATCAACCCAAACTACGATGCTCAATTAATATTTGATAAAGGAGACATGAACATACAATGGAGTCAAGACAGTCTCTTCAATAAATGGTGTTGGGAAAATTGGACCGATACATGCAAAAAAAATGAAACTAGATCACCAACTTACACCATACACAAAAATAAACTCAAAATGGATAAAGGACTTAAACATAAGATGGGAAACCATAAAAATACTAGAGGAATCCACAGGCAGCAAAATCTCAGACATATGCCGAAAGAACTACTTCACTGATACTACCCCTAGGGCAATGGAAGCTAAAGAGAAAATAAACAAATGGAACTACATCAAAATAAAATCTTTTGCACAGCAAAAGAAACCATCAATAAACCAACAAAAAACTCCACTGTATGGGAGAACATACTTGCAAATGTTATCACTGATAAAGGTTTAATCTCCAACATCTATAGGCAGCTTATACAACTTAATAAAAGGAGGATAAATGATCCAATAAAAAATGGGCTACGGACCTAAATGGAATCTTTTTCAAAAGAAGACAGAAGGAAGGCCAAGAGACACATGAAAACATGCTCAAAGTCACTAATTATCAGAGAGATGCAAATCAAAACGACAATGTGGTACCATCTCTTACCTGTCAGAATGGCTATCATCAACAAATCAACAAACAACAAGTGCTGGTGAGGATGTGGAGAAAAAGGAACCCTCCTGCACTGCTGGTGGGAATGCAGACTGGTGCAGCCACTGTGGACAACAGTATGGAGTTTCCTCAAAAAACTGAAAATGGAAATCCCATTTGACCCAGTAATCCCACTCCTAGGAATATATCCTAAGAAACTAGAAACACCAATCAGAAAGGATATATGCACCCCTATGTTCATAGCAGCACAATATACAATGGCTAAGATTTGGAAACAGCCTAGGTGCCTGTCAGCAGATGCCTGGATCAGAAAACTATGGTACATCTACACAATGGAATACTATGCTGCTGTAAAAAAGAAGGAATTCTTACCATTTGCAGCAAACTGGATGGAATTGGAGAACATTATGCTAAGTGAAATAAGCCAGTCAATGAAAGAAAAATACCACATGATCTCACTCATTTGTGGAATATAATGAACAACATGAACTGATGAACAAAAACAGATCCAGAGACAGAGAAGCAACGATCAGACTGTCAAATCTCAGAGTGAAGGTAGGGGAGGATGGGGATACGGGGAGAGATCAACCAAAGGACTTGTATGCATGCATATAAGCCCAACCAATGATCACAGACAACAGGAGGGTGAGGGCATGAGTGGGGAGGGGGTTTTGGGGGGGTTAACGGGGGAATGAGGGCACATATGTAATACTTTAATCAATAAAGAAATTAAAGCTTGAAACAAACAAACCAACAAAATAATTTCTGCACAGCAAAAGAAACCATCAGCAAAATAACAAGAGAGCCCACTACATGGAAGAACATACCAGTATTTGCCAATGTTACATCCTATAAGGGGTTAATCTCCAAACTTATAGGGAACTCATACAACTTAACAAAAGGAAGACAAACAGTTCTGCTGGAAGCCACCCATTGTTAACACAATCAGGAAAATGTAAACAAGGAACCCAGAAGGCTGATGGATCTTGAGCTTTGGCAAGGGCTAAAAAACTATGCACTGCTTGTTTAGTTGAGACAATGGTGACTCAAGCAATTTCCTGACCTAATAGTCTCAAAGTAAATCTTTACTAATATTTACTGACCTTTAAGATAGTCTGTCTGCCACTGAAATTGCCTGCCTGAATAAGGGTAATATGTGTATCCAAAATTGAATATAAAGCTGGCAGGGCCTGGACACCAGTGAAGCCCTTCCACTTGAGTTGCATCTCTGCCTGGCCCCCTGTGACTTCCAAATTCATATTTCTTGTCTAATCTCTTAATTTGTGTGCAGCTCTTCTCCAGGTCCCAAATCCAAGCCACGCAGGATGTGGCTATCACAACTTTCACACAATCAAATTTAAAAATGGGCAAAGGACCTAAATAGACACTGGTCCAAAGGGGACATACAGATGGCCAAGGGACATATGAAAACATGCAGATCAAAACAACAATGAGGTTTCACCTCATACCTGTCAGAAGGGCTACCATCAACAAATCAACAAATGACAAGTATTGGTGAGGATGTGGAGAAAAGAGAATCCATCCTAGTACACTGCTAGTGGGAATGCAGACTGGCACAGTCACTATGGAAAACAGTATGGAATTTCCTAGAAAAATAAATAAATAAAGGAACTCTCATTTGACCCAGTGATCCCACTTCTAGGAATATATCTAAGAAACCTGAAACACTCATCAGAAAAAATATATGCATGCCTACATTCATAGCAGCATCATTTACAATAGCTAAGTTCTGAAAACAGCCCAAGTGCTCATTAGCAGATTAACGGATTAAAAAACCCAAAAAACTTTGGTACATACCATTTGCAACTGCATGGAGAGACCTGGAGCATATAATGCTGAGCGAAATAAGCCAGTCAGAGAACAATAAGTATTACATGACCTCACTCATATGAGGAATCTAATGAACTAAATAAACTGATGAACAAAAATAGACTCAGAGACACAGAAGCATGAACAGACTGTTGAATCTCAGAGGGAAAGCAGGGTGGGACGAGATCTACCAATGAACTTATATGCATATATGCATCACCCTTGGACACAGAGGTGGTGAGGGCCTGGGGTGGGGAGGGGAGCGGCTGGAAGAAATTAATGGGGGAAAAGGAGGACCTATATAATACTTTCAACAAGAAAGATTTTTTAAAGTGGGATGCAGAGTTGGATAACTTGATAAGGTGGGTCCCTCTAGATTTATACATTATTAAAAAATACTTTGAATTTGTTAATAGTCTGTGCCCCAATTAACATTCACTCAATCCTATAGACCCAATGATGATTCTTGCCTGAATAAATTATACCAGTGCTTGAAAAAAAGTGATTTTATAATATTATCATTAATTAGACATTTTTTCACCCAACAGTCTTCTGAAAAAGAAGTTTTTACTTTTCCTTCTCTTCTCTCATTTTTTTTGTGTGGGTTGGTACACTTTTTGTTGTTCAATGTGCTAAAATTCATAGCAAGCAGGTTGTTTTGATGTTTAAATTCCTCGAGGTTGGACAGTAGATTCCCTCGATGCCGCCACCAGTCTCTATGCACTTCCTTGCTTTCTGGCACATTAACTCACCTGTACCTTCTCTCACCCAAAGCTTTATCAGTTCTTTCTCCAAAGAGGCCAGTTCCTTTTACTGCAAAATGAATTAGGAACAGAGAATTATCTAATTCTCTAGCATACCAGAGAAATTGCTCTACTTCCGTGTATTCTCCATCTGTATATTGCCGTCCTCCTTTTCTGATGTTTTGTGGTATCTAAGAAAAAGCCACAGGTTGGCCTTTCTGAAAATTGTGTTTGTAATGAGACTGTTATACTATTTGGGTAGGCCATTAGCTTAAGAATATCACGAGAGAGGGTTTGGGAGCAGGTTATAGCTTTTTAAAATGTTTGTCTATCTTTTGCCCTGGCCGGTGTGGTTAGGTGGTTAGAGTGTCGGCCTGAGCACCAAAGAGTTACAGGTTCAATTCCCAGTCAAGGGCATGTACCTGGGTTGCAGGTTCACTCCCTGACCCCAGAAGGGGTGAAGGGGTGAGTGGGGGAGGCAACCAGTCCATGTTTCTGTCTCACATCTGTTAACGTAAAAAAACCATTGAAACCTGTAAAGAATTTTTGTGAGTTTGAGCCAAACTGTCGACATATGCTGGGAAGCAGAAACTCAACGAATTGAGATAATGCTCCGGAGAATGGCGGGTTACATTTGTATTTATACATTGCAATCAAAGGAGGGACATAGGTGGGTTACATAAAATTCATTGGTGGTAGATTAAGGAGGTGGGATAAAGCAAAGTGGTGGGAAACCCCTGGGATTGGATAAAAAGTACAATGATGGACACATACTTAGGTGGGTGCAGAAACAACTAACATGACAATGAAGGAATTTGTGGTATCTGTCCTGGTGCCCACCACATTTGGTTGTGCCCTAGGGGCTCCAGAAAAAGGGAAGTTACAAGTTACCCAGACATTTCAAGGGTATGTTATCATAGATGCAAAAAAGACAGATAGGCTCAGTTAAGGTAAAGGTTGACCTTGTCAGTGAAGATACCGGCCTAGGATGTAACTGCCCACCATAACTGCATTTAGTTAAAGTTTAATTTCAGACCATCCTTTGTGGTGACTTTAGGTCTCTGAGTTTGCAAGATTGTCATGCAGGCCTCCCCTGAGCTTGTTAAGTCAGCATGTGGCCCCTTATGTCCACACATCGATATTTCTCTCTCCCTCTCTCTCTCTCTCTCTCTCTCTGTCTATCTCCCTCTCTTCCCCCTTCCCTTCCCTGAAAAGCAATGGGAAAAAAATATCCTCTAACAACAAAAAATGTTTATGTTAAAGCACTGAGGTGCCTTAAAATGTACAAGAGATTGTAAAAACCTTTTTACACAATGCAAAGAGCACTATAGGCCAAAGAGTGAAATAGAAGCTGAGACAGGTTGTTCCCTGATGTTCATGCCCAGAGCCCTTCATCCCACTGCAGGTCAAGTGCGTCATCCCAGCTGGCTAGTAACTGTCGGGAACAGGGAGGCAGGGCTTCTTAACCCAGTGTTACAGGCGAGGTACCTCACAGGAGCTTCAAGACCTTCCCAAGTGAAGAGGCAGCAGATCTACTAGCAAATGTCCCACCTTCCTTCTGCCCCTGGGTTTCCAATGTCTGGACCTCAGCAGGGCCACCCGGGAAGCAGGGGTGGCTCATGAACTCTGTTCTTACCTGAGTTCCAGCCCCTGTGCTGTTGGTGCTCCCAGCGTCCCTGCCAGCGCTGAAGCCACCCTCCCCTCTGCCCTCACCCCACCAGTCCAGCTGAGCTGGCTCCCCCAGGAGCAGTCAGTCACTCCAGGCCTTTGTCAGGGCAGAAGAGTAGCAGCCCATTGTCAGGTCCCTGGGGGTAACGCTTGGCCTGCAGGTCCCGCAGAGTGGGGCGCTGGGATTCTGTATTGTTACCCAAGTGCCCAGGCCTGAACCTCTGGGCTTGTTCTCGGGTCCAGACAGAGAAGTAACTGGAGAGTCAGGCAGTGAGAGGGGGCAGTAGGGCTCCCGTGACCCAGGAAAGGGGCATTAGGGCCCCCGCTCGCCAGGGGAGGGGGCAGTAGGACGCCCACAACCCCGGGGAGGGGCAGTAGGGCCCCTGTGCGCCCTGGTGGCCCCCTGTGATGTTACTGAGGCACCTGCTGCCAATCCTGCAAGCTTCCCCGCCTCAGGCTTTCAGGGTGCAGGTGTCCTAGGAAACAGGGAAACCGGGCTTGCAGTGGAGGGGTTGGGAGCTGCAGGAGTGGCAACCAGCCATTTCCTGGCTGAGGGGCGCTGGTTCCTGGGTCTGAGGCGGGGCATGTCCCATTCACTGTGTGTGTGTGTGTGTGTGTGTGTGTGTGTGTGTGTGTGTGTGTGTGTATTAAGGCAAATCGTGAACCAAAGGCCATAATTATAAGGAACGATGCTTTGGTCTCAATAAAATAAAAACCCTTCTAATAACAGGGCTGTCTATGCCCTGAGTGGATTGGGCGCATGGGGGGAGCAATGGCAGGAAGGGGCTCCCACCCCTGCAGCAGCCCCCATACAGGCTGGTGCCCACTGGTGCCCGCCCGCCAGGGACGCCACGTGGGGCTCCTCAGCTCCACTGGCTACTAGAGGCTTTGCCTCTGCTTCCAACACCTCTGGATGCAGGGAGGCCCCTTACTGTGCCTGCCCCTTGCAGTCCTGGCTGCCAGTCCCAACAGTGGGGTGCCTGTTCTCTCTCCCTTCAGCCTGAATGAAACATCAAGCAGGGCAGCCCTCCTGTGAACATGGTCTTCTTTCTGACATGCCCCACCTCTCCTCTCCTCCTGGGCCTTGGGGATAAAGCTTTAGGCCTTTGGAGAGACTGCCGTCTCATAAAGATTGCTGTTGGGAGGCAGAGGAGGCAGCCATTTTGCGTTTTCATCTGTGCTGTAGTTGAGACAGTTGCTATTTCCATGTCTCCCAGGTCACAAATCTCTTGTTTCCACAACAGGCAACTTACTGTTGAGCCCATCAACAGCCATAAGGTTTTGGATTTTATATTTTTTACACATACATTCTTCCTTTCTTTCATTTTTGTTTATTTTTATTATAAACACTTGAATGTACTTTTAAAATGCTGGGGTGGTTTATCATCAACCCTGTCATTCTGTGTTGGTTTTCTTTTGACGATCAGTCACACGTTGGCTTCTTCGCGTCTAGTGTTTTGTTGGGTGCTGGATACCACGCTGTTCATCCTGAGGCAGTCATATCCGGACGGGTTTCCATAGATCTTGTGCTTCGTTTGGCAACCACTTATTAAATTTCAGATGGATGTGGTCCGTCTGAGGCTTGCTTTTAAAATAAGTCCAGGTGCCTCTAGAGCAGCCATGACCAGTCCCAGCTCTCTCCTGGGGGACTCGTCTTCAGGGAGTCTCTGCACCCGGCCCACAAGGAGGGATTCCTGAGCCTGAGGGCTCCCGCCTCCCAGGAGAGGCTCGGTCTTCAGTCGTGTCCTTCCGGGCCTCTTGGGATCTCATCCATGTATGTGTAGCTTGGTGCTCAACCAAAGAATCAAGAAGAATCTTCATGACATTTCGGAGACCTTTTTTTTCTGCTTAAAACTCTCCTCTCTGGTACTCAGCCCGCAAGCTCCAACCATCTCACCAGTACCACTCCTACTCCCTGCCTCCAGCATGTTTTGTTTTGTTATGTTTTAACTGATTTTAGAGAGAGAGGAAGGGAGAGAAGAACATCGATAGAGAGAAACACCAATGCGCTGCCTCCCGCACACCCATACCATGGACCAAGCCTGAACCCGGGCCATGCCCTGACCAGGAATGGGACTGGGGCCTCCTGATGACAGGACAATGCCAGCCCCTGAGCCACGGGCCAGGCTCCTCCGGGGGTTGGAATCTGTGCTCCTGGCCACAGCGTGGGTCTGCTTCTGCCCAGCCTCTTCCCAAGGCCTCACCTGCCCAGAGCTTCCTGGTGGCTCCAAGTGGAGCCCAGGCCCTTATGGGCAGGGCCTGAGCCCCACAGCACAGAGCCTGCTTCTGGCCCCAGCACCTCCTGGCTGTGTGGCTTCAGGCAGAGAAATGGACCCTCGGTCTCCCCTGTCAGTGGGGACTACGCTCCCTCTGGGTGGCTGGGGGAACACAGTGCGGTGGTGCCTTTGGCTGCTGCCCAGCGTGTGACCAGCACTCTCCCCCCTCCCTTCTTAGTCCTTCCTTCCTTTGATGACCGATAAACCCAGAGGTTAGCAAATAGTCTCCTTTCAGCAGAATGAGCTCTCCTATTGGGGTCCCAATGGCCAGTCCCCCTAGGTACCAGCTCCCACACCCATGCTGGCTCCATCCTCAGGACAGTGCTGACCATGCCTCTCTGGTCCTCACGCCCTGCTCCTTTGCCAACCCCGTCCTGCCTCAGCTCAGCCAGCATCATGTTCACCAGCCGTCTCACTGCCCAGCTTCCTGTCCCCTCTGTCCAGTCCCACCTCCACACTGTGACCAGCCGACATTTCTAAGTTAGGACGGACTCCTGTCACTTTGCATGTGTAAGAGCTGCCCACATGCCTCCCCCATGCAGTTCCTGCGGGCTGCACAGCATGGACCCTGGCAGCGCATTTCTCACCTGCTCCCGTGTCCTAGCATAACACCCCAACCAGTTGGAAGACTGGAGAGTAATTAAAAGAGGTGTCAGGACTGAGACTGAGCCTTGCTATGGGAGCCTAAATGAAATGTAGACTTAAGTTGACAATAATGTATCAATATCTGTTCATTAACTGTAACAATTCTGTAGAAAACTAGAAAGAGGAGAAATTAAAAGCAAAATAAGAGAAACCTATGTTATGCCCAGATTTCGTGATCCCCAAAGACCACCAGGGAGCCGAGTCTGATGCAATAGCAAAGAGCCTTTATTAGCCGGCCGGGCCACTGCTCTGCCATTCTCCACTCAGGGAATCTAGAGAGCAGTCGCCCCTACCCTTTGTGCAGGACCACTTTTTAAGCACATTAACCACATCCTGTTCTTGCAGAGCAAGTAACCCAAGACAAAACAGTTTTTCCCAAGCAACGTCAGAGTCATGCCATTGACGGCCATGTTATTCACAGGGTCATCCTGTTCTTCAGAAAGCTGACAGTGTTCTATGAAAGAAGGCCTACGTGCTGGGAGGGGGCCATGAGACCGTATCTCAAGGCCTGGCCTGGTGTCAGCACTGACAACTCTATCTGGGGCATAGTCCACAGCCTCAGTAGTGCTCAAAAATTCCCACTCTCCAACATTCCCCACTGGTTTTATGTACTTGAGTCAAATCATTGACTCTTTTGGGTCATTGTTGGCAAAGGAGTTACATTGACCCCTGAGGACTATAAGCTTGACATAATTAATTCTCTGCTGAATAAAGTCAGTAGGCCTGTTCACAAGATAAAGGCCCAGAATGAGGGCCAGGACCAATCTTGAGAGGGTCCGAAGAGTCCTGGACTCTCTATTTTGCCTGGGCTGTCTTAAGCCAGATGTAATGAAGCCACGTCGCAATCCCATCGACCTTGATTGCTGTGGAGGTGGTCCTTTCCAGGTAGGAGTCAGTCCTTGTGTGGCAAATTTCTTTATCCAAACAGTCACCAGGGTGGAAGGATGGACCGGATCAAACATGCTTCTGGACTGCTTTCTGGGTGGACTGTAAAGCCTGTAAGAACTTGAGTAAAGATTGGTTATGGATTTCAGCTTTTCTAGATTGGGTTTCCATGTAAGCTGGTGAGGTGGGTAGGTCAGGTCACTAGAATCTGTAGAGGCCCCACTGGTTTTAGGGCAGCCTCCCGGGCTGCTTTATCTGCAGCCTCGTTCCCTCTTGCTTCTGGGGAGTCCCCTTGTCTTACATAGGTAGAGATGGAAAGACTTAATTATATCTGGTAGCTCTAGTTGGCCCATCATCCTTGCTCTGCTCATATCTGTCTAACTGCCTAATATATTACCTCAAGGATCCTGGCTCTGAATTCTTTTAGGGAAAATGGACGTCGGTGGGCTCTTCTAGCTACTTCCTGCTGAGGCGGGCCAAAAGTTTCTCTCAGAGCCAAGAGATCCTTGCTGTCTGTCAGAGGGACAATGAGGCCTGGGCACAGAAGGATTATACAACCTTTCTTAATTTTATACTTCCAAATTAGCCTTTAAACCTTCTTTCTATGTCCTTTAAAAATGCATAACCATGCCTCAGACCTTCTATTCAGTATTCCTTATTCTTTGAAACCTCAATCCTTTAAACAGCCAGAATTTCTATCCACTGTGTTCTGCCAGCATAGTTCAGATAAGTAAGAAACCAAGGATGCCAGCAGAACAGTCTGCAGCCAGTAAAATCAATAAAAACCTATCTCTCCCTGCTTTCCCCACTGACACGCCCCCCTTTTCTGCATTAACCATTTACTCTGTCCCCTAGCCTAGGGCTTCTCTATCTCAGCAGGCTGAGAGTGAATTCTACCGCTTCTACCTTTTCACATACCTGCTCTGGAGCAGTTTTCAGCTCTCTTCCTCCCCCAGAGAGAGAGAGACCCACTGTAAATCTATCAGGAAGGGCAGGCATGTCGCAGTTCTCAGGACTACATGATTTTCTGTTTGCTAGCAGGGCCCAAAAAGGCAGCCTACAAAGCAGTTAATTATGAACCTAACAAGCCTCTGTTTAAACTTCTCTGGATTGACAACCTTCACAAATTAACCTTAGAATTGCAAAATTTTAAACTTACACAGCAAAATTATAAATCAAGGAAAAGCAATTAAAAGTTCTCTACTGTCTTCCCTCTGAAGCAGGGAGGTGCACTGTCTTTAAACAAATTAAACAACAGAAAGAGACAACAAATACTCTCATGTGTACAGCCAGATGGCACAAAGTAACTTTCACTTCACACAGACCAGTTAATGAGCAGATAATTATGCCAAGACAGACAAACATCCATACTCACACTCTCTCAGTAGACTAGCACAAACTGGAGCTGAGCAGATAAGTCCACAGAATAAAACAGAAAACAGACAAACAAAGACACCCAAGAACAGCCTTCCGACCCCACGGAAGCAAAACCAAAAGCTGGATGACGGCCTCACGCCTCGTCCCTCCAGTGAGGGGATTCCACGTCCCTTGAGGATCGGAACGTCTTCTGAGTCCTCCGGCCCTTGGTCCACCAGTGCGTCCACCTAGACCGCGTCGGGCACTACCAGAAAGTGAGGGGATTCCACATCCCTCCAGAAATGAGCTCACACAGAACACACACACACACACAAACACAGAGATACCTACCGCGGTCAGTCAGGCTCTCCGGGTCAGGGGTCCCTTGAGGGTCTTGGGGATCCCGGACGAGCCCCCAAATGTTATGCCCAGATTTCGTGATCCCCAAAGACCACCAGGGAGCCGAGTCTGATGCAATAGCAAAGAGCCTTTATTAGCCGGCCGGGCCACTGCTCTGCCATTCTCCACTCAGGGAGTCTAGAGAGCAGTCACCCCTACCCTTTGTGCAGGACCACTTTTTAAGCACATTAACCACATCCTGTTCTGGCAGAGCAAGTAACCCAAGACAAAACAGTTTTTCCCAAGCAACGTCAGAGTCATGCCATTGATGACCATGTTATTCACAGGGTCATGCTGTTCTTCAGAAAGCTGACAGTGTTCTATGAAAGAAGGCCTACGTGCTGGGAGGGGGCCATGAGACCGTATCTCAAGGCCTGGCCTGGTGTCAGCACTGACAACTCTATCTGGGGCATAGTCCACAGCCTCAGTAGTGCTCAAAAATTCCCACTCTCCAACACCTATTGCATCATCCTGGAAACCTGGAGGACTTGGGTGATTTCCTAGTAAAAATACACCTTAATAAAACAGAACGTAAAATGAAAACACTACAAACAGCCCAATTAGCTACCTGGACAAAGCTGTGTCCTCTCCCCCTTCCTCTGCTTTCACCTCCTCAGGCCTACAGGACACAGAGCACCAGGCAGCCCTCTGTACACCCAGGGGATGGGGGGGGGAGGGGATAAGCTGACCAGCCTCTGGGGTTCGCCTGATGCACGCCTATGGCCACGATGGAGGTGCGGCTGCAATCGGGCAGTACACCCTGCTCACCTGCCCTTGAGGAACAGAGAAAACAGACTCTACCCACAAACGTACTGCACTTACACTCTCACTCCATTTCTATTCCTTTAGAAACATATTTTCTTAGAGATTTTTATACCAAAGTGTCTTCTGCCACACAGAAGTTCAGTAGAGAGATTTCTCCAAGTTTACTTTGTGTACATGGTGTGTCCTTAAAGAGGGCTGTGTGTGAATGCGATGTGTGGTTGGCCATTTCTGTGAAGTCAGAGGCACAGAGGGCAGAGCAAGCCTGTATTAGTGTGACTGCCACAGTTCCTTGAGTTTTCACACCTTTATCTCCAGACTCAGGGGCAGGAAACAAAGGCAACACGGACTTCACACTCACAATGACGGCAGGAATCTGCAAAACCACGTTCTTATAGGAGCTAAATGGGCAGCCAGAGGGAGGCTAGCAGCTCACCAGGAGCAGGTGCACGGCCCTGTCTAGGCAGCCCACCTTGTCCACCTGCAAGAACCAGCACCACAGCACCCTGTCCCCCAGTCCTGCTGCTTTAATCCACGGCTTTGGTGCGGTTTGTTACTCAGTAGCAGGTAACTGGAACTGTAACTTCAGTAGGTAAGGAAGCAAGAAGAAATATTTTACTGGCTGACACATTACCAGCTTATATTGTGCTTTTATTCTAAAAGGCATATTAGCTCATCTGAAGAGAGATGGCAAAATATCATAATCATGAATGCCTTGGATTGGTGAGTATTATTTACCATATGTTGAGTAACCATAAACTATGATATTATCTTTAAACTAGAACAAAGTGATACTTATCTAATAAACCTTTTGAAATTTTTGTAAAACTCAACCTTGCTACAAATATAATCTCAGTAGACACACTACCTTTTGCCAGACACACCCTCAGTAGACACACTACCTTTTGCCAGACACACCCTCAGTAGACACACTACCTTTTGCCAGAAACACCCTCAGTAGACACACTATCTTTTACCTTTTGAGGGTATTGCCATCAGCTGTAATACCCTCAAATGAGGATTAAAACAGATAGAGAAGCCATAAAAAGAAGTAAAGCAAGAAAAAATGTACACTAATAATTTTACATAGACAATAAAGAAGCCTTACTTGTAAAAATATATTCCTATCTAATAAAAGGGTGATATGCAAATTAACTATCACGCTGTCACAAAGATGGTGGCGCCCATAGCCACAAGATGGCGACGCCCAGTCCCCTCAGCCCTGCCAGAGTCCCTGGTCCTGTCAGCCCCATTGCTGGAGTCCCCAGTCCTGTCAGACACACCTTTGTAGACCCTGTGAGCACATAATACATGTTTGCTGAATGATTCACTGAAGAAAAATGACCATTCAAGATCATTACTATGTTCCAATTGTGTGAGGTTGTTTTTTTTTTTTTGTTTTTTTGTTTGTTTTTTAATCTGGGCATGTTCAAAACTTTGATTTTTTTTCAAAATATATTTTTATTGATTTGAGAAAGAGGAAGCGAGAGGGAGGGAGAGAGAGAAATATCAATGATGAGAGAGTCCCCTGACTATAGAATTGAACTGTGACCCGCCTGGTTTATGAGTTGATGCTCAAACACTGAGCAACACTGGCCTGGCCAAATCTTTGATTTTTAAACCACTTTTGCAAACTACCAAAAAAGAAAATTAAAAAAAAATAAAGACAGAAAGCAGGACAAGCATGGTGCCCAGCTGTTTGTTTCTTTGTTTTTTTACTCTTCTACATGTGAAAGATATTTTAAAGCATTATCTCAAGAAAATAGTTTTTCATTTCTTATTTATAAACTTCATTATTGTCTATGTGTCAGGCACAATTTAGTACCAAAAAAAAAAAAAAAACACGCTGAATTATTAACCTATTTTGTGAAATGAAACCTAAACCAATTTGCACTTTTCAATAAGCCATTTTTACTAGAGTGCCAAACAGATCCAAACAGATACCAAAGAATTAACAAAACATTACCAAAAAGTTATTTCCTTTTAGATGGCAGACCATCTTTGAAAATGACTGGAAAGTGATTTTCTTTTTTTCTTTTTCTTTTTTTTAATTTTATTTTATTTTTATTGTTTTAAGTATTACAAATAGTAGTACATATGTCTCCTTTTTTTTTTTTCCCTTTGATCTCCCCCCGACCTCCCCTACCCCCCAGGACATGCCTTCACCTGCCCACCCTCCCCCCCCACCCCAGTGTCTTATATCCATTGGTTGTGCTTATATGCATGCGTACAAGTCCTTCGGTTGGTCTCTTACAGCCCTCCTCGCCCAACCACCCCTGTCTTCCCAATGTAGTTTGACAGTCTGTTCAATGCTTCTTTGCCTCTGTATCTTTTTCCCACCATTTCTTTCCTTTAAAAAGTTTTGCCTTTGCAGACTGGAAATAAACATATAATAACAAAACAAGACAAAACAAAAAAATGTTTGAGTCCCAATTTCAATGTCCAACAGTTCCTTATGTGTACATGTCAGCAGTGATATCTGGATGGTGGGCACATGGTGGCAATGCAGGTCCGACCCTCTCTGGTTTGGTCCTAGGTAACCTGCAGCGGTGCACAGCTGCTGACTGCTCCCATGGCAAGGCGTTGTCAGCGTCTTCCATCTCTGGACTGTTTTTGGAAAGTGATTTTCTAGCAAAAGAAGCGACCCCAAGAAAAAAACCGATCGCCAGAGAAATAAGCTGTGAAAGTGACAGCAAGGACCCCTCCCAGGAGGGCTAAGTTGACCCCTGAGCACTGCCTCCTGGGGTCCAGCCTGAGGCTCTCCTCCAACCCCCAGGTCTCTCTACAGGAGCTGCAACTTGGGGAGGAGGGCTGCAGCCCCTCTCCCCAGCCTCACCCCTCCCAGTGGGTCACTCCTCCCCAGCTCACCCCTCACCTGCTCACCCCTCTCAGTTGGTCACTGCTCCAGGCCCCTCCTCCTGGGTCCCACCTCCCTTGCTCCCAGCACCAGTGCCTGTCTGCCTCCCGCCCAGCAGAGTGGCCTGCACCTCATTGGGCACCTCAGCAGCCTTGGCTGCAGATGGGGCAGATGAGCGCTCGCCTCTGCTGTCCGCCCCCCACTGGGGACCCCAAGTCACACCCACCGCCCCTCTGTGCTTACCAGGAAAGCAGCCAGCGATGTGAGACTCACATTGCCCTTCCCATCCGCGGGCCCAGCGGGAGAGGGCGCTGTCCCCTGGGGGAGAGGAGCATTGTGGGGAGGGAACAGAGCTGGGGAAGAGGGGCAAAGAGGGGCCCTGTCCAGGGTGTGTGTATGGGGGGAAGAGGGGCTCTGTCCGGGGTGCGGGGGAAAGTGGGGCGCTGTCCTCAGCGGGAGAGGAGCGCACTGTCCTCAGCGGGAGAGGAGCGGGGAAGGGGGGCACTGTCTCCAGGGGGAAGGAGCCTTGAGGGGAGGGGGGGAAACGGGAGTGGGGGGGGGGAGGCGCGCTGTCCCGGGGTGGGGAGTGGGGAGAGGGGTGGGGGCGCTGACTGCCTGCAGCTGCAGGCTTTCTGATGTGTGTGTGTGAGAGTGTGTGTGCGACCCCCCACCCCCCTGACCTGGGTGCTGGGCGCCATGGGCATGGGGAGCCAGCCTTGAAAATTCAGAGGAGACTGGGGCCTTGGGGAGGCGGGGCGCTCCGGGTCCAGCACAAACCCTTTCAGCTGCGGAGGAGCCTGGGTGTTCTGCTTACCTTGGCTTTTATCCTTAAAAAGCTTAATTTGAAAAATGTGCTTCTGCTAGGTTCACCCACCAATACTCGGGTCAGTCCAGGGAATTGCCTTAACAAGGGGACAGAGTTAATCAATTTTTCTGTTAGGCCCAGGATTCCTGCCTGTCCTTGTTACTGCTGCTTGGGAATGAGGAGGGAGAGACTGAAGATGGGGTGTTTTTGATGTGTATCTAGGTGAGATGGAAATTAACTTTAATAAGTAACCCAAGTTAATACTGTGTAAATGTCTATCCATTTTTCTTATCTAGATAGAATCCAAAAAGAATTGATAGTTTTTTGGGAACTGGAGAAAGAAGGATCTTACCAAATTATTAAATATATTCAAAGATCTTTGTTGTAAGCCTTTTAGTTCACTTGTGTGGGTAAAATAAAGTGGAGTCAGAAGTATAGAAAATGGAGGGCAATACTTAAAACAACACTTAAGAGTAGTGAGATTGGTCAAAAATGGCTCTTGCAAATGTAGCTTAAGTGCATCTGTCTTTTCCAGATGAATGTGAGAGGTTTAAAAACCCTAGGAGATACATGTCAATGTTTTTGACAATCTGGGCAGATCGTGTTTCTTGTACACACTTTTTCCAAGTCCCAGCTGGAATTGGAACGGCTGTGGAGCAGGTTTAATTTGTGTAGTATTTAAACGTTTTTGCTTAACACATGATAGCTTGAAAAGCAGCTACTGAGATCTTAATCCACACTTAGCAAGAAGCAGGAAAGTGAAAAGTTTAGCTGTGAATATTTCAACGTGAGTAATGAGTGAGAAATAAGGTACAAAAATTGAACAGCAACTCACCCGAGAAAGCACACAGTCCTGCTCTGGGTCAGCATTAAACTCTGCCAGAGGATGCCACGTGGAGAACGTCCTTCAATGGGCACATTTGATATTAATATCTCACTGTTATCTAAATATTATGGTCTAGAATATGTTTAACTACTTATCAATTAATGTTTCAACTTTATCAAGCCACCCTTTTAACAGAAAATATTGACAGTTTCTTAAGAGGAGGAGTTTGGGTTTAACGAACTTCCTATAATAGATTTCATGTCCTCTATGTCACATCTATGTTTTTGATCAAATACTGGCTAGATTATTCCACCACATGGTCATACTCATAGATCTGCCAGAGACTTCATCATTTGTCATATATTTGTTTAATCTGAAAAGACTCCTCAAACTGCAAAATAAGGTACAAGTTTCAGTTCATCCACTGAGAAAAGAAGTTTCATTCCAGAAAATTTTTAAGAACCAAAGAAATTCAAGTGTTAAAAAACAGAATTAGACTGAGTACATTTTAAAGATAATGGCTTTATTCAATGATTCATGGCTCTGGCAGCATCCCATCCAGCCAAGAGAAGGGAGCTCTGGGGAGCTGTGCCAATGAGAGATGTTCTAGGTAGAAGGAGGTGAGAACTAGGAAATCATATAGCAAAGCATGGACTGGCTGTGACCAGGACACTTTCCTCAGGGATGGCAGATGTCCTCACAATGCTGGCCCTGCAGCTCCGCACTGACTAGTTTACCCTCCCATTTCCAGGAGAGGCTGCAACTGTGATTGTCTCCTTTTGGTGACATCGAGCTGAGCATAAGTTGCTCCACGGGGGGCCTGTTGTCTTGTTTTTAACAACTGCAACTGACAGCCAACTTTATTGCAGATCACCTACTTATCCACTTAATGGGAGAGCAACCCCAGCTGTAATAAGCATTAGTATAACCAGCGCCCTCATGACATTGATTGTTCTTACCTTATTAACTATTCTAGAATTTGCAAGTAGCTCTAATTATGTATTCACCTTACTGGTTGGTTTTCATCTACATGACAATGGTTACTGACCCACCAAATGCACACATACCACATAGTCAACTCTAGCCCCTTATGACTTACAGGAGACCTGTCAGCACTCCTCAAATAGCAGGCTTAGTTATATGATTTCATTTTAACTCACCATTATTATTAACTGTAGGCCTATAATTACTAATATATTAACCATTTACCAGTGATGATGAGATATTGTTTGAGAAAACACATTTTAAGGCCACCATACACTAATTGTATAAGGAGGACTCCATTACCACATAATTTTTTTTTATTTATCGTTTCTGAAGTATTTTTCTTTTCAGGATTTTTCTAAGCTTTCTATCATTCAAAGCTAGTCCATACTCCAGAACTAGGTGAATATTGATCCCCATCAGGCATCAATCCTCTTAATCCCTTAGAAGTACCTCATCTAAATACATCTGCTCTGGCATCTCTATCACTTCATATCATCATAGTTTAATATTAGGGAGTTGCAAGCACATGGTTCAAGCACTATTCATTATGATTTGTGTAGACTTGTACTTCACATTACTTCAAACCTCAGAATATCACGAAACATCATTTTCTATTTCAGACGGTGTCTACAGGTCAATGTCCTTTATAGCCACAGGCGTTATTGGCTCTACCTTCCTTATTGTATGCCTCCTACACCAACTAAAATTCCATGTCACATCTCACCATTTGGGATTGGAAGCTGCTGCCTGATATTGACACTTTGTAGATGTCATATGACTATTCTCATATGTCCCTATTTATCAATGAGGATCCTATTCTTTTAGTATTAATTAGTACAACTGACTTCCAATTAGTTTTGGTAAAATCCAAAAAAGAACAATTAACCTTGTACTTACTTTATTTATCAATACTAGCATCTTTACTTGTAATAATCACATTTTATCTTCCCCAAACAAATGTTTATGCCAAAAAATCAAGCCCTTATGAATGTGGTTTTGACCCAAGAAATGCTAAAGGGACTGTTGAAAAAGAAGAAATAGAAAGAGAGGGAGGAACACAGGCATAAAGAATAAAAATGGCAACCAACAAGTACCTATCAAGTACCTTAAATGTAAATGGATTAAATGCTCCAATCAAAAGACACAGGGTAGCTAAATGAATACAAAAACATGACCTACATATATGCTGTATGCAATAGACCCACCTTCGAAAAAAGGACTCACACAAACTGAAAGTGAAGAGATGAGAAAATAATTTCCAGGAAAATAGAAATGAAATGAAAGCTGGGGTAGCAATATTCATATCTGACAAAATAGACTTCAAAGTGAAGGCCATAGTAAGAGATAATTAAGGCCACTTCATAACACTAAAGCGATTGATACAACAAGAAAATATAACTCTGGTAAACATGTATGCACCCAATACAGGAGCACCCAAGTACATCAAAAAATACTCCTGGATGAGATCAACAGTAATACAATCATAGTAGGGGACTTTAACACTGCACTGACATCACAGGATAGGTATTATAGGCAAAGAAATCAATAAGGAAATAGCGACCTTACATGACACACTAGATCAGATGGAATTAATTGACATTTTCAGAACATTTCATTCTAAATCTAAAGAAAAAAATAAATAAAGCTAAAGAAGACACATTCTTCTCAAGTGCACATGGGACATTTTCAAAGATAGGCCACATGTTGGGACACAAGGTAAGTCTCAACAAATTCAAGAATATTGAAATCATATCAAGCATCTTCTCAGACCACAATGGCATGACATTAAAAATCAGCTACAATAAAAACACTCAAAAACAATCAAACATATGTAGACTAAATAGCATGTTATTAAACAATAAACGGGTTACCAAAGAGATCAATGAAGAAATAAAAAACATACTGGAAACAAATATGAAAGTGAACACACAACAAACCCAAATCTATGGGACACAACAAAAACAGCCTTGAGAGGGAAGTTCATAGCACTACAGGCCAATCTCAAAAAAAAAAAAAAGAGAGAGAAAAAAAAGAAAGAAAAATTTGTAATCAGTTATCTAACCCTAAAACTTAAAGAATTAGAAAATGTACAACAAGAAAAGACCAGACTAAGTAGAAGGAAGGAAATACTAAAGATCAGAGCATAACTAAATGACATAGAGAATAAAACAAAACAAACAAAAAAAGATCAATAAAACCAAGAGCTGGTTCTTTGAAAGTATAAACAAGGTTGATGAACCTTTAGCCAGACTCATCAAGAAACAAAGAGAGAACCCAAATAAATAAAATAAGAAGTGAAAGGGGTGAATTAACCACTGACCCCACATAAATACAAGAATCCTAAAAAATACTATGAATGACTTTATTCCATAATAATGGACAACCTGGACAAAATGGACATATGCCTAGAAAAATTCCAATATTCCAAAACCCAATCAGGAAGAATCAGAAAATTCTGATAGGCCAATAATGACTGATGAAATTGAAGCTGTAAAAAAAAAAATCTTACAGCAAATAGAAGCCCTGGCCCAGATGGCTTCAGAGGGGAGTTTAACAAACATTCCAAGAAAAACTAACACCTACACTCCTCCAACTATTCCAAAAAATTCAAGAAGAAGGAACACTTCCAAGCTCTTTCTATGAGACCAGCTTTACCCTAATTCCAAAACCAGATAAAGATGCTACAGAGAAAGAGAACTACAGACCGATATCCCTGATGAACATCGATGCTAAATTCCTGAACAAAATATTAGCAAATTGGATCCAGCAATACATTACAAAGATCATACACCATGACCAAGTGGGATTTTTCCTCTTGGGTATGCAAGGTGGTACAATATTCACAAATCAATAAACGTGTTGCATCACATAAACAGATTGCAAGACAAAAATCACATGATCACATCAATTGATGCAGACAAAGCATTCAACAAAATCCAACACCCTTTCTTGATAAAAACTCTTGGCAAAGTGAGAATAGAGGGATCATATCTCAACATAATAAAAGCAATATATGAAAAACGTACATCATACTCAATGAACAAAAACTAAAACCATTTCTCCTAAGAACAAGAATAAGACATGGATGCCCTCTTTCTCCACTCATAGCATTAGAAGCCCTAGACATAGCGATTAGACAACAAGAAGAAATAAAAGGCATCAAAATTGGAAAGGAGAAAATAAACTGTCATTATTTGCAGATGACATGATATTATACATAAAAAAACCCTAAAGACTCCATCAAGCCTGGGCAAGTCCACCCCGGAGGTTACATCACCGCTTCTGGCTGTCCACCTGTCCAGCCCCCTGATGACATAACCAGGTCCAGCTGGCTTTCGGACCCCAGCGCACTTGCCTCACATGGCCAACTTCCGGCTGGCACCTGGCCCCACCCCCTGATGACATAAACAGGTCTGGCTGCCCACCTGACCCTACTGCCCAGGCTCACGTGACCACAACCGGGTATGCCGGAGGCCCTGGATCACATGACCAATTTCAGGCTGGCACCTGGACCATCCCCCAGATGACTTAAACATGTCTGGCTGCCCACCAGACACCCCCCTACCCCGACCACCTAAGGATCACAGGACACTTCTGGGTATTTCCCAGGCCCTGGCAACGCTGACCAACATCCAGTAGGCCACCTGGACCCTCCCCCTTGTTTTCGAGATACCCCTCCTTGTTCGCCGGAGCACTGAGGCACATTGCTAGGCTTCATGGCTCCTCATGTGGAGGGTGGACTTCCCAAATCATTGGAAGTTGGGTTAAAAGCCTAAAACCCACAGCCCCAGATCACCATCTTCTCATAGGCTGCCTCCGATCCCATCGAGAGGGTGGTAAGCAGGGGGCCGCCAGCCGTCTTTCAAGAAAGCCATGGGTGTCCATCTGCCTCAGGACTCCGCATCGTCCCCAACATCGGGGCATGTCACCCTGGAATGGTGTTCACCCCAGACAAACCTGATTGCGGGCTTTGAAATCCAGGCCAGAGTTGTGTTAAGCCCCAGACAACCGTTTCCCTAGGGCAGCCAACTCCAGGACCCTTCAGTGTCAATAATGGGTGGTGGGCCCTAAGGGCCAGCTTTCGCCCTCACTCACAGCAAACGCCCTTCTTTAAGGACATGGACCTTCTTGGTGCCATCCAGGATCTGGACAAAAGGGAAATGGGGCTTTGGCGACCCCTTGTGATCCTCCTCCGCATTAGGTGGCCCCACCAACCTATTCACTAGATCACCTCCAGCTGTTGACCAGGCCTCAATGGCTGGCTCACCTGACCCTTCCGTATGTTAACCTGGACAAGTCCACCCCGGAGGTTAAGTCACCGCTTCTGGCTGTCCACCTGACTGGCCCCCTGATGATGTAACCAGGTCCAGATGGCATTCGGACCCCAGCGCCCTTGGCTCATGTGACCAATTTCCAGCTTGCACCTGGCCCCTTCTCCTGATGACGTAAGCAGGTCTGGCTTCCCAACCGACCCCACCTCCCCTGGCTCACATGAACAAGTCCAGGTACGCCCAAGGCCCTGGTTCACGTGTACAACTTCAGGCTGGCACCTAGCCCCTCTCCCTGATGACTTAAACAGGTCTGGCTGCCCACCCGACCCTACTGCCCCTGGCTCACGTGACCACAACCAGGTATGCCCAAGGCCCTGGCTCACGTAACCAACGTCAGTCTGGCACCTGGACCATCCCCATGATGACTTAAACAGGTCTGGCTGCCCAGCAGGCCCCCCTACCCCCCACAGCCTAGGGATCACAGGACACTTCCAGGTATTTCCCAGGCCCTTGCACCCCAGACCAACATCCAGCTGGCCACCTTGTGTTTGAGACACCTCTCCTAGTGCGCCTGAGCACTGAGCCACACTGCCCGGGCTTCTTGGCTCCTCAGGAGGAGGGTGAACTTCCCAAATCACAGGAAGTTGGGTTAAAGTCCTAAAACCCTCAGCCTCAGATCACCTCCTCTTCATACTCTGCCTCCAATCCTGTTGAGAGGGCGGCATGCAGGGGGCCGCCAGCCCTCCTTCAAGAAAGCTATGGGGGTACATCTGCTCTGGACTCTGCATCATCCCCAATATGGGATCATCTGACCCTGGAATGGTGTTCAACCCAGACAAAACTGACTGCGGGCTTTGAAATCCGGGCCAGAGTTGTGTTAAACCCCAGACAACTGTTTCCCTCGGGCAGCCAACTCCAGGCCCCTCCAGTGTCACTAACAGTGGCTGGCCCTGAGGGACAGATTTTGCCCTCACTCACGGCAAACACGCTTTCTTGAGGAAATGGATCTTCTTGGTGCCATCCAGGGTCCGGCTCACAAGGAAGTGGAGCTTTGACGACCCCTTGTCACCCTACTCTGCATTAGGTGGCCACACCAGGCTTTACACTACTCCACTTCCAGCTGTTGACCTGACCTCAAGCGCTGGCTCAACTGACCACTTTCGTGTGTTGACCAGGGCAAGTCCCCCCTGGCAATTACATCAAAGCTTCCGGCTGTCCACCTGGCCCGTCACCCTGAAGATGTAACCAGGTTCAGCTGGCGATAGGACCCCAGCACCCTTGGTTTAGGTGACCAACTTCAGGCTCGCACCTAGCCCCTCCCCCTGATGACATAGACAAGGTTGCCTGCCCACCTGAGCCCTCCCCTCCGCCCCCATGCCCGCAGCCCGCACCGCCCAGGTATCACAGGATACTTGTGGGTATGTTCCAGGCCCTGGCACCCCTGACCAACCTCCAGCTGGCCACCTGGTCCCTCCCCCTTGTTTTTGAGACACCACTCCTTGTTCGCCAGAGCGTTGAGCCACACTGCCCGGGCTTCTTGGCCCCTCAGGCGGAGGGTGGATTTCCCAAATCGCTGGAAGTGGGGTAAAAGGCCTAAAATCCACAGTCACAGATCACCATCTTCTTATAGGCTGCCTCAGATCCAATCAAGAGGGCGGCAAGCAGGGGGCCGCCAGCCCTCTTTCAAGAAAGCCGTGGGGCATCCAGATATCATTGCTGACATGTACACATAAGGAACTGTTTGACATTAAAACGGGGACTCAGAGTTGTTGGACATTGAAATTGGGACTCAAACATTTTTAGTTATTATATGTTTACTTCTAGTCTGCACAGGCAAGATGTCTTAAAGGAAAGAAATGGGGGGGAAAATGGACACAGAGGCAAAGAACAGAATAATAACATATAATAACATTTTTTCTTATTATATGTTTATTTCTAGTCTGCACAGGCAAGATGTTTTAAAGGAAAGAAGTCGGGGGGAAAATGGATCAGAGGCAAAGAAGCATTGAACAGATTGTCAAACTACAGCAGGAAGACGTGGGAGGTCGGGGGGGGGGGGGCTGTAAGAGATCAACCTAAGGACTTTAACACATGCATATAAGAATAACCAATGGATACAAGACACTGGGGGGGGGGGCAGGTGAAGGCATGTACTGGGGGGTAAAGGAAGCTGGGGGGAGGTCAAAGGGGGATAAAAAAGGAGACATATGTACTACTATTTTCAATATTTCAAACAAAAAGAAAATTTTAAAAAAAGCCATGGGGTGGCCAGTTGCCTCCGGACTTCGCGTAATCCCCAACATGGGACCATCTCAACCTGGAACAACCTTCGATCCAGACAGAACTGACAGTTAGCTTTGAAATGCAGTCAAGAGCTGTGGTAAGCCCCAGTAAAACATTTCCCTTCTTGCAGCAAATTCCAGGCCCCTCCAATGCCACTAATGGCTGCAGACCCCTTGACGCCAACTTTCAAACTCCCACAAGGCAGAGGCCATTGATTGAAGAATTGGAACTTCTTGGTGCCATCCAGGGACAGGGAAAAACAGGGAAGGTGGGCTTTGGTAACCCCTTGTGACCCTATTCTGAATTAGGTGACCCCACCTGCCTGTCCACTAAAACACATCCAGCTGTTGAAAAGGCCTCAAATATTTGCTCACCTCGCCCTTCCTTAAGTTTACCTGGGCAAGTGCACCCCAGCAGTTGCGTCTCAGCTTCTGGCCTTCCCACTGGCTGGCCCCCTGATGAAGTAACCAGGACCAGGTGTCATGAGGAGCCCGGAGTTCTGGGGTCACATGACCAATTACCTCAGGCACCTGGCCCTTCCCCCTAATGACTTAAGCAGTTCCTGCTTCCCAACCGACTTCCCTCCCCAGGCTAACCTGACAATATCCAGGTATGCCCAAGGACCTGCCTCCCGGCTCACACTTCAGGTTGCCACCTGGGCCCTTACCTGGATGAAGTAAAGAGGTGTGGCTACCAACATGAACCCCTGCCCAGCCCACACCGCCCAAGGATCACAGGACTCTCCTGATTATTTCCCAGGCCCCGGCACCTCGGACCAACCTCCAGTTGGACACTTGGACCATCCCCCATATTTTTCAGACACAGCTCGTCGTTCTCCAACGCACTGAGCAACACTGCCCAGGCTTCAGTTAACACACAGACAGCCATTTCTCTTCTTGCAGCAAACTAAGGTCCCCTCCAGTGTCACTAATGGGTGGGGCGACCCCTTGTGACCCTCTTCGGAATTAGGTGAACCCACCTGCCTGTCCACTAGAACAACTCCAGCGGTTGAAAGGTCTCAAATATTCGCTCACCTAACCCTTCTTTAAGTTTACCTGGGCAAGTCCACTCTAGCGGTTGAGTCTCAGCTTCTGGCCTTCCAACTGGCCGGCCTCCTGATGAAGTAACCAAGACCAGGAGGCTTGAGGACCCCGGAGTTCTGGGCTCACGTGACCAATTACCTCCTGCACCTGGGCCCTCCCCCTAATGACCTAAGCAGGTCCTGCTTGCCAACAGACCTTCGCTCCCCTGGCTCACCTGACAACATCCAGGTATGCCCAAGGAACTGGCTCCCGGGGCACACTTCAGGCTGCCACCTGGTCCCTCACTGGTATGAAGAAAAGAGCTGTGGCTACCCACATGAACCCCTGCCTAGCCCCCACTACACACGGATCATAGGACTCTCCCGGGTACTTTCCAGGCCCTGGCACCTCTGACCAACCTGCACTTGGACACTTGGACCATCCCCCAGCTTCTGGCCTTCCACCTGGCCAACCCCCTGATGGAGTAACCAGGGCTAGTTGGTGACCGGATCAGGAGGCCTGGGCTCATGTGACCAATTTCTATGGACACCTGGCCCGTCCCCTGATGACATAAGCAGGTCCTGCTTCAAAACCGACCCCATCTCCACTGGCTCATGTGACAACATACGGGTATGCCTAAAAACTTGATTCACAAGGCCAACTTCAGGCTTGCACTGGGCGCACCCCTCCCACGCCCCGATGACGAAAAGAAGTGTTGCTGCCTAGTACAACCCCAGCCGGAAACGCAACTCCCAGGGATCATAGGACTCTTCTCAGTATTTCTCAAGCCCTGGCACCTCTGACCAACATCCAGTTGGACACCTGGAACCTACCCCGTGTTTCTGAGACACTGCTCACCATTTGTCTGAGAACCGAGCCACAATGCCCGGTTTGTGTGAAACCCAAGACAACCAATTCCCTTCTTGCAGCAAACTCCAGTCCTCTCCAATGTCACCAATAGGTGGGGCGCCCTGAGGGTCAACTTTCGACCTCACGCAATGCAGAGGCACTTCCCTGAAGAATTTGAACTTCTTGGTGGCATCCAGAGACAGGAAAAAACGGGTAAGTTGGGCTTTGGTGACCCCTTGTCACCCTCTTCCGAATTAGGTGACCCCATCTGCCTGTCCACTAGAACAAGTCCAGCTGTTGAAAGGGCCTCAAATATTTGCTAACCTGACACTTCCTTAAGTTTACCTGGGCAAGTCCACCCCGGTGGTTGCGTCTCAGCCTCTGGCCTTCCAACTGGGCAGCCCCCTGATGAATTAACCAGGACCAGGTGGCTTGAGGACCCAGGAGTACTGGGCTCTCTTGACAAATTACCTCTGGCACCTGGCCCCTCCCCCTAATGACGTAAGCAGGTCCTGCTTCCCAAACTACCTTCGCTCCCCTGGCTCACCTGACAACTTTCTGGTATGCCCAAGGACATGGCGCCCAGGGCATACTTCAAACTGCCACCTGGGCCCTCACCAGTATGAAGTAAAGAGTTGTGGCTACCCACATGAGCCACTGCCCAGCCCCCGCCGCCCAGGGATCACATGACTCTCTCGGGTATTTCCATGGCCCTGGCACCTCGGACCAACCTGCAGTTGGATACTTGGACCATCTTTTGAGACACAGCTCGTCAATGGCCTTCGCACTGAGCCACATTGCCCGGGCTTCCGTTAACCCCAAGACAGCCATTTCTCTTCTGGCAGCAAACTCCTGTCCCCTCCTGGCGCCCACCTGGGCGCTCCCCCCCCGAAGACAAAAAGACGTGTGGCTGTCCAGCCGAACCCCACCCGAAACCCAACGCCCAGGCATCATAGGACTCTTCTGGTTATATCCCAGGCCCTGGCACCTCTGACCAGCATCCAATTGGACTCCTGGAAGCTCCACCGTGTTTCTAAGACACAGGTCATCATTTGCCTGTGCATGGAGCCACAGTGCCTGGGTTGGTGTGAAACCCCAGGAAACCAATTCCTTTCTTGCAGCAAATTCCAGTCCTCTCCAGTGTCACTAATAGGTGGGATGCCCTGAGGGCCAACTTTCGACCTCACGCAATGCAGAGGCCCTTTCCTAAAGAACTGGAACTGCTTGGTGCCTTCCAGGGACAGGGAAAAACAGGGAAGTTGGGCTTTGGTGACCCCTTGTGACCCTTTTCCAAATTAGGTGACCTCACCTGCCTGTCCACTAGAACAACTCCAACTGTTGAAAGGGCCTCAAATAATCGCTCTCCTGACCCTTCTGTAAGTTAACCTGGGTCAGTCCATCCCAGTGGTTGCATCTCAGCTTCTGGTCTTCCCAATGGCCTGCCCCCTGATGAAGTAACCATGAACAGGAGGCTTGAGGCCCAGAGTTCTGGGCTCACATGACAAATTACCTCTGGCACCTGCCCCCTTCCCCTAATGACGTAAGCAGGTGATGCTTCCAAAACTACCTTTGCTTCCCTAGCTCACCTGACAACATCCAGGTATGCCTAACGACCTGGCTCAGGGGCACACTTCAGGCTGCAACCTGGGCTCTCACAGGTATGAAGTAAAGAGGTATGGCTACACACATTAAAAGCCGCCTAGCCCCCACCGCACAGCCCCCACCGCCCAGGGATCACAAAACTCTCCCGGGTATTTCCCAGGCCCTAGCACTTCGGACCGACCTGCAGTTGGACGATTGGACCATCCCCCATATTTTTGACACACAGCTCATCATTCGCCTTCGCACTGATCAACACTGCCAGGACTTCAGTTAACACCCAGACAGCCATTTCTCTTCTAACAGCAAACTCCTGTCCCCTCCACTGTCACAAATGTTTGGGGCGCCCTGAGGGCCACCTTTCAGTCTCACTCCATGAAAAGGCCCTTCCCTTAAGACTTGGAACTTCTTGGTGCCATCCAGGAACCTGGAAAAACGGGAACTGAGGCTTTGGCGGCCCCTTCTGACCCTCATCCTAATTAAGTGACCCAACCTGCCTATCATTTAGAACACCTCCAGCTCTTGATAGGGCCTCAAGTGTTCCTCACATAACCCTTCATTGTGTTGACCTGGACAAGTCCACGCAGGCGGTTAGGTCACAGCTTCTGGCAACCACCTGGCCGGCCCCCTGATGAAGTAACAAGGGCTAGATGGTGAGCGGGTCAGGAGGCCCGGGCTCACGAGACCAATTAGCACGGACAACCGCACAATCCCCATGATGAGGTAAGTAGGTTCTGCTTACAAAACGACCCCACCTCCCCTAGCTCACGAGACAACATCCCGGTATTCCTAAAAATTTGACTCACGCGGCCAACTTCAGGCTGACACGTGGGCGCTCCCCCCTCCAAAGACAAAAAGAGGTGTGGCTGCCCAGTCAAACCAAACAGGAAACCCAACGGGCAAACATCTTAGGACTCTTCTGGGTATTTCCGAGGCCCTGGCACCTCTGACCAACATCCAATTGGACACCTAGAACTTCCCCTGTGTTTCTGAGACACGGTGGTCATTTGCCTTAGCATGGAGCCACAGTGCCCGGGTTTGTGTGAAACCCCAGACAACCAATTCCTTCTTGCAACATACTCCACTCCTCTCCAATGTCACGAATAGGTGGGGCGCCCTGAGGGCCAACTTTCGACCTCAGGCAATGCAGAGGCCCTTCCTCTATGAATTGGAACTTCTTGGTGACAATCAGGGTCAGGGAAAAACAGGGAAGGTGGGCTTTGGCGAACCCTTCTGACCGTCTTGCGAATTAGGTGACCCCACCTGCCTGTCCACGAGAACAATTCCAGCTGTTCAAAGGGCCTCAAATATTCGCTCTCTTGACCCTTCTTTTAGTTTACCTGGTTGAGTCCACCAGGTAGTTGCTTCTCAGCTTCTGGCCTTCCAACTGGCCGGCCCTGTGATGACGTAACCAGAACCAGGTGGCTGGAAAACCCCGAAGTTCTGGGCTCATTTGACAAATTACCTCCAGCACCTGACCCCTCCCCCTAATGACATAAACAGGTCCTACTTCCAAAACTACCTTCGCTCCCCAGCTCATCTGAAAATATCCAGGTATGCCCAAGGACGTGGCTCCCGGGGCACACTTCAGGCTGCCACCTGGGCCCTCACAGGTATGAAGTAAAGAGGTGTGGCTAACCACATTAACCCCCACCCAGCTCCAACCTTCCATGGATTACATGACTCTATGGAGTATTTCTATGGCCCTAGAACCTGGGATCAACCTGCAGTTGGACATTTGGACCATCTCCCGTTTATTGAGAAACAGCTCGTCGTTCCCTGAAGCAGTAAACCCCATTGCCCGGGCTTCCGTTAACAACCAGACACCATTTCTCTTCTGGAAGCAAACTCCAGTACCCTCCACTGTCACTAATGAATGGGGCGTCTTGACGGCCAACTTACGACCTAACCCCATGTGAAGGCCCTTCCCTGAAGACTTGGAACTACTTGCTGCCTTCCAGGAACCTGGAAAAACGGGAAGTGAGGCTTTGGCGGCCCCTTGTGACCCTCCTCCTAATTAGGTGACCCTACCTGCCTATCAACTACAACACCTCCAGCTGTTGATAGGGCCTCAAGTGTTTCAAACATGACCCTTCCTTTTGTTGACCTGAACAAGTCCACCCAGGAGGTTAGGTCACACTTTCTGGCCTCCAACCTGGCCGGCCCACTGATGAAGTAACCAGAGTGAGGTGGTGAGGAGGTCAGGAGGCCTGGGCTCACGTGATCACTTAGCAAGGACTCATGGCCCATCCCCATGATGACTTAAACAGGTCCTCCTTACAAAAGGATCCCATAATCCCTGGCTCACCTGACAACATCCCGGTATGCCTAAAAACTAGAGTCACGTGGCCCACTTCAGGCTGACACCTGGGCGCTCCGCCTCCCACCCCGATTGATGAAAAGGGGTGTGGCTGCAAAGCAAAACCCCAACCAGAACCCAAAGTCCAGGCATCATAGGACTCTTTTGGGTATTTCCCGGGCCCTGGAACCTCTGACCAACATCCCTTTGGACACCTGGATACTCCCCCGTGGTTCTCTGACACAGCAGAGGCCCTTCCCGGAAGTTTTGGAACTTTTTGGTGCCATCCAGAGACTGGGAAGAACAGGGAAGGTACCCTTTGGTGACCCCTTGTACCCTCTTCGGAATTAGGTGACCACACCTGCCTGTGCAGTAGAACAACTCCAGCTGTTGAAAGGGCCTCAAATATTAGCTAACGGGCCCCTTCCTTAAGTTTACCTGGCCAAGTCCACACCGGCAGCTGCGTCTCAGCTTCTAGCCTTCCAACTGGCCACTCCCCTGATGAAGTAACCAGGAACAGGTGGCTTGAGGACCCAGGAGTTCTCATTTCACGTGACCAAATACTTCCGGCACCTGGCCCCTCCCCCTAATGACTTAAGGAGGTCCTGCTTCCCAAACTACCTTTGCTCCCCTGGCTCACCTGACAACTTTCAAATATGCCCAAGGACGTGAATTCCAGGCATACTTCAGGCTGCCAACTGGGCCCTCACCGGTATGAAGTAAAGAGTTGTGGCTACCCACATGAGCCACTACCCAGCCCCGCCCACCCAGGTATCACAGGACTCTCTGGGGTATATCCACGTGCCTGGCACCTCAGACCAACCTGCAGTTGGACACTTGGACCATCCCCCATATTTTTCAGACACAGCTCATCGTTTGCTGTCCCACTGAGCCACACTGCCCGGGCTTTCTTCAACCGCTAGACAGCCATTTCTCTTCTGGCAGCAAACTCCAGTAAACCTCCACTGTTACTAATGGGTAGGGCGACCTGATGGCCAACTTTTGGCGTCACTTCATTAATAGGCCCTTCCTTGAAGACTTGGAACTTCTTGGTGCCATCCAGGAACCTGGAAATACAGGGAAGTGAGGCTAGGCGGCCCCTTGTGACCCTCATCCTAATTAGGTGACCCAACCTGCCTATCATTTAGAACACCTCCAGCTGTTGATAGGGCCTCAAGTGTTCCTCACATAACCCTTCCTTTTGTTTATCTGGACAAGTCCACCCAGGCGGTTAGGTCACAGCTTCTGACTCCCACCTGATGAAGTAACCAGAGCTGGGTGGTGAGCGGGTCAGGAGGCCCGGGCTCACGTGACCAATTAGCACGGACACCCTCCCCATCCGCATGATGACTTAAGTAGGTTCTGCTTACAAAACGACCCCACCACCCCTAGCTCACGTGACAACATCCCGGTATTCCTATAAACTTGTCTCACGCGGCCAACTTCAAGCTGACACTTGGGCGCTCCCCCCTCCCGAGACAAAAAGAGGTGTGGCTGCCCAGCCCAACCACACAGGAAACCCAATGCCCAAGCATCTTAGGACTCTTCTGGGTATCTCCGAGGCCCTGGCACCTCTGACCAACATCCAATTGGACACCTGGAACTTCCGCCGTGATTCTGAGACACGGCTGGTCATTTGCCTGAGCATGGAGCCACAGTGCCCGGGTTTGTGTGAAACCCCAGAAAACCAATTCCTTCTTGTAGCATTATCCAGTCCTCTCCAATGTCACTAATAGGTAGGGCATCATAAGGGCCAACTTTCGACCTCAGGCAATGCAGAGGCCCTTCCCTGATGAATTAGAACTTCTTGCTGCCATCCAGGGACAGGGAAAAACAGGCAAGTTGGGCTTTGGCGACCCCTTGTGACCGTCTTGCGAATTAGGTGACCCCACCTGCCTGTCCACTAGAACAACTCCAGCTGTTGAAAAGGCCTCAAATATTAGCTCTCCTGACCCTTCCTTAAGTTTACCTGAGCGAGTACACCCTGGTGTTTGCATCTCAGCTTCTGGCCTTCCAACTGGCCGGCCCCCTGATGAAGTAATCAGGACCAGGTGTCTTGAGGACTCCTGAGTTCTGGGCTCACGTGACAAATTATCTCGGGCACCTGGCCCCTCCCCCTAATGACATAAGCAGGTACTACTTCCCAAACTACCTTTGCTCCCCTGGCTCACCTGACAACTTTCAACTATGCTCAAGGACGTGGCGCCCAGGCATACTACGGGCTGCCATCTGGGCCCTCACCGGTATGAAGTAAAGAGTTGTGGCTACACACATGAGCCACCGCCCAGCCCCCAATGCCCAGAGATCACAGGACTCTCTCGGGTATTTCCAGGGCCCTGGCACCTCAGACCAACCTGCAGTTGGACACTTGGACCATCCCCCATATTTTTGAGAAACAGCTCGTCATTTGCCGAAGCTCGAAGCCACATTGCTCAGGCTTCCCTTAACCCCCGACAGCCATTTGTCTTCTTGTAGCAAACTCCAGTCCATCCACTGTCACTAATGAATGGGGCGTCCTGAGGGCCAACTTTCGACCTCTCTCCATGCAAAGGCCCTTCCCTGAAGACTTAGAACTTCTTGGTGCTATCAAGGGACCTGGATAAACAGGGTAGTGAGGCTTTGGCAGCCCCTTTCGACCCTTCTCCTAATTAAGTGACCCAACCTGCCTATCAACTACAACACCTCCAGCTGTTGATAGGGCCTCAAGAGTTTCTCCCATGACCCTTCCTTGTGTTGACCTGGATAAGTCCACCCAGATGGTTAGGTCACACTTTCTAGCCTCCCACCGGGCCGGCCCCCTGATGAAGTAACCAGGGCTAGGTGGTGAGCCGGTCAGGAGACCTGGGCTCACGTGACCAATTAACACAGACACCCGGCCCATCCCCATGATGACCTAAGTAGTTTCTGCTTCCAAAACAAACCCAACTCCCCTGGATCACGTGACAAAATCCCGGTATTCCTAAAAATTTGACTCACGCGGCCAACTTCAGGCTGGCACCTGGTCGCTCCCCCCCGAAGAAGGAAAGAGGTGTGGCTGCCCAGCCGAACCCCACCTGGAACCCAACGTCCAGGCATCATAGGCCTCTTCTTGGTATTTCCCAGGCCCTGTCACCTCTCAACAACATCCAATTGGACACCTGGAACTTCCCCGACTTTCTGAGACATGGCTGGTCATTTGCCTGAGCATGGAGCCACAGTGCCCGGGTTTGTATTAAACCCCAGACAACCAATTCTTTCTTGCAGCATACTCCAGTCCTCTCCAATGTTACTAATAAGTGGGGCATTCTGAGGGCCAACTTTTGACCTCAGGCAATGCAGTGGCCCTTCCCTCAAGACTTGGAACTTCTTGCCGCCATCCAAGACCCGGGAAAATTGGGAAGGTGAGGCTTTGCTAGCCCTCATGACCCTCCTGCTAATTAGGTGACCCAACCTGCCAATCCACTAGAATACCTCCAACTTTGATAGGGCCTCAAGCATTCTCACATGACCCTTTCTTGTATTGAACTGGACAAGTCCACCGTGGCGGTTAGTTCACAGCATCTGCCTCCCACCTGGCTGGCCTCCTGATGAAGTAACCAGGGCTAGGTGGCGACCAGGTCAGGAAGCCTGGGCACACGTAACCTATTAGCACGCACACCTGGCCCATCCCCATGATGACGTAAGCAGGTCCTGCTTCCAAAAGGACCCTTTATCCCCTGGCACACCTGACAACATCCCAGTATGCCTAAAAACTTGACTCACGCGGCCAACTTCAGGCTGGCACCTGTGCGCTCCCCTCCGATGATTAAAAGAGTTGTGACTGCCAAGCCGAACCCCACCCAGAACCCAAAGTCCAGGCTACATAGGACTCTTCTGGGTATTTACCAGGTCCTAGAACCGCTGACCAACGTACATTTGCACACCTGGAAACACCCCGTGTTTATGAGACACAGCATAGGCCCTTCCCTGAAGAATTGGAACTTCTTGGTGCCATCCAGGGACAGGTAAAAACAGGCACGTTGGGCTTTGGCGATCACTTGTGACCCTCTCCCGAATTAGGTGACCCCACCTGCCTGTCCACTAGAACAAGTCCAGCTGTTGAAAGGCCTCAAATATTCGCTAACCTGACCCTTCCTTAAGTTTACCTGGGCAAGTCCACACCGGCGGTTGCGTGTCAACAACTTCTGGCCTTCGAACTGGCCAGCCCCCTGATGAAGTAACCATGAACAGGTGACTTGAGGACCCAGGAGTTCTTGGCTCACCTGACCAAACACCTCAGGCACCTGGCCCCTCACCCCTAATGACATAAGCAGGTCATGCTTCTCAAACTACCTTCACTCCCCTGTCTCACCTGACAACTTTCAGGTATACCCAAGGATGTGGTTCCCAAGGCATACTTCAGGCTGCCACCTGGGCCCTCATCGGTATGAAGTAAAGAGTTGTGGCTACCCACATGAGCCACCGCCCCACCCCCACCACCCAGGGATCACAGGACTGTATCGGGCATTTCCACGGCCCTGGCATCTCGGAACAACCTGCAGTTAGACACTTGGACCCTCGCCCATATTTTTGAGACACAGCTCGTCGTTTCCTGTCGCACTGAGCCACACTGCCCGGGCATCCGTTAACCCCCAGACAGCCTTTTTGTCTTCTGGCAGCAAACTCCAGTGCACTCCACTGTCACTAGGGGTTGGGGCGACTTGTGGGCCTACTTTCAGCCTCACTCCATTAATAGGCCCTTCCCTTAAGACTTGGAACTTCTCGGTGCCGTCCGGGAACCTGGAAAAACGGGGAAGTGAGGTTTAGTGGCCCCTTGTGACCCTCATCCTAGTTAGGTGACCCCACCTGCCTATCAACTAGAACACCTCCAGCTGTTCATAGGGCCTCAAGTGTTCCTCACATGACCCTTCCTTGTGTTGACCTGGACAAGTCCACACAGGCGGTTATGTCACAGTTTCTGGCCTCCCTTCGGGCCAGCCCCTGATTAGGTAACCAGGGCTAGGTGGTGAGCCGGTCAGGAGGCCTGGGCTCACGTGATCAATTAGCAAGGACTCATGGCCCATCCCCATGATGACGTAATCAGGTCCTCCTTACAAAAGGACCCCATATCCCCTGGCTCACCTGACAACATCCCGGTATGCCTATACACATGCCTCACGAGGCCAACTTCAGGCTGGCACCTGGATGCTTCCCCCCCTTCCCCCCCGATGATGAAAAGAGGTGTGGCTGCCCAGCTGAACCCCACCCGGAACCCAATGCCCAGGCATCATAGGACTCTTCTGGCTATTTCCCATGCTCTGGCACCTCTTACCAACATCCAGTTGGACACCTGGAACCTCCTCCGTGTTTCTGAAACACCGCTAGTCATGTGCCACAGCACGGAGCCACAGTGCCCGGGTTAGTGTAAAACACCAGACAACCAATTCCCTTCTTGCAGCAAACTCCAACACTCTCCAATGTCACTAATAGGTGGGGCGCCTTGAGGGCCAACTTTCGACCTCACACAAGAGAGAGGCTCTTCCCTGAAGAATTGGAACCTCTCGGTGCCATCCTGGGACAGGGAAAAACAGGGAAGTGAGGCTTTGGCGTCCCCTTGTGACCCTCGTCCTAATTAGATGACCCAACTGCCTATCAACTAGAACACCTCTAGCTGTTGATAGGGCTCAAGCGTTCCTCACATGACCTTCCATTGTGTTGACCTGGACAAGTCCACCCAGGCGGTTAGGCCAAAGCTTCTGGCCTGCAAACAAGTTGGAACCCTGATGAAGTGGACACTGTTTCATCACTGGAAAATCTGTTCCAAGGGCAGAGAATTGAGTGTGATACTTGCTACCTATATATTTCAGTCTAAATGAGTTGACGTGTTGGAAAGAAGGTTGGTGAAACACTTAAACTTTCTCTGCATTGAAACTTTTTCTTGAGAACTCACAGAAACCGACCTTGGAAATGTCAAGAAATGTGTCTGAAAAACTTAAAATAGTAATGTAGAACCTGAATATCCCTAGTGCAGTGTTAAACTATGAGGTATTTGTATGGAAAGAGCTATTAAAGGTAAGATAGTTTTTAAAATAGAAAAAGTTTACCTTTATAGAGCTGGTATATATGGAAACACAGTGTATAAACTCTTGAAATTCACAATGAATCACTGGACACATCTGAATCAACCACTGAGAATTCACAATGAAAGTGAAGAGAAAATAAATAGAAGATGCCTGAAGCAGTAGGAATACCAGTTCACAGAGCCTTAATTGTAAAGGACATTGTTTATTCTATGAGAAATTGTGTTTCAAGAGGCGAGAAGTGAGTGTGATACTCTTCACTTTTGTAATTCAGTATAAATGAGTTGGCTTTTAGCAAGAAAGTTGGTGAAACATAAATTCATCTGCATAGAGCCGATGTAGTATCATAAAAGTATTAAAAGCTCTTAGAAATCGAAATGATCGTCAAGCTAGTGTTCAAACGAGAAATAATTTACATTTAAAGTCTGGTATTCTTGGCAAAATGCGCTATAGATACTTGGAATTCACAGTGAATGAGCTGGATTCACTGGACAAAAGTGAACCAAACACTGCAATTCACAATGAAAGACTACGGAAATATGTACAAAGGTGCCTGACAAACAAGTTCATAGAGACTTAGTATCTGAAGGACACTTGTTTATCACTGGGAAATTGTGTTCATACGAAAGAGAAGTGAGTGTGATGCTGGTTACACTTATAATTCAGTGTAAGGAAGTTGGGTCTTGAGGGAAAAAAAGGTGAAATATCCATCATTTTCGTAGACCTGATGCACTACTATAAAATAACTCAAAACTCTTAGAAATCAAAATGTTAGTTAAGCTAGTGTTCGGAGTAGTAATAATTTACTTATAAAGTCTGGTATATTTGGATAAACACGCTATAGATAGCTTTGAATTCACAGTGAATGAGCTTGAATCCCTGGACAAAAGTGCATCAAACACGGAAATTCACAAAGAATTGCGGGGGAAATAAGTGTGAACGTGCCTCAAACAGGAGGAATACAAGTTCACAGAGCCTTCATATGTGAAGGACACTGTTTCCTCACTGGGACATTGAGTCCATAGAGGAGGGAAATCAATACGCTACCCTACTTTTATAATTCGGTCTAAAAGCGTAGACGTTTTAGCCAGAATGTTGGTACACATAAATTCATCTGCATAGAGCTGATGTAGTAGCATAAAAATATTCAAAATTCTTGGAAAATAAATGATAGTCAACCTAGTGATCAAAGTGGTGATAATTTTCATTTAAAATCTGCTATATTTGGCAAAACGCTGTATACGTACTTGGAATTCACAGTGAATGAGCTTGAATCTCTGTGCACAAGTACATCAAACATTGAAATTCACAATGAAAAACTAGAGAAATATGTAGGAAGGGTCCTGAAAAAAAAGTAATACAAGTTAATAGAGCCATAATGTGAGAAGGACACTGTTTAGTCACTGGGAAGTTGTCTTCAAAGACAGAGAAGGGAGTGCGATACGCTTTGCACTTTGTAATACAGTATAAATGAGTTGGCATTTTCAGAAGAAAGTTGGTGAAACATAAAATTTTTTTATAGAGCTCATATAACTTTATAAAATTATTCAAAACTCTTAGAAATAAAATTGATAGTCAAGCTAGTGTTCAAATTAGTCATAAATTACATTTAAAGTCTGGTATATTTCGCAAAACCCGCTGTAGATAATTGGAAATCAACGTCAATGAGCTTGAATCCCTGGACAAAAGTGAATCAAACAGGGAAATTCACAATGACTTACTAGGGAAATATGGGTGAAGGTGCCTCAAACAGGAGGAATACGAGTTCACAGAGCCTTAATATGTAAAGGACACTGTTTCCTCACGGGGACATTGAGTCCATAGAGGAGAGAATTCAATACGCTACTCTACTTTTATAATTCTGTCTATATGAGTTGGCGTTTTAGCCAGAATGTTGGTACACATCAATTCATCTGCACAGAGCTGATGTAGTAGCATAAAAGTATTCAAAACTCTTAGAAATCAAAATGATAGTCAACCTAGTGATCAAAGTGGTAATAATTTACATCTAAAGTCTGCTATCTTTGGCAAAACGCTGTATACATACTGGAATTCACAGTGAATGAGGTTGAATCTCTGTGCAAAAGTGAATCAAACATCGAAATTCACAATGAAAGAATAGGGAAATATGTAGGAAGGGTCCTGAAGCAAAAGGAATACAAGTTAATAGAGCCATAATGTGAGAAGGACACTGTTTAGTCACTGGGAAGTTGTCTTCAAAGACAGAGAAGGGAGTGCGATATGCTTTGCTCTTTGTAATTCAGTATAAGTGAGTTGGCGTTTTAAGAAGAAAGTTGGTGAAACATGAAATTTTTTTATAGAGCTCATATAACTTTATAAAAGTATTCAAAACTCTTAGAAATAAAATTGATAGTCAAGCTAGTGTTCAAATAAATAATAAGTTACATTTAAGTCTGGTATATTTCGCAAAACCCGCTGTAGATACTTGAAATTGAACGTCAATGAGCTTGAATCACTGGACAAAAGGGAATCAAACCGGGAAATTCACAATGACTTACTACGGAAATATGTGTGAAGTTACCTCACACAGGAAGAATACAAGTTCACAAAGCCTTAATATGTCAAGGACACTGTTTGCTCACGGGAACATTGAGTCCAAAGAGGAGAAAATTCAATACGCTACTCTACTTTTATAATTCAGTCTATATGAGTTGGCATTTTAGCCAGAATGTTGGTACACATCATTTCATCTGCACAGAGCTGATTTAGTAGCATAAAAGTATTCAAAACCCTTAGAAATCAAAATGATATTCAACCTAGTGATCAAAGTGGTAATTTACATTTAAAGTCTGCTATCTTTGGCAAAACGCTGTATACATACTGGAATTCACAGTGAATGAGGTTGAATCTCTGTGCAAAAGTGAATCAAACATTGAAATTCACAGTGAAAGATTAGGGAAATATGTAGCAAGGGTCCTGAAACAAAAGGAATACAAGTTCACAGAGCCTTAACATGTGAAGGACACTGTTTCCTCACTGGGAAGTTTTATTCCCAGAGCTGAGAAGTGAGTGTGATAGTGGTTAGACTTCGAATACTTTTGTAGAACCTGAATATCTGTAATGCAGTGTTGAAATACGAGGTATTTGTTAAGAAGGTGCCTGAAGGAGTAGGAATACCAGTTCATAGAGCCTTAATTGTAAAGGACACTGTATAGTCAATGGGAAATAGTGTTCCAAGAGTCGAGAAGTGAGTGTGATACTCTTCACTTTTGTAGTTCAGTGTAAATGAGTTGGCATTTTAGCAAGAAAGTTGGTGAAACATAAATTCATCTGCATAGAGCCGATGGAGTACCATAAAAGTATTCAAAGCTGTTAGAAATCAAAATGATCGTCAAGCTATTGTTCAAACGAGAAATAATTTACATTTAAAGTCTGGTATTCTTGGCAAAATGCGCTATAGATACTTGGAATTCACAGTGAATGAGCTGGATTCACTGGACAAAAGTGAATCAAACACTGCCATTCACAATGAAAGACTACGGAAATATGTAGAAAGGTGCCTCACAAACAAGTTCATAGAGACTTCGTATCTGAAGGACACTTATTGATCACTGGGAAATTGTGTTCATAGAAAAGAGAAGTGAGTGTGATGCTGGTTACACTTATCATTCAGAGTAAGGAAGATGGGTCTTTAGGGAAAATATGGTGAAACATCCAACATTTTCTTAGAGCTGATGCACTACTATAAAATAACTCAAAACTCTTAGAAATGAAAATGTTAGTTAAGCTAGTGTTCAGAGTAGTAATAATTTACTTATAAAGTCTGGTATATTTGCCTAAACGCGCTATAGATAGCTTTGAATTCACAGTGAATGAGCTTGAATCACTGGACAAAAGTGCATCAAACACGGAAATTCACAAAGAATTGCTGGGGAAATATGTGTGAAGGTGCCTCAAACAGGAGGAACACAAGTTCACAGAAACTTAATATGTGAAGGACAATGTTTCCTCACGGGGACATTGAGTCCATAGAGGAGGGAAATCAATACGCTACTCTATTTTTATAATTCGGTCTAAAAGCGTAGACGTTTTAGCCAGAATGTTGGTACACATAAATTCATCTGCATAGAGCTGATGTAGTAGCATAAAAGTATTCAAAATTCTTGGAAAATAAATGATAGTCAACCTAGTGATCAAAGTGGTGATAATTTTCATTTAAAATCTGCTATCTTTGGCAAAACGCTGTATACGTACTTGGAATTCACAGTAAATGAGCTTGAAACTCCGTGCACAAGAACATCAAACATTGAAATTCACAATGAAAGACTAGAGAAATATGTAGGAAGGGTCCTGAAACAAAAGTAATACAAGTTAATAGAGCCATAATGTGAGAAGGACACTGTTTAGTCACTGGGAAGTTGTCTTCAAAGACAGAGAATTGAGTGCAATATGCTTTGCTCTTTGTAATTCAGTATAAATGAGTTGGCGTTTTCAGAAGAAAATTGGTGAAACATGAAATTTTTTTATAGAGCTCATATAACTTTATAAAATTATTCAAAACTCTTAGAAATAAAATTGATAGTCAAGCTAGTGTTCAAATTAGTCATAAGTTACATTTAAAGTCTGGTATATTTCACAAAACCCGCTGTAGATAATTGGAATTCAACGTAAATGAGCTTGAATCACTGGAACAAAGTGAATCAAACAGGGAAATTCACAATGACTTACTAGGGAAATATGTGTGAAGGTGCCTCAAACAGGAGGAATACAAGTCCATAGAGCCTTAATATGTGAAGGACACTGTTGCCTCACGGGGACATTGAGTCCATAGAGGAGGGAAATCAATACGCTACTCTACATTTATAATTCGGTCTAAAAGCGTAAATGTTTTAGCCAGAATGTTGGTACACATAAATTCATCTGCACAGAGCTGATGTAGTAGCATAAAAGTATTCAAAACTCTTGGAAATCAAAATGTTAGCTAGTGTTCAGAGTAGTAATCATTTACTTATAAAGTCTGGTATATTTGGCTAAACGCGCTATAGATAGCTTTGAAATCAGAGTCAATGAGCTTGAATCCCTGGACAAAAGTGCATCAAACACGGAAATTCACAATGACTTACTAGGGAAATATGTGTGAAGGTGCCTCAAACAGGAGGAATACAAGTGCACAGAGCCTTAATATGTGAAGGACACTGTTTCCTCACGGGGACATTGAGTCCATAGAGGAGAGAATTCAATAAGCTACTCTACTTTTATAATTCACTCTAAATGAGCTGGCGTTTTAGCCAGAATGTTGGTACACATAAATTCATCTGCACAGAGCTGATGGAATACCATAAAAGTATTCAAAGCTCTTAGAAATCAACATGATCGTCAAGCTAGTGTTCAGAGTAGTAATAATTTACTTATAAAGTCTGGTATATTTGGCTAAACGCGCTATAGATAGCTTTGAAATCACAGTGAATGAGCTTGAATCCCTGGACAAAAGTGCATCAAACACGGAAATTCACAATGAATTGCTGGGGAAATATGTGTGAAGGTGCCTCAAACAGGAGGAATACAAGTTCACAGAGCCTTAATATGTGAAGGACACTGTTTCCACACTGGGACATTGAGTCCATAGAGGAGAGTATTCAATACAATACTCTACTTTTATAATTCGGTTTAAAGCTTTGGCGTTTTAGCCAGAATGTCGGTACACATAAATTCATTTGCATAGACCTGATGTAGTAGCATAAAAATATTCAAAATTCATGGAAAATAAATGATAGTCAACCTAGTGATCAAAGTGGTAATAATTTACATTTAAAATCTATCTTTGGCAAAACGCTGTATAAATACTCGGAAATCACAGTGAATGAGCTTGAATCTCTGTGCACAAGTAAATCAAAAATTGAAATTCACAATGAAAGACTAGGGGAATATGTAGGAAGGGTCCTGAAACAAAAGGAATACAAGTTAATAGAGCCATAATGTGACAAGGACACTGTTTAGTCACTGAGAAGTTGTGTTCGGAGAGAAGAGAAGTGCGTGCGATACGCTTTGCTTTTGTAATTCAGTATAAATGAGTTGGCGTTTTACGAAGAAAGTTGGTGAAACATGAAAATTTTCTATAGAGCTCATATAACTTTATAAAAGTATTCAAAACTCTTAGAAATAAAATTGATAGTCAAGCTAGTGTTCAAATTAGTCATAAGTTACATTTAAAGTCTGGTATATTTCACAAAACGCGCAGTAGATACTTGGCATGCAAGGTCAATGAGCTCGAATCAGTGGACAAAAGTGAATCAAGCTGGGAAATTCACAATGACTTACTAGGGAAATATGCATGAAGGTGCCTCAAACAGGAGGAATACAAGTACAGAGCCTTAATATGTGAAGGACACTGTTTCCTCACGGGGACATTGAGTCCATAGAGGAGAGAATTCAATACGCTAATCTACTTTTATAATTCAGTCTAAATGAGTTTGAGTGATTACGCAAGCAGGTCCTGCTTACAAAGGATCCCATATCCCCTGGCTCACCTGACAACATCCTGGTATGCCTAAAAGGTAGAGTCACGCCGCCCACTTAAGGCTGGCACCTGGGCGCTCCCCCCACCCCTCCCGATGCCTGATGATGAAAAGGGGTGTGACTGAAAGCCAAACTCCAACCAGAACCCCAAGTCCAGGCATCATAGTACACTTTTGGGTATTTCCCGGCCCCTGGAACCACTAACCAACATCCCTTTGGACACCTGGATACTCCCCCGTGGTTCTGAGACACAGCAGAGGCCCTTCCCGCAAGTTTTGGAACTTCTTGGTGCGATCCAGGGACTGAGAAAAACAGGGATGGTGCACTTTGGCGACCCCTTGTACTCTGTTCCAAATTAGGTAACCCCACCTGCCTGTGCAGTAGAACAAGACCAGCTGTTGAAAGGGCCTCAAATATTTGCTAACTTGCCCCTTCCTTAAGTTTACCTGGCCAAGTCCACACCGGCGGCTGATCTCAGGTTTTAGCCTTCCAACTGGCCACTCCGTTGATGAAGTAACCAGGAACAGGTTGCTTCAGGACCCAGGAGTTCTTGGCTCACGTGACCAAATACTACTTGGCCCTTCCCCCTAATGACATAAGCAGGTCCTGCTTCCCAAAATATATTTGCAACCCTGGCCGACCTGAAAACTTTCAAGTATGCCCAAGAACGTGAGCAACAGGCATTCTTCAGGCTGCCACCTGGGCCCTCACCGGTATGAAGTAAAGAGTTGTGGCTACCCACATGAGCCAAAGCCCAGCCCCCACCACCCAGGGATCACAGGACTCTCTCGGGTATTTGCACGTCCCTGGCCCCTAGGACCAACCATCAGTTGGACACTTGGACCAACCCCCATATTTTTCAGACACAGCTCGTTCTTTGCTTTCCCACTGAGCCACACTGCTCGGGCTTCCTTTAACCCCCAGAGAGCCATTTCTCTTCTGGAAGCAAACTCCAGTACCCTCCACTACCACTAATGGGTAGGGCGACCTGATGGCCAACTTTCGGACTCACTCCATTAATAGGCCCTTCCTTGAAGACTTGGAACTTCTTGGTGCCATCCAGTAACCTGGGAATACGGGAAAGGGAGGCTTTGGAGGCCCCTTGTGACCCTCATCCTAATTAGGTGACCCAACCTGCCTATCATTTAGAACACCTTCAGCTGTTGATTGGGCCTCAAGTGTTCCTCACAAAACCATTCCTTGTGTTGACCTGGACAAGTCCACCCAGGCGGTTAGGTCACAGCTTCTGGCTCCCACCTGGCCAGCCCCCTGATGAAGTAACCAGGGTTAGGTGGTGAGTGGCTCAGAAGGCCCGGGGTCACGTGACCAATTAGCACGGACACCGGCCCAAATTCCTATGATGACATAAGTAGGTTCTGCTTAGAAAACGAACCCACCTCCCCTAGCTCATGTGACAACATCCCAGTATTCCTAAAAACTTGACTCACGCGGCCAACTTCAGGCTGACACTTGGGCGCTCACCCCTGCTAATACAAAAAGAGGTGTGGCTGCCAAGCCAAACAAAACCAGAAACCCAATGCCCAAGCATCTTAGGACTCTTCTGGGCATTTCCGAGGCCCTGGCCCCTCTGACCAACAACCATTTGGAAACCTGGAACTTCCCCCGTGTTTCTGAGACACGGCTGGTCATTTGCCTGAGCATGGAATCACAGTGCCCGGGTTTGTGTGAAACCCCAGACAACCAATTCCTTCTTGCAGCATACTCCAGTCCTGACCAATGTCACCAATAGGTGGGGCGCCCTCAGGGCCAACTTTCGACCTCAGGCAATGCAGAGGCCCTTCCCTGATGAATTGGAACTTCCTGGTGCCATCCACGGACAGGGAAAAAAAGGGAAGTTCGGCTTAGGCCTCCCCTTGTGACCGTCTTGCGAATTAGGTGACCCCACCTACCTGTCCACTAGAACACCTCCAGCTGTTGATAGGGCCTCAAGTGTTCCTCACAAAACCGTTCCTTGTGTTGACCTGGACAAGTCTGCCCAGGAGGTTAGGTCACAGCTTCTGGCACCCACCTGGACAGCCCCCTGATGAAGTAACCAGGGTTAGGTGGTGAGCAGGTCAGAAGTCCCGGGCTCACTTGAAAAATTAGCACGGACACCCGCCCCATCCCCATGATGACGTAAGTAGGTTCTGCTTACAAGACAACCCCATCTCCCCTAGCTCACGTGACAACATCCCGGTATTCCTAAAAACTTGACTCAAGAGGCCAAGTTCAGGCTGTCACTTGGGCGCTCCCCCCTGCCAATAGAAAAAGAGGTGTGGCTCCCCAGCCTAACCACACCACAAATCCAACGACCAAGCATCTTAAGGCTCTTCTGGGCATTTCCAAGGCCCTGGCCCCTCTGACCAACAACCAATTGGACACATGGAACTTCCCCCGTGTTTCTGAGACATGGCTTGTCATTTGCCTGAGCATGGAGCAACAGTGCCCGGGTTTGTGTGAAACCCCAGACAACCAATTCCTTCTTGCAGCATACTCCAGTCCTCTCCAATGTCATCAATAGGTGGGGTGCACTGATGGCCAACTTCCGCCTGAGGCAATGCAGAGGCTCTTCCTTGATGAATTAAAACTTCTTGGTGCCATCCAGGGACAGGGAAAACGGCGGAGTTGGGCTTTGGCGACCCCTTGTGACCGTCTTGCGAATTAGGTGACCCCTCCTGTCTGTCCACTAGAACAACTCCAGCTGTTGAAAGGGCCTCAAATATTTGCTCTCCTGGCCCTTCTTTAAGTTTACCTGCTCAAGTCCACCCGGTAGTTGCTTCTCAGCTTCTGGCCTTCCAACTGGCCGGCCCCCTGATGAATTAACCAGGACCAGGTGGCTTGAAAACCCCCAAGTTCTGGGCTCATTTGGCAAATTACCTCCGGCACCTGGCTTCTCCCCCTAAGGACATAAGCAGGTCCTGCTTCCCAAACTACCTTCCCTCCCCACCTCAGCTGACAATATCCAGGTATGCCCAGTGACCTGGCCCCCGGGGCACACTTCAGGCTCCCACCTGGGGCCTCACATTTATTAAGTAAAGAGGTGTGGGTAACAAAATTAACCCCCGTCCAGGCCCAACCGTCCACGGATTACATGACTCTACCAAGTATTTTATGGCCCCAGAACCTCGGATCAACCTGCAGTTGGACACTTGGACCATCCCCCGTTTATTGAGAAACAGCCCATCGTTCCCCGAAGCACTAAACCCCTTTGCCCAGGCTTCCGTTAACACCCAGACACCATTTCTCTTCTTGTAGCAATCTCCAGTGCCCTCCACTGTCACTAATGAATGGAGCGTCCTGGGGGCCAACTTACGACCTCACTCCATGCGAAGGCCCTTCCCTGAAGACTTGGAACTACTTGGTGACATCCAGGGACCTGGAAAAACGGGGAAGTGAGGCGTTGGCGGCCCCTTGTGAACCTCCTCCTAATTAGGTGACCCAACCTGCTTATCAACTACAACACCTCCAGCTGTTGATAGGGCCTCAAGTGTTTCAAACATGACCCTTCCTTTTGTTGACCTGGACAAGTCGACCCAGGAGGTTAGGTCACACTTTCTGGTTTCCCACCTGGCCGGCCCACTGATGACGTAACCAGAGCCAGGTTGTGAGCCGGTCAGCAGGCCTGGGCTCACGTGATCAATTAGCAAGGATTCTTGGCCCATCCCCATGATGACATAAGCATGTCCTCCTTACAAAAGGATCCCATATCCCCTGGCTCATCTGACAACATTCGGGTATGCCTAAAAACTATAGTCACGCTGCTCACTTCAGGCTGGCACCAGGGCGCTCCCACCCACCCCGAACGACTGATGATAAAAAGGGTGTGGCTGAAAGCCATACCCGAACCAGAACCCAATTTCCAGGCATCATAGGACACTTTTGGGTATTTCCAGGGCCCTGGAACCGCTGACCAACATCTCCTTGGACACCTGGATACTCCCCCATGGTTCTGAGACACAGCAGAGGCCTTTCCCGGAAGTTTTGGAACTTCTTGGTGCCATCCAGGGACTGGGAAAAACAGGGATGGTGAGGCTTTGGCGACCCCTTGTACCCCCTTTGGAATTAGGTGACCCCACCTGCCTGTGCAGTAGAACAGGTCCAGCTGTTGAAAGGGCCTCAAATATACGCTAACCTGACCTTTCCTTAAGTTTACCTGGCCAAGTCCACACCGGCGGTTGCGACTCAGCTTCTAGCCTTTCATTTGGCCGGCCCCTGATGAAGTAACCAGGAACAGGTGGCTTGAGGACCCAGGAGTTCTGGGCTCACGTGACCAAATACTTCCAGCACCTGGCCCCACCTCCCCTAGCTCATGTGACAACATCCCGGTATTCTTAAAAACTTGACTCACGCTGCCAACTTCAGGCTGACAGTTAGGCGCTGAACCCTGCCAAGACAAAAAGAGGTGTGGCTGCCCAGCCGAAACACACCAGAAACCCAAACCCAAAGCATCTTAAGACTCTTCTGGGCATTTCCGAGGCCCTGGCACCTCTGACCAACATCCAATTGGACACCTGGAACTTCCCCCGTGTTTCTGAGACACGGCTGGTCATTTGCCTGAGCATGGAGCCACAGTGCCGGGTTTGTGTGAAACCCCAGACAACCAATTCCTTCTTTCAGCATACTCCAATCCTCTCCAATGTCACGAATAGGTGGGGCACCCTCAGGGCCAACTTTCTACCTCAGGCAATGAAGAGGCCCTTCCCTGATGAATTGGAACTTCTTGGTGCCATCCAGGGACAGGGAAAAACAGGGAAGTTGGGCTTTGACTACCCCTTGTGACCATCTTGCGAATTAGGTGACCCCACCTGACTGTCCACTATAACAACTCCAGCTGTTGAAAGGGCCTCAAATGTTCGCTCTCCTGACCCTTCTTTAAGTTTACCTGCTCGAGTCCACCGGGTAGTTGCGTCTCAGATTCTGGCCTTCTAACTGGCCTGCCCCTGATGAAGTAACCAGAACCAGGTGGCTTGAAAAGCCCGACGTTCTGGGCTCATGTGACAAATTACCTGTGGCACCTGGCTTCTCTCCCTAAGGAAATAAGCAGGTCCTGCTTCCCAAACTACCTTCCCTCCCCAGCTCACCTGACAATATCCAGATATGCCGAATGACCTGACTCCCGGGGCACACTTCAGCCTTCCACCTGGGCCCTCACAGGTATGAAGTAAAGAGGTGTGGCTAACCAAAAGAACCCCCGCCCAGCCCCAACAGTCCATGGATTACATGACTCTACCGAGTACTTTATGGCCCTAGAACCTCAGATCAACCTGCAGTTGGACACTTGGACCATCCCCCGTTTATTGAGAAACAGCTCGTCGTTCCCCGAAGCACTAAACCCCATTGCCCGAGCTTCCGTTAACACCCAGACACCATTTCTCTTCATTTAGCAAACTCCATTCCCTCCACTGTCACTAATGAATGGGGTGTACTGAGGGCCAACTTACGACCTCACTCCATGCGAAGGCCCTTCCCTGATTACTTGGAACTACTTGGTGCCATCCAGGGACCTGGAAAAACGGGGAAGTGAGACTTTGGCGGCCCCTTGTGATCCTCCTCATAATTAGGTGACCCAACTTGCCTATCAACTACAACACTTCCAGCTGTTGATAGGGCCTCAAGTGTTTGAAACATGACCCTTAAATTTGTTGACCTGCACAAGTCCACCCAGGAGGTTAGGTCACACTTTCTGGCCTCCCACCTGGCCTGCCCACTGATGAAATAACCAGAGCCAGGTGGTGAGGCGGTCAGGAGGTCTGGGCTCAAGGGAACAATTAGCAAGGACTCTTGGCCCATCCCCATGATGACGTAAGCAGGTCCTCCTAACAAAAGGATCCCATATCCCCTTGCTCACCTGACAACATCCCGGTATGCCTAAAAACTAGAGTCACGCCGCCCACTTCAGGCTGGCACCTGGGCGCTCCCCACCCCCAACACCTGATGATGAAACGGGGAGTGGCTGAAATCCAAACGCCAACCGGAACGCAAAGTCCAGGCATCATAGGACACTTTTGGGCATTTCCCGGGCCCTGGAACCGCTGACCAACATCCCTTTGGTCACGTGGATTCTCCCCCGTGGTAGAGGCCCTTCCCCCAAGTTTCGGAACTTCTTGGTGCCATCTAGGGACTGGGAAAAACAGGGATGGTGCGCTTTGGCGACCCCTTGTACCCTCTTCCGAATTAGGTGACCCCACCTGCCTGTGAAGTAGAACAAGTGCAGCTGTTGAAAGGGGCTCAACTATTTGCTAACCTGCCCCTTCCTTAAGTTTACCTGGCCAAGTCCAAACCGGTGGATGCGTCTCAGCTTCTAGCCTTCCAACTGGCCACTCCCCTGATGAAGTAACAAGGAACAGGTGGCTGGAGGACCCAGGAGTTCTGGGCTCACGTGACCAAATACTCTGGCACCTGGCCCCTCCCCCTAATGACATAAGCAGGTCCTGCTTCCCAAAGTACATGTGCTCCCCTGGCTCACCTGACAAATTTCAAGTATGCCCAAGGACGTGAATCCCAGGCATACTTCAGGCTGCCAACTGGGCACTCACCGGTATGAAGTAAAGAGTTATGGCTACCCATATGAGCCACCTCCCAATCCCCACCACCCGGGGATCATAGGACTCTCTCGGGTAATTACACCTCCCTGACACCTCCCACCAACCTGCAGTTGGACACTTGGACCATCCCCCATATTTTTCAGACACAGCTCGTCCTTTGCTGTCCCACTGAGCCACACTGCCCGGGCTTCCCTTAACTCCCAGACAGCCATTTCTCTTCTGGCAGCAAACTCCAGTACCCTCCACTGTCACTAATGGGTAGGGCGACCTGATGGCCAACTTTCGGCGTCTCTCCATTAATAGGCCCTTCCTTGAAGATTTGGAACTTCTTGGTGCCATCCAGGAACCTGGAAATATGGGGAAGTGAGGCTTTGGCGGCCCCTTGTGACCCTCATCCTAATTAGGTGACCCAACCTTCCTATTATTTAGAACACCTCCAGCTGTTGATAGGGCCTCAAGTGTTCCTCACAAAACCGTTCCTTGTGTTGACCTGGACAAGTAGCACCCTGGCGGTTAGGTCACAGCTTCCAGCTCCCACCTGGACAGCCCTCTGATGAAGTAAACAGGGTTAGGTGGTGAGCGGGTCAGAAGGCCCGGACTCACATGACCAATTAGCACGGACACCCGCCCCATTCCTATGATGACGTAAGTAGGTTCTGCTTACAAAACGACCCCACCTCCCCTAGCTCATGTGACAACATCCCAGTATTCCTAAAAACTTGACTCACGCGGCCAACTTCAGGCTGACACTTGGACGCTCCCCCCTGCCAAGACAAAAAGAGGTGTGGCTGCCCAGCCGAACCACACCAGACACCCAACGCCCAAGCATCTTAGGACTCTTCTGGGCATTTCCGAGGCCCTGGCACCTCTGACCAACATCCAATTGGACACCTGGAACTTCCCCCGTGTTTCTGAGACACGGCTGGTCATTTGCCTCTGCATGGAGCCACAGTGCCGGGTTTGTGTGAAACCCCAGAAACCAATTCCTTCTTGCAGCATACTCCAGTCCTCTCCAATGTCACGAATAGGTGGGGCACCCTCAGGGCCAACTTTCGACCTCAGGCAATGCAGAGGCCCTTCCCTGATGAATTGGAACTTCTTGGTGCCATCCAGGGACAGGGAAAAACAGAGAATTTGGGCTTCGTCGACCCCTTGTGACCGTCTTGCGAATTAGGTGACCCCACCTGCCTGTGCACTAGAACAACTCCAGCTGTTGAAACGGCCTCAAATATTCGCTTTCCTGACCTTTCTTTAATTTTACCTGCTCAAGTCCACCTGGCGGTTGCGTCTCAGCTTCTGGCCTTCCACCTGGCCGGCCTCCTGATTAAGTTACCAGGACCAGGTGGCTTGAAAACCCCGAGGTTCTGGGCTCTTTTGGCAAATTAAATCCGGCACCTGGCTTCTCCCCCTAAAGACATAAGCAGGTCCTGCTTCCCAAACTACCTTCCCTCCCCAGCTCACCTGACAATATCCAGGTATGCCGAATGACCTTCCACCCTGGGCACACTTCAGGCTGCCACCTGGGCCCTCACAGGTATGAAGTAAAGAGGTGTGGCTAACCAAATTAACCCCCGCCCAGCCCCAACCGTCCACGGATTACATGACTCTACCGAGTATTTTATGGCCCTAGAACCTCGGATCAACCTGCAGTTGGACACTTGGAACATCCCCCGTTTATTGAGAAACCGCTCGTCGTTCCCTGAATCACTAAACACCATTGCCCGGGCTTCCATTAACACCCAGACACCATTTCTCTTCTTGTAGCAAACTCCAGTCCCCTTCACTGTCACTAATGAATGGGGCGTCCTGAGGGCAGACTTATAACCTCACTCCATGCCAAGGCCCTTCCCTGAAGACTTGGACCTACTTGGTGCCATCCAGGGATCTGGCAAAACGGGGAAGTGAGGCTCTGGCGGCCCCTTGTTACCCCCCTCCTAATTAGGTGACCCAACCTGCCTATCAACTACAACACCTCCAGCTGTTGATAGAGCCTCAAGTGTTTAAAACATGACCCTTCCTTTTGTTGAGCTGGACAAGTCCACCCAGGAGGTTAGGTCACACTTTCAGGCTTCCCACCTGGCCGGCCCACTGATGAAGGAACCAGAGCCAGGTTGTGTGCCGGTCAGGAGGCCTGGGCTCACGTGATCTATTAGCAAGGATTCTAGGCCCATCCCCATTATGACGAAAGCAGGTCCTGCTTACAAAGGATCCCATATCCCCTGGCTCACCTGACAACATCCCGGTATGCCTAAAAACTATAGTCACGCAGCCCACTTCAGGCTGGCACCTGGGAGCTCCCCCCCCCACGCCTAATGATAAAAAGGGTGTGGCTGAATGCCAAACCCGAACCAGAACACAAAGTCCAGGCATCATAGGACACTTTTGGGTATTTACCTGGCTCTGGAACCACTGACCAACATCCCTTTGGACATCTGGATACTCCCCCTTGGTTCTGAGACACAGCAGAGGCCCCCCCGCAAGTTTTGGAACTTCTTGGGGCCATCCCGGGACTGTGAAAAACAGGGATGGTGTGCTTTGGGGACCCCTTGTACCCTCTTCCGAATTAGGTGACCCCACCTGCCTGTGCAGTAGAACAAGTCCAGCTGCTGAAAGGGCCTCAAATATTCGCTAACCTGCCACTTCCTTAAGTTTACCTGGCCAAGTCCACACCGGCGACTGTGCCTCAGCTTCTAGCCTTCAAACTGGCCACTCCCCTTATGAAGTAACCAGGAACAGATAGCTTCAGGACCCAGGAGTTCTGGGCTCACATGACCAAATACTTCCAGCACCTGGCCCCTCCCTCTAATGTCGTAAGCAGGTCCTGCTTCCCAAAGTACATTTGCTCCCGTGGCTCACCTGAGAACTTTCAAGTATGCCCAAGGACGTGAATCCCAGGCATATTTCAGGCTGCCAAGTGGGCCGTCACTGGTATGAAGTAAAGAGTTGTGGCTACCCACATGAGCCACCGCCCAGCCCCCACCTCCCAGGGATCACAGGACTCTCTTGGGTATTTGCACGTCACTGGCACCTCGGACCAACCTGCAGTTGGACACTTGGACCATCCCCCATATTTTTCATACACAGCTCATCCTTTGCTGTCCCACTGAGCAACACTGCCCAGGCTTCCTTTAACTCTCAGACAGCCACTTCTCTTCTGGCAGCAAACTTCAGTACCTTCCACTGTTACTAATGGGTAGGGCGACCTGATGGCCAACTTTGGGCGTCACTCCATTAATAGGCCCTTCCTTCAAGACTTGGAACTTCTTGGTGCCATCCAGGAACCTGGAAATATGGGGAAGTGAGGCTTTGGCGGCCCCTTGTGACCCTCATCCTAATTAGGTGACCCAACCTGCCTATCATTTAGAACACCTCCAGCTGTTGATAGGGTCTCAAGAGTACCTCACATAACCGTTCCTTGTGTTGACCTGGACAAGTTCATCCAGGGGGTTAGGTCACAGCTTATGGCTCCCACCTGGCCAACCCCTGATTAAGTAACCAGATCCAGGTGGTGAGCCGGTCAGGAGTCCTGGGCTCATGTGATCAATTACCACGGACACCCGCCCCATTCCCATGAGGACTGAAGTAGGTTCTGCTTACAAAACGACCCCAACTCCACTAGCTCATGTGACAACATCCCGGTATTCCTAAAAACTTGACTCACACGGCCAACTTCAGGCTGACACTTGGGAGCTCCCCACTGCCAAGACAAAAAGAGGTGTGGCTGCCCAGCCGAACCACACCAGACACCCAACACCCAAGCATCTTAGGACTCTTCTGGGCATTTCTGAGGCCCTGGTACCTCTGACCAACATCCAAATGGACACCTGGAACATCCCCCGTGTTTCTTAGACACGGCTGGTCATTTGTGTGAGCATGGCGTCACATTGCCCGGGTTTTTGTGAAACCCCAGACAACCAATTTCTTCTTGCAGCATACTCCAGTCCTCTCCAATGTAAGGATAAGTTGGGTGCCCTCAGGGCCAACTTTCGACCTCAGGCAATGCACAGGCCCTTCCCTGATGAATTGGAACTTCTTGGTGCCATCCAGGGACAGGGAAAAACAGGGAAGTTGGGCTTTGGCGACCCGTTTTGACCGTCTTGCGAATTAGGTGACCCCACCTGCCTTTCCACTACAACAACTCCAGCTGTTGAAAGGGCCTCAAATATTCTCTAACCTGCCCCTTCTTTAAGTTTACCTGGCCAAGTCCACACCGGCGGCTGTGTCTCAGCTTCTGGCTCCCACCTGGCCAGCCCCGTGATAAAGTAATCAGGGCTAGGTGTTGAGCGGGTCAGAAGCCCGGGCTCACGTGACCAATTAGCACGGAAACCCGCCCCATCCCCATGATGACATATGTAGGTTCTGCTTACAAAACGACCCCATCACCCCTAGCTCATGTGACAACATCCCAGTATTCCTAAAAACCTGACTCACAGGGCTAACAACAGGCTGACACTTGGCGCTCCCCCCTGCCAAGACCAAAAGAGGTCTGGCTGCCTAGCCAAACCACACGGGAAACCCAACGCCCAGGCATCTTAAGACTCTTCTGGGCATTTCAGAGGCCCTGGCACTTTTGACCAACATCCAATTGGACACCTGGAACTTCCCCCGTGTTTCTGAGACACGGCTGGTCATTTGCCTGAGCATTGAGCCACAGTACCTGGGTTTGTGTGAAACCGCAGACAACCAATGCCTTCTTGCAGCATCCTCCAGTCCTCTCCAATGTCAGGAATAGGTGGTGCGCCCTGAGGGCTAACTTTCAACCTCAGGGAATGCAGAGGTCCTTCCTTGATGAATTGGAACTTCTTGGTGCCATCCAGGGACAGGGAAAAACAGGGAAGTTGGGTTTAGGCGACCCCTTGTGACCATCTTGCACATTAGGTGACCCCACTTGCTTGTCCACTAGAACAACTCCGGCTGTTGAAAGGGCCTCAAATATTCGCTCTCCTGACCCTTCTTTTAGTTTACCTCGTCCAGTCCACCCCGTAGTTTTGTCTCAGCTTCTGGCCTTCAAACTGGCCGGACCCCTGATGAATTAACCAGGACCAGGTGGCTTGTTCACCCCGAAGTTCTGGGCCCATGTGACAAATTACCTCCGGCACCTGGCCCCTCCCACTAAGGACATAAGCAGGCCCTGCTTCCCAATCTACCTTCGCTCCCCAGCTCACCTGACAACATCCAGGTATGCCCAAGGACCTGGCTCCCGGGGCACACTTCAGTCTGGCACCTGGGCCCTCACAGGTATGAAGTAAAGAGGTGTGCCTAACCACATTAACCCCCTACCCGCTCCAACCGTCCACGGATTACATGACTCTACCGGGTATTTTTATGGCCCTAGAACCTGGGATAAACCTGCAGTTGGACACTTGGACCATCCCCCGTTTATTGAGAAACAGCTCGTCGTTCCCCGAAGCACTAAACCCCATTGCCCGAGCTTCCGTTAGCACCCAGACACCCATTTCTCTTCTTGTGGCAAACTCCCGTCCCCTCTCCTCCACTGTCACTAATGAATGGGGCGTACTAAAGGCCAACTTACAACCTCACTCCTTGCGAAGGCCCTTCCCTGAAGACTTGGAACTACTTTCTGCCATCCCAGGAACTGGAATAACGGGGAAGTGAGGCTTTGGCGGTCCCTTTGACCCTCCTCCTAATTAGCTGACCCAACCTGCCTATCAACTACAACACCTCCAACTGTTGATAGGGCCTCAAGTGTTTCAAACATGACCTTTCCTTTTGTTGACCTGGACAAGTCCACCCAGGAGTTTATGTCAAGTTTTCTGACCTCCCACCTCGCCGGCCCACTCATGAAGTAACCAGAGCTAAGTGGTGAGCCGGTCAGGAGGCCGCGGCTCACTTGATCAATTAGCAAGGACTCGTGGCCCATCCCCATGATGACGTAAGCAGGTCCTGATTACAAAAGGATCCCATATCCCCAGGCTCAACTGACAAATCCAGGTATTCCTAAATACCAGACTCACGCCGCCCACTTCAGGCTGGCACCTGGCCGCCCCCCCCCCACGCCTGTAGATGAAAAGGGGTGTGGCTGAAAGCCAAACCCCAACCAGAACCCAAAGTCCAGGCATCAGAGGACACTTTTGGGCATTTCCCGGGCCCTGGAACCGCTGAACATCATCCCTGTGGACACCTGGATACTTCCCCGTGGTTCTGAGAAACAGCAGAGGCCCTTCCCGCAAGTTTTGGAACATCTTGGTGCCATCCAGGGACTGGGAAAAACAGGGATGGTGAGCTTTGGCGACCCCTTGTACCCTCTTCCGAATTAGGGGACCCCACCTGCCTATGCAGTAGAACAAGTGCAGCTGTTGAAAGCGCCTCAAATATTCGCTAACCTGCCCCTTCTTTAAGTTTACCTGGCCAAGTCCACACTGGCGGCTGCGTCTCACCTTCTACCCTTCTAACTGGCCACTCCCCTGATGAAGTAACCAGGAACAGGTGGCTTGAGGACCCAGGAGTTCTCCACTCAAGTGACCAAATACTTCCGGCACCTGGCCCCTCCCCCTTATGATGTAAGCAGGTCCTGCTTCCCAAAGTACATTTGCTCCCCTGGCTCACCTTGCAACTTTCAAGTATGCCCAAGGACGTGAAACCCAGGCATACTTCAGGCTGCCAACTGGGCCCTCACCGGTATGAAGTAAAGAGTTGTGGCTACCCACATGAGCCACCGCCCAGCCTCCACCACCCAGGGATCATAGGACTCTCTCAGGTATTTGCACATCCCTGGCACCTCAGACCAACCTGCAGTTGGACACTTGGACCATCCCCCATATTTTTCAGACACAGCTAGTCCTTTGCTGTCCCACTGACCCACACTGCCCTGGCTTCCTTTAACTCTCAGACAGCCATTTCTCTTCTGGCAGCAAACTCCAGTACCCTCCACTGTCACTAATGTGTAGGGCGACCTGATGGCCAACTTTCGGCCTCACTCCATTAATAGGCCCTTCCTTGAAGACTTGGAACTTCTTGGTGCCATCCCGGAACCTGGAAATACAGGGAAGTGAGGCTTTGGTGTCCCCTTGTGACCCTCGTCCTTATTAGTTCACCCACCTGCCTATCAACTAGAACACCTCTAGCTGTTGATAGGTCTCAAGCGTTCCTCACATGACCTTTCCTTGTGTTGACCTGGACAAGTCCACCCAGGCTGTTAGGCCAAGCTTCTGGCCTCCGACCAAGCTGGAAACCTGATGAAGTGGACACTGTTTCATCACTGGAAAATCTGTTCCAAGGGCAGAGAATTGAGTGTGATACTTGCTACCTTTATATTTCAGTGTAAATGAGTTGGCGAGTTGGAAAGAATGTTGGTGAAACACTTAAACTTTCTCTGCATTGAAATTGTCTCTTGAGAACTCACAGAAACTGACCTTGGAAATGTCAAGACATGTGTCTGAAAAACTTAAAATACTTATGTAGAACCTGAATATCCCTAGTGCTGTGTTGAACTATGAGGTATTTGTATGGAAAGAGCTGTTAAAGATAGGATAGTCTTTAAAATAGAAAAAGTTTACATTTATAGATCTGATATATATGGAAACACGGTGCATAAACAATTGAAATTCACAGTGAATCACTGGACACATGTGAATCAACCACTGAGAATTCACAATGAAAGGGTCGAAAAAATAAATAGGAAGATGCCTGAAAGAGTAGGAATACAGGTTCATAGAGACTTAATTGTGAAGGACCTGTTTTAGTCAATGGGAAACTGTGTTCCAAGAGGCGAGAAGTGAGTGTGATAATCCTCACTTTTGTAATCAGTACAAATGAGTTCGCGTTTTAGCAAGATAGTTGGTGAAACATAAATTCATCTGCATAGACCTGATGTAGTACCATAAAAGTATACAAAGCTCTTAGAAATCGAAATGATCGTCAAGCTAGTGTTCAAACTAATAATAATTTACATATAAAGTATGGTATTTTTGGCAAAATGCGCTATAGATACATGGAATTCACAGGGAATCAGCTTGATTCACTGGACAAAAGTGAAACAAACACCGCAATTCACAATGAAAGACTACGGAAATATGTAGAAAGGTGCCTGAAAAACAAGTTCGTAGAGACGTAGTATCTGAAGGACACTTGTTTATCACTGGGAAATTGTGTTCATAGAAAAGAGAAGTGAGTGTGATGCTGGTTACACTTATAATTCAGAGTAAGGAAGTTGGGTCCTTAGGGAAGAAATGGTGAAACATCCATCATTTTCGTAGAGCTGATGCACCACTATAAAATAACTCAAAACTCTTAGAAATCAAAATGTTAGTTAAGCTAGTGTTCAGAGTAGTAATAATTTACTTATAAAGTCTGGTATATTTGGTTAAGCGCGCTATAGATAGCTTTGAATTCACAGTGAATGAGTTTGAATCATTAGACAAAAGTGCATCAAAAATAAAAATTCACAATGAATTACTAGGGAAATATGTGTGTAGCTGCCTCAAACAGGAGAAATAAAAGCTCACAGATCCTTAATATGTGAAGGACACTGTTTCCTCACTGGGACATTGAGTCCATAGGGGAGAAAATTCAGTACGTTACTCTGCTTTTATAATTCAGTCTAAATGAGTTGGCGTTTTATCCAGAATGTTGGTACACATAAATTCATCTGCAAACAGCTGATGTAGTAGCATAAAAGTATTCAAACCTCTTAGAAATCAAAATGATGGTCAAGCTTGTGTTCAAATGAGAAATAATTTACATTTAAAGTCTGGTATTTTTGCAAAATGTAGTATAGATACTTGGAATTCACAGTGAATGAGCTTGAATCTCTGTGCAAAAGTGTTTCAAACATTGAAATTCACAATGAGAGATTAGGGAAATATGTAGGAAGGGTCCTGAAAAAAAAGGAATACAAGTTCACAGAGCCTTAACATGTGAAGGACACTGTTTCCTCACTGGGAAGTAGTATTCCAAGAGCCGAGGAGTGAGTGTGATACTGGTTACACTTGGAATACTTTTGTAGAACCTGAATATCTCTACTGCAGTGTTGAAATACGAGGTATTTGTATCCAAAGGGCTGTTAAAGCCACGATTGTCTTTAAAAGAGAAAAAGTTTACATTTAAAGAGCTGGAATGTATGCAACCATGGTGTATAAACACTGGAAATTCACAAAGAATGAGCGTGTATCACATGACAAAAGTGAATCCAACACTGAGAATTCACAATGAAAGAACAGGGAAAATAAATAGGAAGGTGTCTGAAGCAGTAGGAATACAAGTTATAGAGCCTTAATTGTAAAGGAAACTGTTTAGTCAATGGGAAATTGTGTTCCAAGAGGCGAGAAGTGAGTGTGATACTCTTCACTTTTGTAATTCAGTATAAATGAGTTGGCATTTTAGCAAGAAAGTTGTTGAAACAAAAATTTATCTGCATAGAGCCGATGTAGAACCATAAAAGTATTCAAAGCTCTTAGAAATCAAAATGATCGTCAAGCTAGTGTTCAAACAAGAAATAATTTACATTTAAAGTCTGGTATTTTTGGCAAAATGCGTTATAGATACTTGGAATTCACAGTGAATGAGCTTGATTCACTGGACAAAAGTGAACCAAACACTACAATTCACAATGAAAGACCACAGAAATATGTAGAAAGGTGCCTTACAAACAAGTTCATAGAGACGTAGTATCTGAAGGACACTTGTTTATCACTGGAAATTGTGTTCATAAGAAAGAGAAGTGAGTGTGATGTTGCTAACAATTATCATTCAGAGTAAGGAAGTTTGGTCTTTAGGGAAAATATGGTGAAACATCCATTATTTTCGTAGAGCTGATGAACTACTATAAAATAACTCAAAACTCTTAGAGATCAAAAGGTTAGTTAAGCTAGTTTTCAGAGTAGTAATAATTTACTTATAAAGTCTGGTATATTTGGTTAAAGGCGCTAAAGATAGCTTTGAATTCACAGTGAATGAGCTTGAATCCCTGGATAAAAGTGCATCAAACACGGAAATTCACAATGAATTGCTGGGGAAATATGTGTGAATGTGCCTCAAACAGGAGGAAAAGAAGTTCCCAGAGCCTTAATATGTGAAGGACACTGTTTCCTCAGTGGGACATTGAGTCCATGGGGAAGAGAACTCCATACATTAGTCTACCTGGTCAAGTCCACAGCAGCGGATGCGTCTCAGCTTCTAGCTTTCCAACTCTCCAGCCCCCTGATGAAGTAACCAGGACCATGTGGCTTGAAAAGACCGAAGTTCTGGGCTCATGTGACAAATTACCTCTGGCACCTGGCTTCTCCCCTTAAGGACATAAGCAGGTCCTGCTTTCCAAACTACCTAACCTCCCCAGCTCAGCTGACAATATCCAGGTATGCCCAGTCACCTGGCCCCCGGGGCACACTTCAGGATGCCACCTGGGCCCTCACACTTATGAAGTAAAGAGGTGTGACTAACCAAATTAACCCCCGCCCAGCCCCAACATTCCACGGATTACATGACTCCAGCGAGTATTTTATGGCCCTAGAACCTCGGATCAACCTGCAGTTGGACACTTGGACCATCCCCCGTTTATTGAGAAACAGCTCGTTGTTCCCCGAAGCACTAAACCCCATTGCCCGGGCTTCCGTTAACACCCAGACACCATTTCTATTCTTGCAGCAAACTCCAGTCCCCTCCACTGTCACTAATGAATGGGGAGTCCTGGGGGCCAACTTACGACCTCACTCCATGCGAAGGCCCTTCCCTGAAGACTTGGAACTACTTGGTGCCATCCAGGGACCTGGAAAAATGGTGAAGTGAGGCGTTGGCGGCCCCTTGTGACCCTCCTCCTAATTAGGTGACCCAATCTGCCTATAAACTACAACACCTCCAACTGTTGATAGGGCCTCAAGTGTTTCAAACTTGAGCCTTCCTTTGTTGACCTGGCCAAGTCCACCCAGGTGGTAAGGTCACACTTTCTGGCCTCCCGCCTGGCCGGCCCACTGACGAAGTAACCAGAGTCAGGTGGTGAGCCGGTCAGGAGGCCTGGGCTCACGTGATGAATTAACAAGTACTCTTGGTCCATTCCCATGATGACGTAAGCAGGTCCTCCTTACAAAAGGATCCCATATCCCCTGGCTCACCTGACAACATCCCGGTATGCCTAAAAACTAGAGTCACGCCGCCCACTTCAGGCGGGCACCTGGGCGCTCCCCCGCCCCCCACACCTGATGATGAAAAGGGATGTGGCTGAAAGCCCAACCCCAACCAGAACCCCAAGTCCAGGCATCATAGGACACTTTTGGGTATTTACCAGGCCCTGGAACCGCTGACCAACATCCCTTTGGACACCTGGATACTCCCCGGTGGTTCTGAGACACAGCAGAGGCCCTTCACGCAAGTTTTGGAACTTCTTGGTGCCATCCAGGGACTGGTAAAACAGGGATGGTGCACTTCGGCGACCCTTTGTACCCAATTCCGAATTAGGTGACCCCACCTGCCTGTGCAGTAGAACAAGTGCAACTCTTGAAAGGGCCTCAAATATTCTCTAACCTGCCCCTTCTTTAAGTTTACCTGGCCAAGTCCACACCGGCGGTGTGTCTCAGCTTCTAGCCTTCCAACTGGCCATATCCCTGATGAAGTAACCAAGAACAGGTGGCTTGAGGACCTTGGAGGTCTCGGCTCACATGACCAAATACTTCTGCAAATGGCCCCTCCCTCAAATGACATGAGAAGGTCCTGCTTCAGAAAGTACATTTGCTCCCCTGGCTCACCTGACAACTTTCAAGTATGCCCAAGGACGTGAATCCCAGGCATACTTCAGGCTGCCAACTGGGCCCTCACCGGTATGAAGTAAAGAGTTGTGGCTACCCACATGAGCCACCGCCCAGCCCTCACCACCAAGGGATCACAGGACTCTCTATGTTATTTGCACGTCCCTGGCACCTCAGACCAACCTGCAGTTGGACACTTGGACCATCCCCCATATTTTTCAGACAGAGCTCATCGTTTGCTGTCCCACTCAGCCACACTGCCCAGGCTTCCTTTAACTCCCAGACAGCCATTTCTCTTCTGGCAGCAAACTCCAGTACCCTCCACTGTCACTAATGGGTAGGCGACCTGATGGCCAACTTTCGGCAATACTCCATTAATAGGCCCTTCCTTGAAGACTTGGAACTCCTTGGTGCCATCCAGGAACCTGTAAATACGGGGAAGTGAGGCTTTTGCGGCCCTTGTGACCCTCCTCCTAATTAGGTAACCCAACCTGCCTAAGAACTACAACACCTCCAGCTGTTGATAGGGCCTCAAGTGTTTCAAACATGACCCTTCCTTTGTTGACCTGGCCAAATCCACCCAGGAGTTTCGGTCACACTTTCTGGCCGGCCCACTGATGAAGTAACCAGAGGGAGGTGGTGAACCGGTCAGGAGGCCTGGGCTCACCTGATCAATTAGGAAGGACTCTTGGCCCATTCCCATGATGACGTCAGCAGGTCCTCCTTTCAAAAGGATCCGATATCCCCTGGATCACCTGACAACATCCCAGTATGCCTAAAAAGTAGAGTCACGCCACCCACTTCAGGCTCGAACTGGGCGCTCCACACCCCTGCCCACGACTGAAGATGAAAGGGGGTGTGAATGAAAGCCAAACCCCAACCAGAACCCAAAGTCCAGGCATCATAGGACACTTTTGGGTATTTCCGGGGCTGTGGGACCGCTGACGAACATCCCTTTGGACACCTGGATACTCCCTAGTGGTTCTGAGACACAGTAGAGGCCCTTCCCGCAAGTTTTGCAATTTCTTGGTGCCATCCAGGGACTGGGAAAAACAGGGATGGTACGCTTTGACGACCCCTTGTACCCTCTTCCGAATTAGGTCACGCCACCTGCCTGTGCAGTAGAACAAGAACAGATGTTAACAGGGCCGCAAATATTTGCTAACCTGCCCCTTCCTTAAGTTTACCTGGCCAAGTCCACACCAGCGGCTGTGTCTCAGCTTCTAGCCTTCCAACTGGCCACTCCCCTGATGAAGTAACCAGGAAAAGGTGGCTTGAGGATCCAGGAGTTCTCAGCTCACGTGACCAAATACTTCAGGCACCTGGCCCCTCCCCCTAATGATGTAAGCAGGTCCTGCTTCCCAAAGTACATTTGCTCCCCTGGCTCACCTGACAACTTTCAAGTATGCCCAAGGACGTGAATCCTAGGCATACTTCAGGCTGCCAACTAGGCCCTCACCGGTATGAAGTAAAGAGTGGTGGCTACCCACATGAGCCAACGCCCAGCCCCCACCACCGAGGGATCTCAGGACTCTCTCGGGTATTTGCATGTCCCTGGCACCTCGGACCAACCTGCAGTTGGACACTTGGTCCATCCCCCATATTTTTCAGACACAGCTCGTCGTTTGCTTTCCCACTGAGCCACACGGCTCGGGCTTCCTTAAACCCCCAGAGAGCCATTTCTCTTCTGGAAGCAAACTCCAGTACCCTCCACTACCACTAATAGGTAGGGCGACCTGATGGCCAACTTTGGGCCTCACTCCATTGATAGGCCTTTCCTTGAAGACTTGGAACTTCTTGGTGCCATCCAGTAACCTGGAAATACGGGGAAGGGAGGCTTTGGTGGCCCCTTGTGACACTCATCCTAATTAGGTGACCCAACCTGCCTATCATTTAGAATACCTTCAGCTGTTGATAGGGCCTGAAGTGTTCCTCACAAAACCGTTCCTTGTGTTGACCTGGATAAGTCCACCCAGGCGGTTAGGTCACAGCTTCTGGCTCCGACCTGGCCAGCCTCCTGATGAAGTAACTAGGGTTAGGTGGTGAGCGGGTCAGCAGGCCCGGGCTCACGTGACCAATTAGCACGGACACCCGCCCCATTCCCATGATGACGTAAGTAGGTTCTTCTTACAAAACGACTTCACCTCCCCTAGCTCATGTGACAACATCCCGGTATTCCTAAATACTTGACTCACGCGGCCAACTTCAGGCTGACACTTGGGCGCTCCCCCCTGCTAAGACAAAAAGAGGTGTGGCTGCCCAGCCGAACAACACCAGAAACCCAACGCCCAAGCATCTTAGGACTCTTCTGGGCATTTCCGAGGCTTTGGCACCTCTGACCAACATCGAGTTGGACACCTGGAACTTCCCCCGTGTTTCTGAGACACGGCTGGTCATTTGCCTGAGCATGGAGCCACAGTGCCCGAGTTTGTGTGAAACCCCAGACAACCAATACCTTCTTGCAGCATACTCCAGTCCTCTCCAATGTCACGAATAGGTGGGGCGCCCTCAGGGATAACTTTCGACATCAGGCAATGCAGAGGCCCTTCCCTGATGAATTGGAACTTCTTGCTGCCATCCACGAACAGGGAAAAAAAGGGAAGTTGGGCTTTGGCCACCAATTGTGACCGTCTTGCCAATTAGGTGACCCCACCTGCCTGTCCACTAGAACACCTCCAGCTGTTGATAGGGCCTCAAGTGTTCCTCACAAAACTGTTCCTTGTGTTGACCGGGACAAGTCTACCCAGGCGGTTATGTCACAGCTTCTGGCTCCCACCTGGCCAGCCCCCTGATGAAGTAACCAGGGTTAGGTGGTGAGCGAGTCAGAAGTCCCGGGCTCACGTGAAAAATTAGCACAGACACCCGCCCCATCCCCATGATGATGTAAGTAGGTTCTGCTTAAAAGACAACCCCACCTCCCCTAGCTCATGTGACAAAATCCCGGTATTCCTAAAAACTTGACTCACGCGGCCAAGTTCAGGCTGTCACTTTGGCACTCCCCCCTGCCAAGAGAAAAGGAGGTGTGGCTGTTCAGCCGAACCACACCCCAAATCCAACGCCCAAGCATCTTAGGGCTCTTATGGGCATTTCCGAGGCCCTGGCCCTTCTGACCAACAACCAATTGGACACCTGGAACTTCCCCCGTGTTTCTGAGACACGGCTGGTCATTTGCCTGAGCATGGAGCCACAGTGCCCGGGTTTGTGTGAAACCCCAGACAACCAATTCCTTCTTACAGCTTACTCCAGTCCTCTCCAATGTCAGGAATAGGTGGGGCGTCCTCAGGGCCAACTTCCGACCTCAGGCAATGGAGAGACCCTTCCCTAATGAATTGGAACTTCTTGGTGCCATCCAGGGACAGGGAAAAACAGGGAAGTTGGCTTTGGCGACCCCTTGTGACCGTCTTGCGAATTATTTGACCCCACCTACCTGTCCACTAGAACAACTCCAGCTGTTGAAAGGACCTCAAATATTCGCTCTCCTGACACTTCTTTAAGTTTACCTGCTCGAGTCCACCCGGTAGTTGCGTATCAGCTTCTGACCTTCCAACTGGCCTGCCCCCTGATGAAGTAACCAGGAGCAGGTTGCTTTAAAACCCCGAAGTTCTGGCTCATGTGAAAAATTACCTCCAGCACCTGGCTTCTGCCTCTAAAGACATAAGCAGGTCCTGCTTCCAAAACTACCTTCCCTCCCCAGCTCATCTGACAATATCCAGGTATGCCGAATGACCTGGCTCCCGGGGCACACTTCAGCCTGCCAACTGGGCCCTCACAGGTATGAAGTAAAGAGGTGTGGCTAACCAAATTAAACCCCACCCAGCCCTAACCATCCATGGATTACATGACTCTACCGACTATTTTATGGCCCTAGAACGTCGAATCAACCTGCAGTTGGACACTTGGACCATCCCCCATTTATTGAGAAACAGCTCGTCGTTCCCCGAAGCACTAAACCCCATTGCCCTGGCTGGCGTTAACACCCAGACACCATTTCTCTTCTTGTAGCAAACTCCAGTCCCCTCCAATGTCACTAATGAATGGGGCGTCCTGTGGGCCAACTTACGACCTCACTCCATGCGAAGGTCCTTCCCTGAATACTTGGAACTACTTGGTGCCATCCAGGGATCTGGAAAAATGGGGAAGTGAGGTTTGTCGGCCCCTTGTGACCGTCCTCCTAATTAGGTGACCTAACCTGCCTATCATTTAGAACACCTCCAGCTGTTGATAGGGCCTCAAGTGTTCCTCACAAAACCGTTCCTTATTTTGAGCTGGACAAGTCCACCCAGGCGGTTTGGTCACAGCTTCTGGCTCCCACCTGGCCAGGCCCCTGATGAAGTAACCAGGGTTAGGTGGTGAGCGGGTCAGGAAGCCAGGACTCACGTGACCAATTAGCACGGACACCCGCCCCATCCCCATGATGACGTAAGGAGGTTATGCTTGCAAAACGACCCCACCTCCCCTAGCTCACGTGACAACATCCCGGTATTCCTAAAAACTTGACTCAGGCAGCCAACTTCAGGCTGAACTTGGGCGCTCATCGCTCCCAAGAATAAAAGAGGTGTGGCTGCCCAGCCGAACGATACCAGAAACCCAATGCCCTTAGCATCTTAGGACTATTCTGGGCATTTCTGAGGCCCTGCATCTCTGACCAACATCCAATTGGACACGTGGAACTTGCGCCGTGTTTCTGAGACACGGCGGGTCATTTGCCTGAGCATGGAGCCACAGTGCCCGGGTTTGTGTGAAACCCCAGAGAACCAATTCCTTCTTGCAGGATACTCCAGTCCTGTCCAATGTCTCCAATAGGTGGGGCGCACTGATGGCCAACTTTCATCCTCAGGCAATGCAGAGGCCCTTCCTTCATGAATTGAAACTTCTTGGTGCCATCCAGGGACAGGGAAAACAGCAAAGTTGGGCTTTGGCGACCCCTTGTGACCCTCTTGCGAATATGGTGACCCCACCTGCCTGTCCACTAGAATAACTCCAGCTGTTGAAAGGGCCTCAAATATTCGCTCTCCTGACTCTTCTTTAAGTTTTCCTGCTAGAGTCCACCCGGTAATTGCGTCTCAGCTTCTGGCCTTCCAACCGGCCGGCCCCCTGATGAAGTAACCAGGAACAGGTGGCTTGAAAACCCCCAAGTTCTGGGGTCATTTGACAAATTACCTCCGGCACCTGGCTTCTCCACCTAAGGACATAAGCATGTCCTGCTTCCCAAACTACCTTCCCTCCCAAGCTCAGCTGACAATATCCAGGTATGCCCAGTGACCTGGCACCCGGGGCACACTTCAGGGTGCCACCGCGGCCCTCACACTTATGAAGTAAAGAGGTGTGGCTAACTAAATTAACCCTCGCCCAGCCCTAACCGTCCAGGGATTACATGACTCTACCGAGTATTTTATGGCCCTAGAACCTCTGATTAACCTGCAGTTGGACACTTGAACCATCCCCCGTTTATTGAAAAACAGCTCGTCGTTCACGGAAGCACTAAACCCCATTGCCCGGGCTTCCCTTAACACCCAGACACCATTTATCTTTTTGTAGCAAACTCCAATGCCCTCCACAGTCACTAATGATGGGGCGTCCTCAGGACCAACTTACGACCTCACTCCATGCGAAGGCCCTTCCCTGAAGACTTGGAACTACTTGTTGCCATCCAGGAACCTGGAAAAATGGGGAAGTGAGGCTTTGGCGGCCCATATTTTTCAGACACAGCTCGTCGTTTGCTTTCCCACTGAGCCACACTGCTCGGGCTTCCTTAAACCCCCAGAGAGCCATTTCTCTTCTGGAAGCAAACTCCAGTACCCTCCTCTACCACTAATGGGTAGGGCCTCCTGATGGCCAACTTTCGGCCTCACTCCATTAATAGGCCCTTCCTTGAAGAGTTGGAACTTCTTGGTGCCATCCAATAACCTGGAAATAAGGGGAAGGGAGGCTTTGGCGGCCCCTTGTGACCCTCATCCTAATTAGGTGACCCAACCTGCCTATCATTTAGAACACTTTCAGCTCTTGATAGGGCCTCAAGTGTTCCTCACAAAACCGTTCCTTGTGTTGACCTGCATAAGTCCACCCAGGCGGTTAGGTCACAGCTTCTTGCTCCCACCTGGCCAGCTCCCTGATGAAGTAACCAGGGATAGGTGGTGAGCGGGTGAGAAGGCCTGGGCTCACGTGACCAATTAGCACGGACACCCGCCCCATCCCCATGATGACATATGTAGGTTCTGCTTACAAAACGACCCCACCTCCCCTTGCTCATGTGACAACATCCCTGTATTCCTAAAAACTTGACTCTCGCGGCCAAGTTCAGGCTGACACTTGGGCGCTCCCCCCTGCCAAGACAAAAAGAGGTGTGGCTGCCCAGCCGAACCACACCAGAAACACAACGCCCAAGCATCTTAGGGTTCTTTTGGGCATTTCCGAGGCCCTGGCACCTCGGACCAACATCCAATTGGACACCTGGAAATTCCCCCGTATTTCTGAGACACGGCTGGTCGTTTGCCTGAGCTAGGAGCCACAGTGCCGGGGTTTGTGTGAAACCCCAGACAACCAATTCCTTCTTGCAGCATACTCCAGTCCTCTCCAATGCCACGGATAGGTGGGGTGCCCTCAGGGCCAACTTTCGACCTCAGGCAATGAAGAGGCCATTCCCTGATGAATTGGAAATTCTTGGTGCCATCCAGGGACAGGGAAAAACAGGGAAGTTGGGCTTTGGCGGCCCTTGTGACCGTATTCCGCATTAGGTGACCCCACCTGCCTGTCCACTAGAATAACTCCAGCTGTTGAAAGGGCCTCAAATATTCGCTCTCCTGACCTTTCTTTAAGTTTACCTGCTCGAGTCCACCCTGAAGTTGCCTCTCAGCTTCTGGCCTTCCAACTGGCTGGCCCCCTGATGAAATAACAAGAACCAGGTGGCTTTAAATCCCCGAAGGTCTGGGCTCATTTGACAAATTACCTCCGGCACCTGGCTTCTCCCCCTAAGGACATAAGCAGGTCCTGCTTCCCAAACTACCTTCCCTACCCAGCTCACCTGACAATATCCAGGTATGCCGAATAACCTGCCTCTCACGGCACACTTCAGGCTGCCACCTGGGCCCTCACAGGTATAAAGTAAAAAGGTGTGGCACACCAAATTAACCCCCGCCCAGTCCCAACCGTCCACGGATTACATGACTCTACCGAGTATTTTATGGCCCTAGAACCTCGGATCAACCTGCAGTTGGACACTTGGACCATCCCCCGTTTATTGAAAAACAGCTCTTCGTTTACTGAAGCACTAAACCCCATTGCCCGGGCTTCCGTTAACACCCAGACACCATTTGTCTTCTTGTCGCAAACTCCAGTCCCCTCCACTGTCACTAATGAATGGGGCGTCGTGAGGGCCAACTTAGGACATCACTCCATGGGAAGGCTCTTCCCTGAAGACTTGGAACTACTTGGGGACATCCAGGGACGTGGAAAAATGGGGAAGTGAGGCTTTGGTGGCCCCTTGTGACCCTCCTCCTAATTAGGTGACCCAACCTGCCTATCAACTAAAACAACTCCAGCTGATGATAGGGCCTCAAGTGTTTCAAACATAACCCTTCCTTTTGTTGACCTGGACAAGTCCACCCAGGAGGTTAGGTCACACTTTCTGGCCGCCCACCTGGGCGGCCCACTGATGAAGTAACCAGAGCCAGGTGGAGAGCCGGTCAGGAGGCCTGGGCTCACGTGATCAATTAGCAAGGCCTCTTGGCCCATTCCCATGATGACGTAAGCAGGTCCTCCTTACAAAAGGATCCCATATCCCCTGGCTCACCTGACAACATCTCGGTATGCCTAAAAACTATAGTCACGCTGCCAACTTCAGGCTGGCACCTGGGTGCTCCCCGCCCCCACGACTGATGATGAAAAGGGGTGTGGCTGAAAGCCAAACCCCAATGAGAACCCAAAGTCAAGGCATCATAGGACACTTTTGGGCATTTCCTGGGCCCTGGAACCGCTGACCAACATCCATTTGGACACCTGGATACTCCCCCTTGGTTCTGAGAAACACAAGAAGACCTTCGCGCAAGTTTTGGAACTTCTTGGTGCCATCCAGGGCCTGGAAAAAACAGGGATGGTGCGATTTGGCCACCCCTTGTACCCTCTTCCGAATTAGGTGACCCCACCTGCCTGTGCAGTAGAACAAGTCCAGCTGCTGAAATGGCCTCAAATATTCGCTAACCTGCCCCTTCCTTAAGTTTACCTGGCAAACTCCAACCGGCAGCTGTGTCTCAGCTTCTAGCCTTCCAACTGGCCACACCCCTGATGAAGTAACCTGCAACAGGTGGCTTGAGCACCCTGGAATTCTCGGCTCACGTGACCAAATACTTCCGGCACATGGCCACTCCTCCCTAATGACGTAAGCAGGTCCTGCTTCCCAAAGTACATTTGCTCCCCTGGCTCACCTGACAACTTTCAAGTATACCCAAGGACGTGAATCCCGGGCTTACTTCAGGCTGCCAACTGGGCCCTAACCGGTATGAAGAAAAGAGTGGTGGCTACCCACATGAGCCACCGCCCAGCCCCCACCACCCAGGGATCACAGGACTCTCTCGGGTAATTGCAGGTCCATGGCACCTCTGACCAACCTGCAGTTGGACACTTGGACCATCCCCCATATTTTTCAGACACAGCTCGTCCTTTGCTGTCCCACTGAGCCACACTTCCGGGGCTTCCTTTAACCCCCAGACAGCCATTTCTCTTCTGGCAGCAAACTCCAGTACCCTCCACTGTCACTAATGGGTAGGGAGACCTGATGGTCAACTTTCGGCGTCACTCCAATAATAAGCCCTTCCTTGAAGACTTGGAACTTCTTGGTGCCATCCAGGAACCAGGAAATACAGGGAAGTGAGGCTTTGGCGGCCCCTTGTGACCCTCATCCTAATTAGGTGACCCAACCTGCCTATCATTTAGAACACCTCCAGCTGTTGATAGGGCCTCAAGTGTTCCTCACAAAAGCGTTCCTTGTGTTGACCAGGACAAGTCCACCCAGGCGGTTAGGTCACAGCTTCTGGCTCCCACCTGGCCAGACCCCTGATGAAATAACCAGGGTTAGTGCTGAGCCGGTCAGAAGGCCGGGGCTCACGTGACCAATTAGCACGGACACCCGCCCCATCCCCATGAAGACTTAAGTAGGTTCTGCTTACAAAACTACCCCACCTCCCCTAGCTCATGTGACAACATCCCGGTATTCCTAAAAATCTTGACTCACGTGGCCAACATTAGGCTGACACTTGGGCTCACCCCCTGCAAGACAAAAAGAGGTTTGGCTTCCCAGCTGAACCACACTGGAAACCGAACGCCCAAGCATCTTAGGACTCTTCTGGGCATTTCCGGGGCCTTCGTACCTCTGACAAACTTCTAATTGGACACGTGGAACTTTCCCCGTGTTTCTGAGACACGGCTGGTCATTTGCCTGAGCATGGAGCCACAGTGCCCGGGTTTGTGTGAAACCCCAGACAACCAATTCCTTCTTGCAGCATACTCCAGTCCTCTCCAATGTCACGAATAGGTGGGGCGCCCTGAGGGACAACTTTCGTCCTCAGGCAATGCAGAGGGCCTTCCTTGATGAATTGGAACTTCTTAGTGCCATCCAGGGACAGTGAAAAACAGGGAAGTTGGGCTTTGGCGACCCCTTTTGACCGTCTTGCGAATAAGGTGACCCCACCTGTCTGTCCACTAGAACAACTCCAGCTGTTGAAAGGGCCTCAAATATTCGCTCTCCTGACCCTTCTTTAAATTTACCTGCTCGAGTCCACCCGGTAGTTGCATCTCAGCTTCTGGCCTTCCAACTGGCCTGCCCCCTGATGAATTAACCAGGACCAGGTGGCTTGAAAACCCCCAAGTTCTGGGCTCATTTGATAAATTACCTCAGGCACCTGGCTTCTCCCCCTAAGGACATAAGCAGGTCCTGCTTCCCAAACTACCTTCCCTCCCCAGCTCAGCTGACAATATCCAGGTATGCCGAATGACCTGGCTCCCGGGGCACACTTCAGGCTGCCACCTGGGCCCTCACAGGTATGCAGTAAAGAGGTGTGGGTAACCAAATTAACCCCCGCCCAGCCCCAACCGTCCACGGATTACATGACTCTACCGAGTATTTTATGGCCCCAGAACCTCGGATCAACCTGCAGTTGGACACTTGGACCATCCCCCGTTTATTGAGAAACAGCTCGTCATTCACCGAAGCACTAAACCCCATTGACCCGGCTTCCGTTAACACCGAGACACCATTTCTCTTCTTGTAGCAAACTCCAGTGCCCTCTACTGTCACTAATGAATGGGGCGTCCTGAGGGCCAACTTACGACCTCACTCCATGCGAAGGCCCTTCCCTGAAGACTTGGAACTACTTGGTGCCATCCAGGGACCTGGAAAAACGGGGAAGTGAGGCTTTGGTGGCCCCTTGTGACCCTCCTCCTAATTAGGTGACCCAACCTGCCTATCAACTACAACAACTCCAGCTGATGATAGGGCCTCAAGTGTTTCAAACATGACCCTTCCTTTTGTTGACCTGGAGAAGTCCACCCAGGAGGTTAGGTCACACTTTCTGGCATCCCACCTGGCGGGCCAACTGATGAAGTAACCAGAGCCCGGTGGTGAGCTAGTCAGGAGGCCTGGGCTCACGATATCAATAAGCAAGGACTCTTGGCCCATCCCCATGATGACGTAAGCAGGTCCTCCTTACAAAAGGATCCCATATCCCCTGGCTCACCTGACAACATCCCGGTATGCCTAAAAACTAGAGTCATGCAGCCTATTTCAGGCTGGCACCTGGGCGCTCCCCCCTACCTCGCCTGATGATGAAAATGGGGTGGCTGAAAACAAAACCCAAACCAGAACCCAGAGTTTAAGCATCATAGGACACTTTTGGGTATTTCCCGGGCCCTGGAACCACTGACCAACATCCCTTTGGACACCTGGATACTCCCCCGTGGTTCTGAGACAAAGCAGAGTCCCTTCCCGCAAGTTCTGGAAATTCTTGATGCCATCCAGGGATGGGAAAAAAAAGGATGGTGAGCCTTGGCGATCCCTTGTACCCTCTTCCGAAATAGGTGACCCCACCTGCCTGTGCAGTAGAACAAGTCCGGCTGTTGAAACGGCCTCAAATATTCGCTAACTTGCCCCTTCTTTGACTTTACCTGGCTAATTCCAACCGGCAGCTGCATCTTAGCTTCTAGCCTTCCAACTGGCCACTCCCCTGATGAAGTAACCAGGAACAGGTGGCTTGAGGACCCAAGAGTTCTCCGCTCACTTGACCAAATACTTCCGGCACATGGCCCCTCCCCCTAATGACGTAAGCAGGTCTTGCTTCCCAAAGTACATTTGCTCCCCTGGCTCACCTGACAACTTTCAAGTATGCCCAAGGACGTGAACCCCAGGCATACTTCAGGCTGCCAACTGGGCCCTCAGCGGTATGAAGTAAAGAGTTGTGGCTACCCACATGAGCCACCGCCCAGCCCCCACCACCCAGGGATCACAGGACTCTCTCGGGTATTTCCACATCCCTGGGACCTCGGACCAACCTGCAGTTGGACACTTGGACCATCCCCCATATTATTCAGACACAGCTGGTCGGTTGCTGTCCCACTGAGCCAACTGACCGGGCTTCCTTTAACCCCCAGACAGCCATTTCTCTTCAGGCAGCAAACTCTAGTACCCTCCACTGTCACTAATGGGTAGGGCGACCTGATGGCCAACTTTCGGACTCACTCCATTAATAGGCCCTTTCTTGAAGACTTGGAACTTCTTGGTACCATCCAGGAACTTGGAAATATGGGGAAGTGAGGCTTTGGCGGCCCCTTGTGACCCTCATCCTAATTAGGTGACCCAACCTGCCTATCATTTAGAACACCTACAGCTGTTGATAGGTCCTCAAGTTTTCCTCATATGACCGTCCTTGTGTTGACCTGGACAAGTCCCCCCAGGCGGTCAGGTCACGGCTTCTGCATCTCACCTGGTCACCCCCCTGATGAAGTAACCAGGGTTAGGTGGTGAGCGGGTCTGGACGCCCGGGCTCACGTGACCAATTAGCACGGACACCGGCCCCATCCACATGATGATGTAAGGAGGTTCTGCTTACAAAACGACTCCACCTCCCCTAGCTCACGTGACAACATCCCGGTATTCCTAAAATCTTGACTCACGAGGCCAACTTCAGGCTGACACTTGGAGGCTCCCCCCTCCCAAGACAAAAAGAGGTGAGGCTGCCCAACTGAACCACAGCGGAAACCCAACGCCCAAGCATCTTAGGACTCTTCTGGGCATTTCCGATGCCCTGGCACCTATCACCAACATCCAATTGTACACCTGGAACTTCCCTCGTGTTTCTGAGACACGGCTGGTCATTTGCCTGAGCATGGAGCCACAGTGCCCGGGTTTGCGTGAAACTCCAGACAACCAATTCCTTCTTACAGCATACTCCAGTCCTCTCCAATGTCACGAATAGGTGGGGCGCCCTGAGGGACAACTTTCGTCCTCAGGCAATGCAGAGGGCCTTCCTTGATGAAATGGAACTTCTTGGTGCCATCCAGGGACAGGGAAAAACAGGGAAGTTGGGCTTCTGCGACCCATTGTGACCATCTTGCAAATTAGGTGACCCCACCTGCCTGTCCACTAGAACAACTCCAGCTGTAGAAAAGGCCTCAAATATACACTCTCCTGACCCTTCTTTAAGTTTACCTGCTCCAGTCCATCCGGTAGTTGCGTCTCAGCTTCTGGCCTTCCAAGTGTCAGGCCCCCTGATGAAGTAACCAGGACCAGGTGGCTTGAAAACCCGGAAGTTCTGGGCTCATGTGACAAATTACCTCCGGCACCTGGCTTCTCCCCCTAAGTACATATGCAGGTCCTGCTTCCCAAACTACCTTCCCTCCCCAGCTCAGCTGACAATATCCAGGTATGCCGAATGACCTGGCTCCCGGGGCACACTTCAGGCTGCCACCTGGGCCCTCACAGGTATGCAGTAAAGAGGTGTGGGTAACCAAATTAACCCCCGCCCAGCCCCAACCGTCCACGGATTACATGACTCTACCGAGTATTTTATGGCCCCAGAACCTCGGATCAACCTGCAGTTGGACACTTGGACCATCCCCCGTTTATTGAGAAACAGCTCGTCATTCACCGAAGCACTAAACCCCATTGACCCGGCTTCCGTTAACACCGAGACACCATTTCTCTTCTTGTAGCAAACTCCAGTGCCCTCTACTGTCACTAATGAATGGGGCGTCCTGAGGGCCAACTTACGACCTCACTCCATGCGAAGGCCCTTCCCTGAAGACTTGGAACTACTTGGTGCCATCCAGGGACCTGGAAAAACGGGGAAGTGAGGCTTTGGTGGCCCCTTGTGACCCTCCTCCTAATTAGGTGACCCAACCTGCCTATCAACTACAACAACTCCAGCTGATGATAGGGCCTCAAGTGTTTCAAACATGACCCTTCCTTTTGTTGACCTGGAGAAGTCCACCCAGGAGGTTAGGTCACACTTTCTGGCATCCCACCTGGCGGGCCAACTGATGAAGTAACCAGAGCCCGGTGGTGAGCTAGTCAGGAGGCCTGAGCTCACGATATCAATAAGCAAGGACTCTTGGCCCATCCCCATGATGACGTAAGCAGGTCCTCCTTACAAAAGGATCCCATATCCCCTGGCTCACCTGACAACATCCCGGTATGCCTAAAAACTAGAGTCATGCAGCCTATTTCAGGCTGGCACCTGGGCGCTCCCCCCTACCTCGCCTGATGATGAAAATGGGGTGGCTGAAAACAAAACCCAAACCAGAACCCAGAGTTTAAGCATCATAGGACACTTTTGGGTATTTCCCGGGCCCTGGAACCACTGACCAACATCCCTTTGGACACCTGGATACTCCCCCGTGGTTCTGAGACAAAGTAGAGTCCCTTCCCGCAAGTTCTGGAACTTCTTGATGCCATCCAGGGATGGGAAAAAAAAGGATGGTGCGCCTTGGCGATCCCTTGTACCCTCTTCCGAATTAGGTGACCCCACCTGCCTGTGCAGTAGAACAAGTCCGGCTGTTGAAACGGCCTCAAATATTCGCTAACCTGCCCCTTCTTTGACTTTACCTGGCTAATTCCAACCGGCAGCTGCATCTTAGCTTCTAGCCTTCCAACTGGCCACTCCCCTGATGAAGTAACCAGGAACAGGTGGCTTGAGGACCCAAGAGTTCTCCGCTCACTTGACCAAATACTTCCGGCACATGGCCCCTCCCCCTAATGACGTAAGCAGGTCTTGCTTCCCAAAGTACATTTGCTCCCCTGGCTCACCTGACAACTTTCAAGTATGCCCAAGGACGTGAACCCCAGGCATACTTCAGGCTGCCAACTGGGCCCTCAGCGGTATGAAGTAAAGAGTTGTGGCTACCCATATGAGCCACCGCCCAGCCCCCACCACCCAGGGATCACAGGACTCTCTCGGGTATTTCCACATCCCTGGGACCTCGGACCAACCTGCAGTTGGACACTTGGACCATCCCCCATATTATTCAGACACAGCTGGTCGGTTGCTGTCCCACTGAGCCAACTGACCGGGCTTCCTTTAACCCCCAGACAGCCATTTCTCTTCAGGCAGCAAACTCTAGTACCCTCCACTGTCACTAATGGGTAGGGCGACCTGATGGCCAACTTTCGGACTCACTCCATTAATAGGCCCTTTCTTGAAAACTTGGAACTTCTTGGTACCATCCAGGAACTTGGAAATATGGGGAAGTGAGGCTTTGGCGGCACTTTGTGACCTTCATCCTAATTAGGTGACTCAACCAGCCTATCATTTAGAACACCTCCAGCGTTTGATAGGGCCTCAAGTGTTCCTCACAAAACCGTTCCTAGTGTTGACCTGGACAAGTCCACACCGGAGATTAGGTCACACTTTCTGGCCTCCCACCAGGCCGGCCCACTGATGAAGTAACCAGAGACAGGTGGTGAGCCGGTCAGGAGGCTGACCAACATCCCTTTGGACACCTGGATACGTGAACAATTAGCCAGGACTCTTGGCCCATCCCCATGATGACGTAAGCAGGTCCTCCTTACAAAAGGATCCCATATCCCCTGGATCACCTGACAACATCCCCCTATGCCTAAAAAGTAGAGTCACGCGACCCACTTCAGGCTGGGAATTGGGCGCTCCCCACACCTGCCCACGCCTGATGATGAAAGGGGGTGTGAATGAAAGCCAAACCCCAACCAGAACCCAAAGTCCAGGCATCACAGGACACTTTTGGGTATTTCCCGGGCCGTGGGACCGCTGACCAACATCCCTTTGGACACCTGGATACTCCCTAATGGTTCTGAGACACAGCAGAGGCCCTTCCCGCAAGTTTTGGAACTTCTTGATGCGATCCAGGGACTGAGAAAAACAGGGATGGTGCACTTTGGCGACCCCTTGTACCCTCTTCCGAATTAGGTGACCCCACCTGCCTGTACAGTACAACAAGCACAGATGTTAAAAGGGCCGCAAATATTCGCTAACCTGCCCCTTGCTTAAGTTTACCTGGCCAAGTCCACACGGGCGGCTGCCTCTCAGGTTTTAGTCTTCCAACTGGCCACTCCCCTGATGAAGTAACCAGGAACAGGTGGATTCAGGACACAGGAGTTCTCGGCTCATGTGACCAAATACTACCTGGCCCTCCCCCTAATGACGTAAGCAGGTCCTGCTTCCCAAAATACATTTGCAACCCTGGCTCACCTGACAACTTTCAAGTATGCCCAAGGACGTGAGCAACAGGCATACTTCAGGCTGCCAACTGGGCCCTCACCGGTATGAAGTAAAGAGTTGTGGCTACCCACATGAGCCACCGCCCAGCCCCCACCACCCAGGGATCACAGGACTCTCTCGGGTATTTGCACTTCCCTGGCACCTCGGACCAACCTGCAGTTGGACACTTGGACCATCCCCCATAGTTTTCAGACACAGCTCCTCCTTTGCTGTCCCACTGAGCCACACTGCCCGGGCTTCGTTTAACTACCGGACAGCCATTTCTCTTCTGGCAGCAAACTCCAGTACCCTCCACTGTCACTAATGGGTAGGGCGAGCTGATGGCCAACTCTTGGCCTCACTCCATTAATAGGCCCTTCCTTGAAGACTTGGAACTTCTTGGTGCCATCCAGGAACCTGGAAATAGGGGGAAGTGAAGCTTTGGTGGCTCCTTATGACCCTCATCTTAATTAGGTGACCCAACCTGCCTATCATTTAGAGCACCTCCAGCTGTTGATAGGGCCTCAAGTGTTCCTAACAAAACCGTTCCTTGTGTTGACCTGGACAAGTCCACCCAGGCGGTTTGGTCACAGCTTCTGGCTCCCACCTGGCCAGCCCCCTGATGAAGTAACCAGGGTTAGGTGGTGAGCGGGTCAGGAGGCCAGGGCTCAAGTGACCAATTAGCACGGACACCCGCCCCATCCCCATGATGACCTAAGTAGGCTCTGCTTGCAAAAGGACCCACCTCCCCTAGCTCACGTGATAACATCCCGGTATTCCTAAAAACTTGACTCAGGCGCCCAACTTCAGGCTGACACTTGGGAGCTCCCCCCTGCCAAGACAAAAAGAGGTGTGGCTGCCCAGACGAACCACACCGGAAACCCAACGCCCAAGCATCTCAGGACTCTTCTGGACATTTCCGAGGCCCTGGCACCTCTGACCAACATCCAATTGGACAACTGGAACTTCCCCCGTGTTTTGGAGACAGGGCTGGTCATTTGCCTGAGCATGGAGCCACAGTGCCCGGGTTTGTGTGAAACCCCAGACAACCAATCACTTCTTGCAGCCTACCCCCGTCCTCTCCAATGTCATGAATAGGTGGTTCGCCTAAGGGTCAATTTTTGACCTCAGGCAATGCAGAGGCCATTCCCTGATGAATTGGAACTTCTTGATGCCATCCAGGGACAGGGAAAACGGGGATGTGGGCTTTGGCGACCCCTTGTGAACGTCTTGCGAAAACGGTGACCCCACCTGCCTGTCCACTAGAACAACTCCAGCTGTTTAAAGGGCCTCAAATATTCAAATTCCTGACCCTTCTTTAAGTTTACCTGCTCGAGTCCACCCGGTAGTTGCGTCTCAGCTTCTGGCCTTCCCACTAGCCTGCCCCTGATGAAGTAACCAGAACCAGGTGGCTTGAAAAGCCCGAGGTTCTGGGCTCATGTGACAAATTACCTGTGGCACCTGGCTTCTCCCCCTAAGGACATAATCAGGTCTTGCTTCCCAAACTACCTTCCCTCCCCAGCTCACCTGACAATATCCAGGTATGCCAAATGACCTGGCTCCCGGGCCACAGTTCAGGCTGCCACCTGGGCCCTTACAGTTATGAAGTAAAGAGTTGTGGGTAACTAAATTAACCCCCGCCCAGCCCCAACCTTCCACGGATTACATGACTCTACCGAGTATTTTATGGCACTAGAACCTCGGATCAATGTGTAGTTGGACACTGGGACCATCCCCCGTTTATTGAGAAACAGCTCTTCGTTCCCCGAAGCACTAAACCCCATTGCCCTGGCTGCCGTTAACACCCAGACAACATTTCTCTTCTTGTAGCAAACTCCAGTTCCCTCCACTGTCACTAATAAATGGGGTGTCCTGAGGACCAAGTTACGACCTCACTCCAACCGAAGGACCATCCCTGAAGACTTGGAACTACCTGGTGCCATCCAGGGACATGGAAAAACGGGGAAGTGAGGCTTTGGTGGCCCCTTTTGACCCTCCTCCTATTAGGTGACCCAACCTGCCTATCAACTCCAACACCTCCAGCTGTTGATAGGGCCTCAAGTGTTTCAAACTTGACCCTTCCTTTTGTTGACCTGCCAAGTCCACCCAGGAGGTAAGGTCACACTTTCTGGCCTCCCACCTGGCCGGCCCACTGATGTAGTTACCAAAGCCAGGTTGTGAGCCGGTCAGGAGTCCAGGGCTCACGTGATCAATTAGCAAGGATTCTAGGCCCATCCCCATGATGATGAAAGCAGGTCCTGCATACAAAAGGAACTCATATCCCCTGGCTCACCTGACAACATCCAGGTATGCCTAAAAACTATAGTCACGCCGCCCACTTCAGGCTGGCACCTGGGAGCTCCCCCCCCCAACGCCTAATGATAAAAAGGGTGTGGCTGAATGACAAACCCCAACCAGAATACAAAGTCCAGGCAACATAGGACACTTTTGGGTATGTCCCAGGCTCTGGAACCGCTGACCAACATCCCTTTGGACATCTGGATACTCCCCCGTGGTCTAAGACACAGCAGAGGCCCTTCCAGCAAGTTTTGGAACTTCTTGGTGCCATCCGGAAATTGCGAAAAACAGGGATGGTGCGTTTTGGCGACCCGTTGTACCCTCTTCCGATATAGGTGACCCCACCTGCCTGTGCAGTACAACAAGTCCAGCTGCTGAAAGGGCCTCAAATATTCGCTAACCTGCCCCTTCCTTAAGTTCACCTGGCCAAGTCCACACCTGCGGCTGCGTCTCAGCTTCTAGCCTTCCAACTGGCCACTCCCCTGATGAAGTCACCAGGAACAGATGGCTTGAGGACCCAGGAGTTCTCGGCTCACGTGACCAAATACTTCCAGCACCTGGCCCTTCCCCCTAATGACGTAAGCAGGTCCTGCTTCCCAAAGTACATTTGCCCCCCTGGCTCACATGACAACTTTCAAGTATGCCCAAGGACATGAATCCCAGGCATACTTCAGGCTGCCAACTGGGCCCTCCCCGGTATGAAGTAAAGAGTTGTGGCTACCCACATGAGCCACAGCCCAGCCCCCACCACCCAGGGATCACAGGACTCTCTCGGGTATTTGCACGTCCCTGGCACCTAGGAACAAACTGCAGTTGGACACTTGGACCATCCCCCATATTTTTCAGACACAGCTTATCCTTTGCTGTCCCACTGAGCAACACTGCCCGGTTTTCCTTAAACTCCCAGACAGCCATTTCTCTTCTGGCAGCAAACTCCAGTACCCTCCACTGTCACTAATGGGTAGGGCGACCTGATGGCCAACTTTCGGCCTCACTCCATTAATAGGCCCTTCCTTGAAGACTTGGAACTTCTTGGTGCCATCCAGGAACCTGGAAATATGGGGAAGTGAGGCTTTGGCGGCCCCTTGTGACCCTCATCCTAATTAGGTGACCCAACCTGCCTATCATTTAGAACACCTCCAGCTGTTGATAGGGCCTCAATTTTACCTCACATAACCGTTCCTTGTGTTGACCTGGACAAGTCCACCCAGGCGGTTAGGTCACAGCTTATGGCTCCCACCTGGCCAACCCCTGATTAAGTAACCAGATCCAGGTGGTGAGCCAGTCAGGAGGCCTTGGCTCACGTGATCAATTACCACGGACACCCGCCCCATTCCCATGATGACGTAAGTAGGTTCAGCTTACAAAATGACCCCACCTCCCCTAGCTCATGTGACAACATCCCGGTATTCCTAAAAACTTGACTCACGCGGCCAACTTCAGGCTGACAGTTAGGCGCTGAACCCTGCCAAGACAAAAAGTGGTGTGGCTGCCCAGCCGAACCACACAAGAAACCCAACCCCAAAGCATCTTAAGACTCTTCTGGGCATATCCGAGGCCCTGGCACCTCTGACCAACATCCAATTGGACAACTGGAACTTCCCCCATGTTTCTGAGACACGGCTGGTCATTTGCCTGAGCATGGAGCCACAGTGCCCGGGTTTGTGTGAAACCCCAGACAACCAATTCCTTCTTGCAGCATACTCCAGTCCTCTCCAATGTCACCAATAGGTGGGGCGCCCTCAGGGCCAACTTTCGACCTCAGGCAATACAGAGGCCCTTCCCTGATGAATTGGAACTTCTTGGTGCCATCCAGGGACCGGGAAAAACAGGGAAGTTGGGCTTGGGCGACCCCTTGTGACCGTCTTGCGAATTAGGTGACCCCACTGACTGTCCACTAGAACAACTCCAGCTGTTGAAAGGGCCTCAAATATTCGCTCTCCTGACCCTTCTTTAAGTTTACCAGCTCGAGTCCACCCGATTGTTGTGTCAAAGATTCTGGCCTTCCAACTGGCCGGCCCCCTGATGAAGTAACCAGGACCAGGTTGCTTGAAAACCCCGAAGTTCTGGGCTCATTTGACAAATTACCTCCGGGACCTGGCTTCTACCTCTAACGACATAAGCAGCTACTGCTTCCCAAACTACCTTCCCTCCCCAGCTCACCTGACAATATCCAGGTATGCCGAATGACCTGGCTCCCGGGGCACACTTCAGCCTGCCACTTGAGCCCTCACAGGTATGAAGTAAAGAAGTGTGGCTAACCAAAATAACCCCCGCCCAGCCCCAACAGTCCACGGATTACATGACTCTACCGAGTATTTTATGGCCCTAGAACCTCAGATCAACCTGCAGTTGGACACTTGGACCATCCCCCGTTTATTGAGAAACAGCTCGTCGTTCCCCGAAGCACTAAACCCCATTGCCTGAGCTTCTGTTAACACCCAGACACCATTTCTCTTCTTGTAGCAAACTCCAGTCCCTCCACTGTCACTAATGAATGGGGTGTACTGAGGGCCAACTTACGCCCTCATTCCATGCGAAGGCCCTTCCCTGATTACTTGAAACTACTTGGTGCCATCCAGGGAATTGGAAAAACCATGAAGTGAGGTTTTGGCGGCCACTTGTGATCCTCCTCATAATTAGGTGACGGAACCTGCCTACCAAATACAACACCTCCAGCTGTTGATAGGGCCTCAAGTGTTTGAAACATGACCCTTCCTTTGTTGATCTGGACAAATCCACCCAGGAGGTTAGGTCACACTTTCTAGCATCCCACCTGGGTGGCCCACTGACGAAGTAACCAGAGCCAGGTGGTGAGCTGGTCAGGAGGCCTGGGCTCAAGTGAACAATTAGCAAGGACTCTTGGCCCATCCCCATGATGACGTAAGCAGGTCCTCCTTACAAAAGGATCCCATATCTCCTGGCTCACCTGACAACATCCCGGTATGCCTAAAAACTAGAGTCACGCCGCCCACTTCAGGCTGGCACCTGGGCGCTTCCCTCCCCAAACAGAACCCAAAGTCCAGGCATCATGGGACACTTTGGGCATTTCCTGGGCCTTGGAACCGCTGACCAACATCCCTTTGGACACCTGGATACTCCCCCGTCGTTCTGAGACACAGAAGAGGCCCTTCCCCCAAATTTTGGAACTCCTTGGTGCCATCCAGGGACTGGGAAAAACAGGGATGGTGTGCTTTGGCGACCCCTTGTACCCTCTTCCGAATTAGGTTACCACACCTGCCTGTGCAGTAGAACAAGTACAACTGTTGAAAGAGCCTCAAATATTGTCTAACCTGCCCCTTCCTTAAGTTTACCTGGCCAAGTCCACACCTGCGGCTGCGTCTCAGCTCCTAGCCTTCCAACTGGCCACTCTCCTGATGAAGTAACCAGGAACAGATGGCTTGAGGACCCAGGAGTTCTCGGCTCACGTCACCAAATACTTCTGGGACCTGGCCCCTCCCCCTAATAACCTAAGCAGGTCCTGCTTCCCAAAGTACATTTGCTCCCCTGACTCACCTGACAACTTTCAAGTATGCCCAAGTACATGAATCCCAGGCATACTTCAGGCTGACAACTGGCCCTCACCGGTATGAAGTAAAGAGTTGTGGCTACACACATGAGCCACCGCCCAGCCCCCACCACCCAGGGATCACAGGACTCTCTCTGGTATTTGCATGTCACTGGCACCTCAGACCAACCTGCAGTTGGACACTTGGACAATCCCCCATATTTTTCAGACACAGCTCTTACTTTGCTGTCCCTCTGAGCCACACTGCACGGGCTTCCTTTAATGCCCAGACAGCCATTTCTCTTCTGGCAGCAAACTCCAGTACCCTCCACTGTCACTAATGGGTAGGGCGACCTGATGGACAATTTTCGGCCTCACTCCATTAATAGGCCCTTCCTTGAAGACTTGGAACTTCTTGATGCTATCTAGGAACCTGGAAATACGGGGAAGTGATGCTTTGGCTTTCCCTTGTGACCCTCGTCCTAATTAGGTGACCCAACCTGCCTATCATTTAGAACACCTCCAGGTCTTGATAGGGCCTCAAGTGTTCCTCACAAAACCATTCCTTGTGTTGACCTGGACAAGTCCACCCAGGCGGTTAGGTCACAGCTTCTGGATCCCACCTGGCCAGCCCCCTGATGAAGTAACCAGGGTTAGGTGGTGAACGGGTCAGAAGGCCCGGGCTCACGTGACCAATTAGCAATGACACCCGTCCCATCCCCATGATGACGTAAGTAGGTTCTGCTTACAACACTACCCCACCTCCCCTAGCTCATGTGACAACGTCCCAGTATTCCTAAAAACTTGACTCACGCGGCCAACTTCAGGCTGACACTTGGGCGCTCCCCCCTGCCAAGACAAAAAGAAGTGTGGCTGCCCAGCGGAACCACACCAGAAACCCAACGCCCAAGCATCTTAGGACTCTTCTGGGCATTTCCGAGGCCTTGGCACCTCTGACCAACATCCAATTGGACACCTGGAACTTCCCCCGTGTTCTGACACATGGCTGGTCGTTTGCCTGAGCATGGAGCCACAGTGCCCGGGTTTGTGAGAAACCCCAGACAACCAATGCCTTCTTCCAGCATACTCCAGTCCTCTCCAATGCCACGGATAGGTTGGGTGCCCTCAGTGCCAACTTTCGACCTCAGGCAATGAAGAGGCCCTTCCCCAATGAACTGGAACTTCTTGGTGCCCTCAAGGGACAGGAAAAAACAGGGACGCTGGGCTTTGGCGACCCCTTTTGACCGTCTTGCGAATTACGTGACCCCACCTGCCTGTGCACTAGAACAACTCCAGCTGTTAAAAGGGCCTCAAATATTCGCTCTCCTGACCCTTCTTTAAGTTTACCTGCTCCAGTCAACCTGGTAGTTGCGTCTCAGCTTCTGGCCTTCCAACTGGTCGGCCCCCTGATGAAGTAACGAGGACCAAGTGGCTTGAAAACCCCGAAGTTCTGGGCTCATTTGACAAATTACCTCAGGCACCTGATTTCTCCCCCTGAGGACATAAGCAGGTCCTGCTTCCCAAACTACCTTCCATCCCCAGCTCAGCTGACAATATCCAGGTATGCCCAGTGACCTGGCTCCCGGGGCACACTTCAGGCTGCCACCTGGGCCCTCGCAGGCATGCAGTAAAGAGGTGTGGCTAACCAAATTAACCCCCGACCAGCCCCAACCGTCCAGGGATTACATGACTCTACCGAGTATTTTATGGCCCCAGAACCTATGATCAACCTGCAGTTGGACACTTGGACCATCCCCCGTTTATTGAGAAACGGCTCGTCGTTACCCGAAGCAATAAACCCCATTGCCCGGGTTTCCATTAACACCCAGACAGCCATTTCTCTTCTTGTAGCAAACTCCAGTCCCCTCCAATGTCACTAATGAATGGGGCGTCCCGAGGGCCAACTTACGACCTCACTCCATGCGAATGCCCTTCCCTGAAGACTTGGAACTACTTGGTGCCATCCATGTACCTTGAAAAAAGGGGAAGTGAGGCTTTGGCGGGCCCTTGTGACCCTCCTCCTAATTAGGTGACCCAACCTGCCTATCAACTTCAACACCTCCAGCTGTTGATAGGGCCTCAAGTGTTTCAAACATGACCCTTACTTTTGTTGACCTGGACAAGTCCACACAGGAGGTTAGGTCACACTTTCTGGCCTGCCACCTGGCCGGCCCACTGATGAAGTAACCAGTGAGAGGTGGTAAGCCAGTCAGGAGGCCTGGGCTCAGGTGATCAATTAGCAAGGACTCTTGGCCCATCCCCATAATGACGAAGCAGGTCCTCCTTACAAAAGGATCCCATATCCCCTGGCTCACCTGACAACATCCTGGTATGCCTAAAAACTAGGGTCACGCCGCCCACTTCAGGCTGCCCCAGACACAGCTCGTCGTTTGCTGTCCTACTGAGCCACACTTCCGTTAACCCCCAGACAGCCATTTCTCTTCTGGCAGCAAACTCCAGTACCCTCCACTGTCACTAATGGGTAGGGCGACCTGATGGCCAACTTTCAGCGTCACACCATTAATAGGCCCTTCCTTGAAGACTTGACCAATTAGCACGGACACCCGCCCCATCCCCATGATGACCTAAGTAGGTTCTGCTTGCAAAAAGACCCACCTTCCCTAGCTCACGTGATAACATCCCGGTATTCCTAAAAACTTGACTCAGGCGCCCAACTTCAGGCTGACACTTGGGAGCTCCCCGCTCCCAAGACAAAAAGAGGTGTGGCTGCCCAGATGAACCACACCGGAATCCCAACGCCCAAGCATCTTAGGACTCTTCTGGGCATTTCCGAGGCCCTGGCACCTCTGACCAACATCCAATTGGACAACTGGAACTTCCCCCGTGTTTTGGAGACAGGGCTGGTCATTTGCCTGAGCATGGAGCCACAGTGCCCGGGTTTGTGTGAAACCCCAGACAACCAATCACTTCTTGCAGCCTACTCCCGTCCTCTCCAATGTCATGAATAGGTGGTTCGCCTAAGGGACAATTTTTGACCTCAGGCAATGCAGAGGCCATTCCCTGATGAATTGGAACTTCTTGATGCCATCCAGGGACAGGGAAAACGGGGGAGTTGGGCTTTGGCGACCCCTTGTGAACGTCTTGCGAAAACGGTGACCCCACCTGCCTGTCCACTAGAACAACTACAGCTGTTTAAAGGGCCTCAAATATTCAAATTCCTGACCCTTCGTTAAGTTTACCTGCTCGAGTCAACCTGGTAGTTGCGTCTCAGCTTCTGGCCTTCCAACTGGTCGGCCCCCTGATGAAGTAAGGAGGACCAAGTGGCTTGAAAACCCCGAAGTTCTGGGCTCATTTGACAAATTACCTCAGGCACCTGACTTCTCCCCCTGAAGACATAAGCAGGTCCTGCTTCCCAAACTACCTTCCCTCCCCAGCTCAGCTGACAATATCCAGGTATGCCCAGTGACCTGGCTCCCGGGGCACACTTCAGGCTGCCACCTGGGCCCTCACAGGCATGCAGTAAAGAGGTGTGGCTAACCAAATTAACCCCCGACCAGCCCCAACCGTCCAGGGATTACATGACTCTACCGAGTATTTTATGGCCCCAGAACCTATGATCAACCTGCAGTTGGACACTTGGACCATCCCCCGTTTATTGAGAAACAGCTCGTCGTTCCCCGAAGCAATAAACCCCATTGCCGGGGCTTCCGTTCACACCCAGACAGTCATTTCTCTTCTTGTAGCAAACTCCAGTCCCCTCCAATGTCACTAATGAATGGGGCGTCCCTAGGGCCAACTTACGACCTCACTCCATGCGAATGCCCTTCCCTGAAGACTTGGAACTACTTGGTGCCATCCATGGACCTTGAAAAAAGGGGAAGTGAGGCTTTGGCGGGCCCTTGTGACCCTCCTCCTAATTAGGTGACCCAACATGCCTATCAACTTCAACACCTCCAGCTGTTGATAGGGCCTCAAGTGTTTCAAACATGACCCTTACTTTTGTTGACCTGGACAAGTCCACACCGGAGGTTAGGTCACACTTTCTGGCCTGCCACCTGGCCGGCCCACTGATGAAGTAACCAGTGAGAGGTGGTAAGCCAGTCAGGAGGCCTGGGCTCAGGTGATCAATTAGCAAGGACTCTTGGCCCATCCCCATAATGACGTAAGCAGGTCCTCCTTACAAAAGGATCCCATATCCCCTGGCTCACCTGACAACATCCTGGTATGCCTAAAAACTAGGGTCACGCCGCCCACTTCAGGCTGCCCCATGGACGCTCCCTGCCCCCCCCCCACGCCTGATGATGAAAAGGGGTGTGGCTGAAAGCCAAACCTCAACCAGAACCCAAACTCCAGGTATAATAGGAAACTTTTGGGTATTTCCCGGGCCCTGGAACCGCTGACCAAAATTCCTTTTTACACCGGGATACTCACCGTTGGTTCTGAGACACAGCAGAGGCCCTTCCTGCAAGTTTTGGAACTTCTTGGTACCATCCGGGGACTGGGAAAAACAGGGATGGTGCGCTTTGGTGACCCCTTCTACCCTCTTCCGAATTAGGTGGCCCCACCTGCCTGTGCAGTAGAACAAGTCGAGCTGTTTAAAGGGCCTCAAATATTCGCTAACCTGTCTCTTCCTTAAGTTTACCTGGCCAAGTCCACACGGGCGGCTGCGTCTCAGCTTCTGGCCTTCCAACTGGCCACACCCCTGATGAAGTAACAAGGAACAGGTGGCTTGAGGATCCAGGAGTTCTCGGCTCAAGTTACCATATACTTCCCGCACCTGGCCCCTCCCCCTAATGACTTAAGTAGGTCCTTTTTCCCAAAGTACATTTGCTCCCCTGCCACACCTGACAACTTTCAAGTACTCCAAAGGACATGGATCCCGGGCATATTTCAAGCTTCGAACTGGGCCCTCACCGGTATGAAGGAAAGATTTATGGCTACCCACATGAGCCACAACCCAGCCCCCACCACCCAGGGATAACAGGACTCTCTCGGGTGTTTGCAGGTCCCTGGCACCTCGGACCAACCTGCAGTTGGACATTTGGACCATCCCCCATATTTTTCAGACACAGCTCGTCGTTTGCTGTCCTACTGAGCCACACTTCCGTTAACCCCCAGACAGCCATTTCTCTTCTGGCAGCAAACTCCAGTACCCTCCACTGTCACTAATGGGTAGGGCGACCTGATGGACAACTTTCAGCGTCACACCATTAATAGGCCCTTCCTTGAAGACTTGGAACTTCTTGGTGCCATCCAGGAACCTGGAAATACGGGGAAGTGAGGCTTTGGCGGCCCCTTGTTACCCTCATCCTAATTAGGTGACCCAACCTGCCTATCATTTAGAACACCTCCAGCTGTTGATAGGGCCTCAAGTGTTCCTCACATAACCGTTCCTTGTGTTGACTTGGACAAGTCCAACCAGGCGGTTAGGTCACAGCTTCTGGCTCCCACCTGGCCAGCCCCCTGATGAAGTAAACAGGGCTAGGTGGTGAGCGGGTCGGAAGGTCTGGGGTCACCTGACCAATTAGCACAGACACCCGACCCATCCTCATGATGACATATGTAGGTTCTGCTTCCAAAACGACCCCATCTCCCCTAGCTCATGTGACAAGCTAGTGTTCAAATGAGTCATAAGTTACATTTAAAGTCTGGTATATTTTACAAAACGCGCTGTAGATATTTGGAATTCAAGGTCAATGAGCTCGAATCAGTAGACAAAAGTGAATCAAACATTGAAATTCACAATGAAAGATTAGGGAAATATGTAGGAAGGGTCCTGAAACAAAAGGAATACAAGTTCACAGAGCCTTAACATGTGAAGGACACTGTTTTTTCACTGGGAAGTTGTATTCCCAGAGCGGAGAAGTGAGGGTGATACTGGTTACCCTTCGAATACTTTTTTAGAACCTGAATATCTGTAGTGCAGTGTTGAAGTCCAAGGTATTTGTTAAGGTGCGTGAAGCAGCAGGAATACAAGCTCATAGAGCCTTAATTGTAAAGGACACTGTTTAGTCAATGGGAAATCGTGTTCCAAGAGGCGAGAAGTGAGTGTGATACTCTTCACTTTTGTAATTCAGTGTAAATGAGTTGGCATTTTAGCAAGAAAGTTGGTGAAACATAAATTCACCTGCATAGAGCCGATGGAGTACCATAAAAGTATTCAAAGCTCTTAGAAATCAAAATGATCATCAAGCTGGTGTTCAAACGAGAAATAATTTACATTTAAAGTCTGGTATTGTTGGAAAAATGCGCTATAGATACTTGGAATTCACAATGAATGAGCTTGATTCACTGGACAAAAGTGAACCAAACACTGCAATTCACAATGAAAGACTACGGAAATATGTAGAAAGGTGCCTGACAAACAAGTTGATAGAGACGTAGAATCTGAAGGACACTTGTTTATCACTGGGAGATTGTGTTCATAGGAAAGAGAAGTGAGTGTGATGCTGGTTTACACTTATCAATCAGAGTGAGGAAGTTGGTTCTTTAGGGAAAATATCGTGAAACATCCAACATTTTCGTAGAGCAGATGCACTACTATAAAATAATTCAAAACTCTTAGAAATCAAAATGTTAGTTAACCTAGTGTTCAGAGTAGTAATAATTTACTTATAAAGTCTGGTATATTTGACTAAACGCGCTACAGATAGCTTTGAAATCACAGTTAATGAGCTTGAATCCCTGGAAAAAAGTGCATCAAACACGGAAATTCACAATGACTTACTAGGAAAATATGCGTGAAGGTGCCTCAAACAGGAGGAATACAAGTACAGAGAGCCTTAATATGTGAAGGACACTGTTTCCTCACTGGGACATTGAGTCCATAGAGGAGAGAATTCAATAAGCTACTCTACTTTTATAATTCGCTTTAAAGCTTTGGCGTTTTAGCCAGAATGTCTGTACACATAAATTCATCTGCATAGAGCTTGTGTAGTAGCATGAAATCATTCAAAATCATGGAAAATAAATGATAGTCAGCCCAGTGATCAAAGTGGTAATAATTTACATTTAAAATCTGTCTTTGGCAAAACGCTGTATACATACTGGGAATTCACAGTGAATGAGCTTGAATCTCTGTACACAACTAAATCAAACATTGAAATTCACAATGAAAGACTAGGGAAATATGTAGGAAGGTTCCTGAAACAAAAGGAATACAAGTGAATAGAGCCAAAATGTGACAAGGACACTGTTTAGTCACTGGGAAGTTGTGTTCGGAGAGCAGAGAAGTGAGTGCGATACGCTTTGCTTTTGTGATTCTGTATTTATGAGTTGGCGTTTTATGAAGAAATTTGGTGAAACATGAAAATTTTTTATTGAGCTCAAATAACTTTATAAAAGTATTCAAAACTCTTAGAAATAAAATTGATAGTTAAGCTAGTGTTCAAATTATTCATAAGTTACATTTAAAGTCTGGTATATATCACAAATTGCGCAGTAGATACTTAGAATTCAAGGTCAATGAGCTCGAATCAGTGGACAAAAGTGAATCAAGCAGGGAAATTCACAATGACTTACTAGGGAAATATGCGTGAAGGTGCCTCAAACAGGAGGTATACAAGTACAGAGAGCCTTAATATGTGAAGGACACTGTTTCCTCCCCTGGACATTGTGTCTATAGAGGAGAGTATTCAATACACAACTCTACTTTTATAATTCGGTTTAAAGCTTTGGCGCTTTACCCAAAATGTCTGTACACATAAATTCATCTGCATAGAGCTGGTGTAGTAGCATAAAATTATTCAAAATTCATGGAAAATAAATGATACTCAACCTAGTGATCAAAGTGGTAATAATTTACATTTAAAGTCTGCTATCTTTGGCAAAACGCTATATACATGCTGGAATTCACAATGAATGAGGTTGAATCTGTGCAAAAGTGAATCAAACATTGAAATTCACAATGAAAGATTAGAAAAATATGTAGGAAGGGTCCTGAAAGAAAACGAATACAAGTTCACAGAGCCTAAACATGTGAAGGACACTGTTTCCTCACTTGGACATTGAGTCCATAGAGGAGAGTATTCTATACAAAACTCTTCTTTTATAATTCGGTTTAAAGCTTTGGCGTTTTAGCCAGAATGTCGGTACACATAAATTCATTTGCATAGACCTGATGTAGTAGCATAAAAGTATTCAAAATTCATGGAAAATAAATGATAGTCAGCCCAGTGATCAAAGTGGTAATAATTAACATTTAAAATCTGTCTTTGGCAAAACGCTGTATACATACTGGGAATTCACAGTGAATGAGCTTGAATCTCTGTACACAACTAAATCAAACATTGAAATTCACAATGAAAGACTAGGGAAATATGTAGGAAGGTTCCTGAAACAAAAGGAATACAAGTGAATAGAGCCAAAATGTGACAAGGACACTGTTTAGTCACTGGGAAGTTGTGTTCGGAGAGCAGAGAAGTGAGTGCGATACGCTTTGCTTTTGTGATTCTGTATTTATGAGTTGGCGTTTTATGAAGAAATTTGGTGAAACATGAAAATTTTTTATTGAGCTCAAATAACTTTATAAAAGTATTCAAAACTCTTAGAAATAAAATTGATAGTTAAGCTAGTGTTCAAATTATTCATAAGTTACATTTAAAGTCTGGTATATATCACAAATTGCGCAGTAGATACTTAGAATTCAAGGTCAATGAGCTCGAATCAGTGGACAAAAGTGAATCAAGCAGGGAAATTCACAATGACTTACTAGGGAAATATGCGTGAAGGTGCCTCAAACAGGAGGTATACAAGTACAGAGAGCCTTAATATGTGAAGGACACTGTTTCCTCCCCTGGACATTGTGTCTATAGAGGAGAGTATTCAATACACAACTCTACTTTTATAATTCGGTTTAAAGCTTTGGCGCTTTACCCAAAATGTCTGTACACATAAATTCATCTGCATAGAGCTGGTGTAGTAGCATAAAATTATTCAAAATTCATGGAAAATAAATGATACTCAACCTAGTGATCAAAGTGGTAATAATTTACATTTAAAGTCTGCTATCTTTGGCAAAACGCTGTATACATGCTGGAATTCACAGTGAATGAGGTTGAATCTGTGCAAAAGTGAATCAAACATTGATATTCACAATGAAAGATTAGGGAAATATGTAGGAAGGGTCCTGAAAGAAAACGAATACAAGTTCACAGAGCCTAAACATGTGAAGGACACTGTTTCCTCACTTGGACATTGAGTCCATAGAGGAGAGTATTCTATACAAAACTCTTCTTTTATAATTCGGTTTAAAGCTTTGGCGTTTTAGCCAGAATGTCGGTACACATAAATTCATTTGCATAGACCTGATGTAGTAGCATAAAAGTATTCAAAATTCATGGAAAATAAATGATAGTCAGCCCAGTGATCAAAGTGGTAATAATTAACATTTAAAATCTGTCTTTGGCAAAACGCTGTATACATACTGGGAATTCACAGTGAATGAGCTTGAATCTCTGTACACAAGTAAATCAAACATTGAAATTCACAATGAAAGACTAGGGAAATATGTAGGAAGGTTCCTGAAACAAAAGGAATACAAGTGAATAGAGCCAAAATGTGACAAGGACACTGTTTAGTCACTGGGAAGTTGTGTTCGGAGAGCAGAGAAGTGAGTGCGATACGCTTTGCTTTTGTAATTCAGTATTTATGAGTTGGCGTTTTATGAAGAAATTTGGTGAAACATGAAAATTTTTTATTGAGCTCAAATAACTTTATAAAAGTATTCAAAACTCTTAGAAATAAAATTGATAGTTAAGCTAGTGTTCAAATTATTCATAAGTTACATTTAAAGTCTGGTATATATCACAAATTGCGCAGTAGATACTTAGAATTCAAGGTCAATGAGCTCGAATCAGTGGACAAAAGTGAATCAAGCAGGGAAATTCACAATGACTTACTAGGGAAATATGCGTGAAGGTGCCTCAAACAGGAGGAATACAAGTACAGAGAGCCTTAATATGTGAAGGACACTGTTTCCTCCCCTGGACATTGTGTCTATAGAGGAGAGTATTCAATACACAACTCTACTTTTATAATTCGGTTTAAAGCTTTGGCGTTTTACCCAAAATGTCTGTACACATAAATTCATCTGCATAGAGCTGGTGTAGTAGCATAAAATTATTCAAAATTCATGGAAAATAAATGATACTCAACCTAGTGATCAAAGTGGTAATAATTTACATTTAAAGTCTGCTATCTTTGGCAAAACGCTGTATACATGCTGGAATTCACAGTGAATGAGGTTGAATCTGTGCAAAAGTGAATCAAACATTGATATTCACAATGAAAGATTAGGGAAATATGTAGGAAGGGTCCTGAAAGAAAACGAATACAAGTTCACAGAGCCTAAACATGTGAAGGACACTGTTTCCTCACTTGGACATTGAGTCCATAGAGGAGAGTATTCTATACAAAACTCTTCTTTTATAATTCAGTTTAAAGCTTTGGCGTTTTAGCCAGAATGTCTGTACACATAAATTCATTTGCATAGACCGGATGTAGTAGCATAAAAGTATTCAAAATTCATGGAAAATAAATGATAGTCAGCCCAGTGATCAAAGTGGTAATAATTAACATTTAAAATCTGTCTTTGGCAAAACGCTGTATACATACTGGGAATTCACAGTGAATGAGCTTGAATCTCTGTACACAAGTAAATCAAACATTGAAATTCACAATGAAAGACTAGGGAAATATGTAGGAAGTGTCCTGAAACAAGAGGAATACAAGTTAATAGAGCCAAAATGAGAGAAGGACACTGTTTAGTCCCTGGGAAGTTGTGTTCGGAGAGCAGAGAAGTGAGTGCCATACGCTTTGCTTTTGTAATTCAGTATAAATGAGTTAGCGTTTTATGAAGAAAGTTGGTGAAACATGAAAATTTTTTATTGAGCTCAAATAACTTTATAAAAGTATTCAAAACTCTTAGAAATAAAATTGATAGTCAATCTAGTGTTCAAATTAATCATAAGTTACATTTAAAGTCTGGTATATATCACAAAATGCGCAGTAGATACTTGGAATTCAAGGTCAATGAGCTCGAATCAGTGAACAAAAATTAAGCAAGCCGGGAAATTCACAATGACTTACTAGGGAAATATGCGTGAAGGTGCCACAAACAGGAGGTATACAAGTACAGAGAGCCTTAATTGTGAAGGACACTGTTTAATCAATGGGAAATCGTGTTCCAAGAGGAGAGAAGTGAGTGTGATACTCTTCACTTTTGTATTTCAGATAAATGAGTTGGCATTTTAGCAAGAAAGTTGGTGAAACATAAATTCATCTTCATAGAGCCGATGGAGTACCATAAAAGTATTCAAAGCTCTTAGAAATCAAAATGATCGTCAAGCTAGTGTTCAAACGAGAAATAATTTACATTAATGTCTGGTATTTTTGGCAAAATGCGCTATAGATACTTGGAATTCACAATGAATGAGCTTGATTCACTGGAGAAAAGTGAACCAAACAATGGAATTCACAAGGAAAGACTACAGAAATATGTAGAAGGGTGCCTGACAAACAAGTTCATAGATACGTAGTATCTGAAGGACACTTGTTTATCATTGGGAGATTGTGTTCATAGGAAAGAGAAGTGAGTGTGAGGCTGGTTTACACTTATCATTCAGAGTAAGGAAGTTGGTTCTTTAGGGTAATATGGTGAAACATGCATCATTTTCGTAGAGCTGATGTACAACTATAAAATAATTCAAAACTCTTAGAAATCAAAATGTTAGTTAGCTAGTATTCAGAGTAGTAATAATTTACTTATAAAGTCTGTTATATTTGGCTAAACGCGCTATAGATAGCTTTGAAATCACAGTGAATGAGCTTGAATCCCTGGACAAAAGTGCTTCAAACACGGAAATTCACAATGAATTGCTGGGGAATAATGTGTGAAGGTGCCTCAAACAGGAAGAATACAAGTTCACAGAGCCTTAATAAGTGAAGGACACTGTTTCCTCACAGGGACATTGAGTCCATAGAGGAGAGTATTCAATACACTACTCTACTTTTATAATTCGGTTTAAAGCTTTGCTGTTTTAGCCAGAATGTCGGCACACATAAATTCATTTGCATAGAGCTAATGTAGTAGCATAAAAGTATTCAAAATTCATGGAAAATAAATGATAGTCAACCTAGTGATCAAAGTGGTAATAATTTACATTTGAAATCAGGTATCTTTGGTCAAACGCTGTATAAATACGTGGAATTCACAGTGAATGACCTTGAATCTCTGTGCACAAGTAAATCAAACATTGAAATTCACAATGAAAGACTAGGGAAATATGTAGGAAGTGTCCTGAAACAAAAGGAATACAAGTTAATAGAGCCAAAAAGAGAGAAGGACACTGTTTAGTCACTGGGAAGTTGTGTTCGAAGAGCAGAGAAGTGAGTGCGATACGCTTTGCTTTTGTAATTCAGTATCAATGAGTTGGCGTTTTACGAAGAAAGTTGGTGAAACATGAAAATTTTTTATAGAGCTCATATAACTTTATAAAAGTATTCAAAACTCTTAGAAATAAAATTGATAGTCAAGCTAGTGTTCAAATTAGTCATAAGTTACATTTAAATTCTGGTATATTTCACAAAAGGCGCTGTAGATATTTGGAATTCAAGGTCAATGAGCTCGAATCAGTGGACAAAAGTGAATCAAACATTGAAATTCACAATGAAAGATGAGGGAAATATGTAGGAAGGGTCCTGAAACAAAACGAATACAAGTTCACAGAGCCTTAACATGTAAAGGACACTGTTTCCTCACTGGGAAGTTGTATTCCCAGAGCGGAGAAGTGAGGGTGATACTGGTTACACTTCGAATACTTTTGTAGAACCTGAATATCTGTAGTGCAGTGTTCAAGTACGAGGTATTTGTTAAGAAGGTGCGTGAAGCAGTAGGAATACCAGCTCATAGAGCCTTAATTGTAAAGGACACTGTTTAGTCAATGGGAAATCGTGTTCCAAGAGGCGAGAAGTGAGTGTGATACTCTTCACTTTTGTAATTCAGTGTAAATGAGTTGGCGTTTTAGCAAGTTGGTGAAACATAAATTCATCTGCATAGAGCCGATGGAGTACCATAAAAGTATTCAAAGCTCCTAGAAATTAAAATGATCGTCAAGCTAGTGTTCAAACGAGAAAAAATTTACATGTAAAGTCTGGTATTGTTGCAAAAATGCTCTAAAGGGACTTGGAATTCACAATGAATGAGCTTGATTCACTGGACAAAAGTGAACCAAACACTGCAACTCACAATGAAAGACTACGGAAATATGTAGAAAGGTGCCTGACAAACAAGTTCATAGAGACGTAGTATCTGCAGGACACTTGTTTATCACTGGGAGATTGTGTTCATAGGAAAGAGAAGTGAGTGTGATGCTGCTTTACACTTATCATTCAGAGTAAGGAAGTTGGGTCTTTAGGGAAAATATGGTGAAACATCCATCATTTTCGTAGAGCTGATGCACTACTATAAAATAACTCAAAACTCTTAGAAATGAAAATGTTAGTTAAGCTAGTGTTGAGAGTAGTAATAATTTACTTATAAAGTCTGGTATATTTGGCTAAACGCGCTATAGATAGCTTTGAAATCACAGTGAATAAGCTTGAATCCCTGGACAAAAGTGCATCAAACACAGAAATTCACAGTGAATTTCTGGGGAAATATGTGTGAAGGTGCCTCAAACAGGAGGAATACAAGTTCACAGAGCCTTAATATGTGAAGGACACTGTTTCCTCACAGGGACATTGAGTCCATAGAGGAGAGAATTCAATACGCTAATCTACTTTTATAATTCAGTCTAAATGAGTTTGCGTGATGACGCAAGCAGGTCCTGCTTACAAAAGGATCCCATATCCCCTGTCTCACCTGACAACATCCCGGTATGCCTAAAAAGTAGAGTCACACCGCCCACTTCAGCCTGGCACCTGGGCGCTCCCCCCACCTCTCCCGATGCCTGATGATGAAAAGGGGTGTGGCTGAAAGCCAAACCCCAACCAGAACCCCAAGTCCAGCCATCATAGGACACTTTTGGGTATTTCCCGGGCCCTGGATCCGCTGATCAACATCCCTTTGTACACCTAGATACTCCCCCGTGGTTCTGAGACACAGCAGAGGCCCTTCCGGAAAGTTTTGGAACTTCTTGGGGCCATCCAGGTACTGAGAAAAACAGGGATGGTGCGCTTTGACGACCCCTTGTACCCTCTACGGAATTAGGTGACCCCACCTGCCTGTGCAGTAGAACAAGTCCAGCTGTTGAAAGGGCCTCAAATATTCGCTAACCTGCCCCTTCTTTAAGTTTACCTGGCCAAGTCCAACCAGCAGCTGCGTCTCATCTTCTGCCTTCCAACCGGCCACTCCCCTGATGTAGTAACCTGGAAGAGGTGGCTTGAGGACCCAGGAGTTCTCGGCTCAGGTAACCAAATACTTCTGGCACCTGGACCCTCCCCCTAATGACGTAAGCAGGTCCTGCTTCCCAAAGTACATTTGCTCCCCTGGCTCACCTGACAACTTTCAAGTATGCCCAAGGACGTGAATCCCAGGCATACGTCAGGCTGCCAACTGGGCTATCACTGGTATGAAGTAAAGAGTTGTGGCTACCCACATGAGCCACCGCGCAGCCCCCACAACCCAGGGATCACAGGACTCTCTCGGGTATTTGCACGTCCCTGGCACCTCGGACCAACCTGAAGTTGGACACTTGGACCATCCCCCATTTATTGAGAAAGAGCTGGTCGTTCCCCTAAGCACTAAACCCCATTGCCCGGGCTTCCGTTAACACCCAGACACCATTTCTCTTCTGGAAGCAAACTCCAGTACCCTCCACTACCACTAATGGGTAGGGCGAACTGATGGCCAACTTTCGGCCTCACTCCATTAATAGGCCCTTCCTTAAAGACTTGGAACTTCTTGGTGCCATCCAGTAACCTGGAAATACGGGGAAGGGAGGCTTTGGCGGCCCCTTGTGACCCTCATCCTAATTAGGTGACCCAACCTGCCTATCATTTAGATCAACTTCAGCTGTTGATAGGGCCTCAATTGTTCCTCACAAAACCGTTCCTGCTGTTGACCTGGACAAGTCCACCCAGGCGGTTAGGTCACAGCTTCTGGCTCCCACCTGGGCAGCCCCCTGATGAAGTAACCAGGGTTAGGTGGTGGGCGGGTCAGAAGGCCCGGTCTCACGTGACCAATTAGCACGGACACCCGCCCCATTCCTATGATGACGTAAGTAGGTTCTGCTTAGAAAATGACCCCACCTCCCCTAGCTCATGTGACAACATCCCGGTATTCCTAAAAACTTGACTCACGCGGCCAACTTCAGGCTGACACTTGGGCGCTCCCCCCTGCTAAGACAAAAAGAGGCGTGGCTGCCCAGCAGAACCACACCAGAAACCCAAACCCAAGCATCTTAGGACTCTTCTGGGCATTTCCGAGGTCTTGGCACCTCTGACTAACATCCAATTGGACACCGGGAACTTCCCCCGTGTTTCTGAGACACGGCTGGTCATTTGCCTGAGCATGGAGCCACAGTGCCCGGGTTTGTGTGAAACCCCAGACAACCAATACCTTCTTGCAGCATACTCCAGTCCTCTCCAATGTCACGAATAGGTGGGGCGCCCTCAGGGCCAACTTTCAACCTCAGGCAATGCAGAGGCCCTTCCCTGATGAATTGGAACTTCTTGGTGCCATCCAGGGACAGGGAAAAACAGGGAAGTTGGGCTTCGGCGACCCATTGTGACCGTCTTGCGAATTAGGTGACCCCACCTGCCTGTGCACTAGAACAACTCCAGCTGTTGAAAGGGCCTCAAATATTCGATTTCCTGACCCTTCTTTAATTTTACCTGCTCGAGTCCACCCGGCGGTTGAGTCTCAGCTTCTGGCCTTCCACCTGGCCAGCCCCCTGATGAAGTAACCAGGACCAGGTGGCTTGAAAACCCCCAAGATCTGGGCTCATTTGACAAATTACCTCTGGCACCTGGCTTCTCCTCCTAAGGACATAAGCAGGTCCTGCTTCCCAAACTACCTTCCCTCCCCAGCTCACCTGACAATATCCAGGTATGCCGAATGACCTGCCTCTCGCAGCACACTTCAGGCTGCCACCTGGGCCCTCACAGGTATGAAGTAAAGAGGTGTGGCTAACCAAATTAACCCCCGCCCAGCCCCAACCGTCCACGGATTACATGACTCTACCGAGTATTTTATGGCCCTAGTACCTCAGATCAACCTGCAGTTGGACACTTGGAACATCCCCCGTTTATTGAGAAACAGCTCGTTGTTCCCCGAATCACTAAACCCCATTGCCTGGGCTTCCATTAACACCCAGACACCATTTCTCTTCTTGTAGCAAACTCCAGTCCCCTTCACGGTCACAAATGAATGGGGCGTCCCGAGGTCCAACTTACAACCTCACTGCATGCCAAGGCCCTTCCCTGAAGACTTGGAACTACTTGGTGCCATCCAGGGACCTGGCATAACGGGGAAGTGAGGCTTTGGCGGCCCCTTGTGACCCTCCTCCTAATTAGGTGACCCAACCTGCCTATCAACTACAACACCTCCAGCTGATGATAGGGCCTCAAGTGTTTCAAACATGACCCTTCCTTTTGTTGAGCTGGACAAGTCCACCCAGGTGGTTAGGTCACACTTTCTGGCGTCCCACCTGGCCGGCCCACTGAGGAAGTAACCAGAGCCAGGTTGTGAGCCGGTCAGGAGGCCTGGGCTCACCTGATCAATTAGCAAGGATTCTAGGCCCATCCCCATGATGACGAAAGCAGGTCCTGCTTACAAAAGTATCACATATCCCCTGGCTCACCTGACAACATCCCGGTATGCCTAAAAACTATAGTCACGCCACCCACTTCAGGCTGGCACCTGGGAGCTCCCCCCCCAATGCCTAATGATAAAAAGGGTGTGGCTGAATGCCAAACCCGAACCAAAACACAAAGTCCAGGCATCATAGGACACTTTTGGGTATTTCCCGGGCTCTGGAACCGCTGACCAACATCCCTTTGGACATCTGGATACTCCCCCGTGGTTCTGAGACACAGCAGAGGTCCTTCCAGCAAGTTTTGGAACTTCTTGGTGCCATCCGGGGACTGCGAAAAACAGGGATGGTGCGTTTTGGCGACCCCTTGTACCCTCTTTCGAATTAGGTGACCCCACCTGCCTGTGCAGTAGAACAAGTCCAGCTGCTGAAAGGGCCTCAAATATTCGCTAACCTGACCCTTCCTTAAGTTTACCTGGCCAAGTCCACACCGGCGGCTGCATCTCAGCTTCTAGCCTTCCAACTGGCCACTCCCCTGATGAAGTAACCAGGAACAGGTAGCTTGAGGACCCAGGAGTTCTGGGCTCACGTAACCAAATACTTCCAGCACCTGGCCCTTCCCCCTAATGACGTAAGCAGGTCCTGCTTCCCAAAGTACATTTGCTCCCCTGGCTCACCTGAGAACTTTTTTTTTTTTTTATTGTTTTAAGTATTACAAATAGTAGTACTTATGTCTCCTTTTTCTTTCCCCTTTGATCTCCCCCCGACCTCCCCTACCCCCCAGGACATGCCTTCACCTGCCCACCCTTCCCCCCAACCCCAGTGTCTTATATCCATTGGTTGTGCTTATATGCATGCGTACAAGTCCTTCGGTTGGTCTCTTACAGCCCTCCTCGCCCAACCACCCCTGTCTTCCCAATGTAGTTTGACAGTCTGTTCAATGCTTCTTTGCCTATGTATCTTTTTCCCACCATTTCTTTCCTTTAAAAAGTTTTGCCTTTGCAGACTGGAAATAAACATATAATAACAAAACAAGACAAAACAAAAAAATGTTTGAGTCCCAATTTCAATGTCCAACAGTTCCTTATGTGTACATGTCAGCAGTGATATCTGGATGGTGGGCACATGGTGGCAATGCAGGTCCGACCCTCTCTGGTTTGGTCCTAGGTAACCTGCAGCGGTGCACAGCTGCTGACTGCTCCCATGGCAAGGCGTTGTCAGCGTCTTCCATCTCTGGACTGTTTTTGCCTCTTGTCTTCGTGGTTGGAGCACTCCTGTCAATTCCTCTCTGTTGCAGGAATCCATCTGGTCTTGGGGTTATTTTCTGAAAATATACAAATATATTCTCGACCACAAGTTAATAAAGGAATCTTTTCTATATAATTGATTTGGGATCCTTTTTATTTTTGTTCAAACGATTTTCCTTTGTCTTATTTAGACACCATGTGTGTTTTTAATGGCCGTCTTGCTGTTAGCATTGCAAATGAACCTTAATTTGGTAAAGTAAAAATTTTCTAGATGTAATTTACTTATAGGATATTTTTCCCTACATGATATGGCCCTACTATCCCCCCCCTTTTTTTTTTAATGGAGGTTTTTGTAAATTTTATAATGCAGTCTTGATAACTTTAAATTAAAAAAAAATTTTTTTCCCCCACACATATGACTGCTTTAGGTTCATTGCATATTCAGGAATTTTACCATGAGATGAACTACCAATAGAAATTTTAGTTATTACTTTAAGAATAGCTTTTTGTCCAGTACTTGAATATTCACTTATTTCAATTAGCCTATTTAAATTAATCTGAAATCTCGATTACTATTTTACTGTCAAATTTAATACTCTACCAACAATCTTAGTTTACCCTGTAAATATTAGTGGGAAGGATTATTTGCATTCTTGAGTGGGCCCTGAGCATTCCAAATGCTCAGCTGAATTTAGATATAGGGCAACTGCTGTCGGCCAAGTCTCTTGTCTGTTACCTGGGTCCCGATCTGAGCTGGGCCAAGTCTCTGTCTGTCACCTGTATCTCGATGTGAGCTGGGCCGGGTCTCTTTCTGTTGCCTGGGTCCCGATCTGAGCTGGGTAAGGGAAGCGCAAAGCAGCCATGGGGGTAGGAGACCTCCTTTAGAAGGGGGTGAGGGTTCAAGCCCCTGCAATGTTGGGGGGGTGAGGGTCTGTGCCCCACTTCTGTTGCCCCCCCAAGTTCTCTCCTGATGGCCCCTCTGCGACTGTGCCTGTCTTAGGTTGTTCCTTCCTTGAGGAATCTTACCCGTCTCTGGTTAACCAGCCATCCTCCGGGGCCAAGCAGGGTGCTGTGAGGTTCAGTTCTGTCTCCTTGGTAGCCTATGACCCCGTGGCCTCCACACCCAGCACCTGCCTTGGGAACCCCTGGCCTGCTGGCAGGGTCCCGGTGCTGATCACATATCTCGGGGAACTCCGGTTTCTTCTCCAGTGAGGGCCCAGCTCACACAATTGGATGTGAGACAGATCCCTGGTACCAGCCCCCACGAGGCTTCAAGCTCAGCATGAACAGAAAGCTCAGGTAACAGCTGAGGGCAATTGGATTGTGAGAAGAGGGTCCCTCTTGGCACAAAGGGCAAGAGGGGCCAATATAGGATGCTCAAGTGCCTTCCCAGTGCCTTAATTTCTTCTGCAAGGGATTAAATCCTTTCATGTCCCTTTTTTTAAATTGCTGCCCACCATTCAAAGAATTAGTTTGTAAGTTTGTTTGGGATAATTGTAAAGTATGCTGTTGTAAAATATCTAAGATTATAATGAGATTGTAGAATAATATCATGTAAGGATATTCTTTGCCCTAGGCCCTGGAAATTCCATTTCAAACTGGTTGTCAATTTATTTTTGTAGCTTTATATAAACTTTGTCAGGGAGGCAAAAACACAAATTACTTACTTTAGTTCAAGCGGCCAAATATATTGACTTTCAATTACAATCCTTATGACTTTTGAAGGAAACTTCTCTTTGTTTCCTTCCAAAATAATTTTCAGTCTACAGAGAGTTTCATTTAAAAATTTTTGTCACATGAAACAATTTCTCTTAATGCCCCGCCCCCTTGTTGTCTGTGTCCATTGATTAGGTTCATATGCATGCATACAAGTGCCTTGGTTGATCTCTCCACCTTACCCCCACCCTCCCCTACCTTACCTGAGGTATGATCTTCTGATTGACGTTTCTCAGCCTCTGGATCTGTTCTTGTTCATCAGTCTATGTCATTCATTATATTCCACAAATGAGCGAGATCATGTGATATTTATCTTTCTCTGCCTGGCTTATTTCACTCAACATAATATTCTCCATCTCCATCCATATTGTTGCAAATGGTAGGAACTCCTTCTTTTTTACCGCAGCGTAGTATTCCATTGTATAGATATACCACAGTTTTTTAATCCATTCATCTGCTGATGGGCATTTAGGTTGTTTCCAAATTTGGCTATGGTGAATTGTGCTGCTATGAACATAGGGGTGCATATTTCCTTTCTGATGCCTGTTTCTAGATTCTTGGGATATATTCCTAGAAGTGGGATCACTGGGTCAAATGGGAGTTCCATTTTTATTTTTTTGAGGAAACTCCATACTGTTCTCCACAGTGGCTGCACCAGTCTGCATTCCCACCAGCAGTGCAAAAGAGTTCCTTTTTCTCCGCATCCTCGCCAACACTTGTTGTTTGTTGATTTGTTGATAAAAGCCATTCTGACAGGTGTGAGATGGTACCTCATTGTTGTTTTGATTTGCATCTCTCTGATGATTAGTGACTGTGAGCAGGTTTTCATATGTCTCTTGGCCTGCCTTCTGTCTTCTTTCAAAAAGTGTCTACTTAGATCAGTTGCCCATTTTTTGATTGGGTTGTTTATCTTCTTTTTGTTAAGTTGTATGAATTCTCTGTATATGTTGGAGATTAAACCCTTATCATTGATATCATTGGCAAATATGTACTCCCATGCAGTGGGCTTTCTTGTTGTTTTATCACCTGAGAACTTTCAAGCATGCCCAAGGACGTGAATCCCAGGCATATTTCAGGCTGCCAAGTGGGCACTCACCGGTATGAAGTAAAGAGTTGTGGCTACCCACATGAGCCACCGCCCAGCCCCCACCACCCAGGGATCACAGGACTCTCTCGGGTATTTGCACGTCCCTGGCACCTAGGACCAACCTGCAGTTGGACACTTGGACCATCCCCCATATTTTTCAGACACAGCTCATCCTTTGCTGTCCCACTGAGCAACACTGCCCAGGCTTCCTTTAACTCCCAGACAGCCATTTCTCTTCTGGCAGCAAACTCCAGTACCCTCCACTGTCACTAATGGGTAGGGCGACCTGGTGGCCAACTTTCGCCCTCAGGCAAGTCAGAGGCCCTTTCCTGAAGAATTAGAACCTCTCAGTGCCATCCAGGGACAGGAAAAAACAGGGAAGTGAGGCTTTGGTGTTCCCTTGTGACCCTCGTCCTAATTAGATCACCCAACTGCCTATCAACTAGAATACCTCTAGCTGTTGATAGGTCTCAAGCGTTCCTCACATGATCTTTCCTTGTGTTTACCTGGACAAGTCCACCCAGGCTTTTAGGCCAAAGCTTCTGGCCTCCGACCAAGCTTGAAACCTGATGAAGTGGACACTGTTTCATCACTGGAAAATCTGTTCCAAGGGCAGAGAATTGAGTGTGATACTTGCTACCTTTATATTTCAGTCTAAATAAGTTGGCGAGTTGGAAAGAACGTTGGTGAAACAAACTTTCTCGGCATTGAAACTTTCTCTTGAGAACTCACAGAAACCGACCTTGGAAATGTCAAGAAATGTGTCTGAAAAACTTAAAATACTTATGTAGAACCTGAATATGCCTAGTGCTGTGTTGAACTATGAGGTATTTGTATGGAACGAGCTGTTTAAGGTACGATAGTCTTTAAAATAGAACAAGTTTACATTTATAGAGCTGATATATATGGAAACACGGTGCAGAAACTCTTGAAATTCTCAGTGAATCACTGGACACATATGAATCAACGACTGAGAACTCACAATGAAAGGGTAGAAAAAATAAATAGGAAGATGCCTGAAGCAGTAGGAATACAAGTTCATAGAGACTTAATTGTGAAGGACCTGTTTTAGTCAATGGGAAACTGTGTTCCAAGAGGTGAGAAGTGAGTATCATACTCTTCACTTTTGTAATTCAGTAAAAATGAGTTGGCGTTTTAGCCAGAATGTTGGTACACATAAATTCATCTGCACAGAGCTGATGTAGTAGCATAAAAGTATTCAAAATTCTTGGAAATCAAAATGATAGTCAACTTACTGATTAAAGTGGTAATAATTTACATTTAAAGTCTGCTATCTTTGGCAAAACGCTGTATACATACTGGAATTCACAGTGAATGAGGTTGAATCTCTGTGCAAAAGTGAAGCAAACATTGAAATTCACAATGGAAGACTAGGGAAATATGTAGGAAGGGTCCTGAAACAAAAGGAATACAAGTTAATAGAGCCATAATGTGAGAAGGACACTGTTTAGTCACTGGGAAGTTGTGTTCAAAGACAGAGAAGTGAGTGCGATACGCTTTGCTTTTGTAATTCAGTATAAATGAGTTGGCGTTTTAAGAAGAAAGTTGGTGAAACATGAAATTTTTTTAAAGAGCTGATATAACTTTATTTTTTTTTCTTATAAATCTTTATTGTTCATATTATTACAGGTGTTCCACTTTTTTCCCCCCCATAGCTCCCCTCCACCTGATTCCCCACCCCACCCCATGCCCTTACCCCCCGCCACTGTCTTCATCCGTAGGAGTAAGATTTTTGTTCAATCTCTTCCCGCACCCCTCACACTTGCTTCCCCTGAGAATCGTCAGTCCACTCCCTTTCTATGTCCCTGATTCTATTATATTCACCAGTCCATTCTGTTCTTCAGATTTTTTATTCACTTGATTTTTAGATTCACTTGTTGGTAGGTATGTATTTGATGTCATTTTGTTGTTCATAATTTTTATCTTTATTTTTTTCTTCTTCTTCCTCTTCTTAAAGAATACCCTTCAGCATTTCATGTCATCCTGGTTTGGTGGCGATGAACTCCTTTAGCTTTTTCTTGTCTGTGAAGCTCTTTATCTGACCTTCAACTCTGAATGATAGCTTTGCTGGGTAGAGTAATCTTGGTTGTAGGTTCTTGCTGTTCAACACTTTGAATATTTCTTGCCACTCCCTTCTGGCCTGCATAGTTTCTGTTGAGAAATCAGCTGACAGTCGTATGGGTACTCCCTTGTAGGTAATTAACTGTTTTTGTCTTGCTGCTTTTAATATTCTCTCTTTGTCTTTTGCCCTTGGCATTTTAATTATGATGTGTCTTGGTGTGGTCCTCTTTGGGTTCCTCTTGTATGGGGTTCTGTGTGCTTCCTGAACTTGTAAGTCTATTTTTTTCACCAGGTAGGGCAAGTTTTCTGTCATTATTTCTTCTAATAGGTTTTCAATATTTTGCTCTCTCCCTTCTTCTGGCACGCCAAAAATTCGGATGTTGGTTCGCTTGAAGTTGTCCCAGAGGCTCCTTACACTATCTTCATATTTTTGGATTCTTTTTTCTTTTTGTTTTTCTGGTTGGATGTTTTTTGTTTCCACATATTTCAGATCTTTGGTTTGATTCTTGGGGTACGTTGATCTACAGTTGAGATTCTGTATACTTTTTATTTCAGACAGTGTATGCTTCATTTCTGACTGATCCTTTTCCATTTTTTTGGCATTCTCATTAAGGTCCTTGAAGGTCTTACTAAGCTCCTCAGAAGTGTCATCAAGTTTCTCAGCGGTTTTTAGAAGATTCTTGAGTAACCTTATACATGTGGTTCTGAACTCTATGTCATCCAGTAGTTTGCTTTCCTCCGTTTCTTTCATTCGTGACATGTTTCTTTGTTTCTGCATTTTGGCTGCTTCCCTGTGTTGATGGAGTGGCTTTGTGTGGTAGGTGACCTATAGGGGCAGTAGCTCAGCCTCCCCAATCACCTGATGTGGATGCTCTTGGTACACCCCTTTGTGGGCTGAGTGCAAAGTCGTGGTGTAGTTAAGCCTGAATTGCTGTTGGTACGCTGGGAGGAATTGACCTCCAGGCCAATTAGCTGTGAGCACTCCCTGTGTCTATAATGGAAGAACTGCTGTGCTGAAGACACGCAGGACTTGTTTCAGTGGGGCTTCGGTGCTCACTGAGTTTGCCTCTTGAATGTGTCATTTATGGATATGAGGAGTTGAAATCTGGTGTCTCACACTGACCACTAGGTACACTGGCTTCTGGATCTCCAATGGGGTTCAGGTCAGCTACTGTCTGAGTCCACCCAACAGGAGCTATAGCGAGAGCTACCGTTTTCTCCTCTTTGCTTGGGGTTTGGAGGTTTTGGAACTGTCTGACCCGGGCTGCAAGTTTGCTAGGTTAAGCTGCGATAGGGCAGGCTTTTCTTATGCTAACTCGGTTGCTTAGAGCTTGGATGGGTTTGTAGGTTGTGCAGGGCGGGGCCTCAGGGCGTCACTAGGTTAGTGCGTGGCAAACAGCAATGGCTGCTAGTTAGCTGGCTCTGTGTCCCCAAAGGCATCTGCGAGTGCCTAACACCAGTGCAGTAAATAATTATTCCTGCGCGCAGCTCTGCAAGCAAGCCACCCTCGCTGGCAGACAGTCCAGCTTCTCCCCGTAGGAGTTTGGGTCCCCCGAGTCTCCCCAGAGACTGGATTTCAGAGTAATCAGGGGCTTGTCTCCGTTCGGGTTAAAAAAAGCAACGCGCCCAGTCTCCCGCAGCCAGCCCGGAACACGCGCCTCCGTACCTCAGGTTTTCAATGCTCGTGCACGTCTCAAAGCTCTTTTCTCTTTCCTTCTAGTTGTAGAACTTCCACTCAGCCAGCTTTCCCGTGGTTCTGGGTGATAGACGTTTTGTCTTTTACTTGCAGTTTAAATTGTTGTGGGAGGCACCAGTTTAGATGTTTACGTACACCGCCATCTTGGATTCTCTCTGATATAACTTTATAAAAGTATTCAAAGCTGTTAGAAATAAAATTGATAGTCAAGCTAGTGTTTAAATTAGTAATATGTTACATTTAAAGTCTGGTATATTTCGCAAAACCCGCTGTAGATACTTGGAATTCAACCTCAATGAGCTTGAATCACTGGACAAAAGTCAATCAAACAGGGAAATTCACAATGACTTACTAGGGAAATTTGTGTGAAGGTGCCTCAAACAGGAGAATACAAGTTTACAGAGCCTTAATATGTGAAGGACACTGTTTCCTCAAGGGGACATTGAGTCCATAAAGAAGAGAATTCAATAAGCTACTCTACTTTTATAATTCAGTCTAAATGAGTTGGCGTTTTAGCCAGAATATTGGTACACATAAATTCATCTGCACAGAGCTGATGTAGTAGCATAAAAGTATTCAAAATTCTTGGGAATCAAAATGATAGTCAACCCAGTTATCAAAGTCAAAATAATTTACATTTAAAGTCTGCTATCTTTGGCGAAACGCTGTATACATACGTGGAATGCACAGTGAATGAGCTTGAATCTCTGTACAAAAGTGAGTCAAACATTGAAATTCACAGGACTAGGGAAATATGTAGGAAAGTGCCTGAAACAGGAGGAACACAACTTTACAGAGCCTTAATATGTGAAGGACACTGTTTCCTCACTGGGAAGTAGTATTCCAAGAGCAGAGAAGTGAGTGCGATACTGGTTACACTTGGAATACTTTTGTAGAACCTGAATATCTCTAGTGCAGTGTTGAAATACGAGGTATTTGTGTCCAAAGGGCTGTTAAAGCCACGATAGTCTTTAAAAGAGAAAAAGTTTACATTTATAGAGCTGGAATGTATGCAACCATGGTGTATAAACACTTGAAATTCACAACGAATGAGCGTGCATCACAGGACAAAAGTGAATCCAACACTGAGAATTCACAATGAAAGAACAGGGAAAATAAATAGGAAGGTGTCTGAAGCAGTAGGAATACCAGTTCATAGAGCCTTAATTGTAAAGGAAACTGTTTAGTCAATGGGAAATTGTGTTCCAAGAGGCGAGAAGTGAGTGTGATACTCTTCACTTTTGTAATTCAGTATAAATGAGTTGGCATTTTAGCAAGAAAGTTGTTGAAACAAAAATTTATCTGCATAGAGCCGATGTAGAACCATAAAAGTATTCAAAGCTCTTAGAAATCAAAATGATCGTCAAGCTAGTGTTCAAACAAGAAATAATTTACATTTAAAGTCTGGTATTTTTGGCAAAATGCGTTATAGATACTTGGAATTAACAGTGAATGAGCTTGATTCACTGGACAAAAGTGAACCAAACGCTACAATTCACAATGAAAGACCACGGAAATATGTAGAAAGGTGCCTTACAAACAAGTTCATAGAGATGTAGTATCTGAAGGACACTTGTTTATCACTGGGAAATTGTGTTCATAAGAAAGAGAAGTGAGTGTGATGTTGCTAACAATTATCATTCAGAGTAAGGAAGTTTGGTCTTTAGGGAAAATATGGTGAAACATCCATCATTTTCGTAGAGCTGAGGCACTACTATAAAATAACTCAAAACTCTTAGAGATCAAAAGGTTAGTTAAGCTAGTGTTCAGAGTAGTAATAATTTACTTATAAAGTCTGGTATATTTGGTTAAAGGTGCTAAAGATAGCTTTAAATTCACAGTGAATGAGCTTGAATCCCTGGATAAAAGTGCATCAAACACGGAAATTCACAATAAATTGCTGGGGAAATATGTGTGAATGTGCCTCAAACAGGAGGAAAAGAAGTTCCCAGAGCCTTAATATGTGAAGGACACTGTTTCCTCAGTGGGACATTGAGTCCATGGGGAAGAGAACAAAATACATTAGTCTACCTGGTCAAGTCCACAGCAGCGGTTGCGTCTCAGCTTCTAGCTTTCCAACTCTCCAGCCCCCTGATGAAGTAACCAGGACCATGTGGCTTGAAAAGACCGAAGTTCTGGGCTCATGTGACAAATTACCTCCGGCACCTGGCTTCTCCCCCTAAGGACATAAGCAGGTCCTGCTTTCCAAACTACCTACCCTCCCCAGCTCAGCTGACAATATCCAGGTATGCCCAGTGACCTGGCCCCCAGGGCACACTTCAGGCTGCCACCTGGGCCCTCACACTTATGAAGTAAAGAGGTGTGGCTAACCAAATTAACCCCCGCCCAGCCGCAACAGTCCACGGATTACATGACTCCAGCGAGTATTTTATGGCCCTAGAACCTCGGATCAACCTGCAGTTGGACACTTCGACCATCCCCCGTTTATTGAGAAACAGCTCGTCCTTCCCCAAAGCACTAAACCCCATTGCCCGAGCTTCGGTTAGCACCCAGACACCATTTCTCTTCTTGTAGCATACTCCAGTCCCCTCCACTGTCACTAATGAATGGGGAGTCCTGGGGGCCAACTTGCGACCTCACTCCATGCGAAGGCCCTTCCCTGAAGACTTGGAACTACTTGGTGCCATCCAGGGACCTGGAAAAATGGGGAAGTGAGGCGTTGGCGGCCCCTTGTGACCCTCCTCCTAATTAGGTGACCCAATCTGCCTATCAACTACAACACCTCCAACTGTTGATAGGGCCTCAAGTGTTTCAAACTTGACCCTTCCTTTGTTGACCTGGCCAAGTCCACCCAGGAGGTAAGGTCACACTTTCTGGCCCCCACCTGGCCGGCCCACTGACGAAGTAACCAGAGCCAGGTGGTGAGGTGGTCTGGAGGCCTGGGCTCACGTGATGAATTAGAAAGGACTCTTGGCCCATTCCCATGATGACGTAAGCAGGTCCTCCTTACAAAAGGATCCCATATCCCCTGGCCCCCCTGACAACATCCCGGTATGCCTAAAAAGTAGAGTCATGCCGCCCACTTGAGGCGGGCACCTGGGTGCTCCCCCGCCCCCCACACCTGATGATGAAAAGGGATGTGGCTGAAAGCCCAACCCCAACCAGAACCCCAAGTCCAGGCATCATAGGACACTTTTGGGTATTTACCAGGCCCTGGAACCACTGACCAACATCCCTTTGGACACCTGGATACTCCCACGTGGTTCTGAGACACAGCAGAGGCCCTTCACGCAAGTTTTGGAACTTCTTGGTGCCATCCAGGAACTGGTAAAACAGGAATGGTGCACTTCGGCGACCCTTTGTACCCAATTCCGAATTAGGTGACCCCACCTGCCTGTGCAGTAGAACAAGTACAGCTGTTGAAAGGGCCTCAAATATTCGCTAACCTGCCCCTTCTTTAAGTTGACCTGGCCAAGACTACACCGGCGGGTGTGTCTTAGCTTCTAGCCTTCCAACTGGCCATTTCCCTGATGAAATAACAAAGAACAGCTGGCTTGAGGACCCTGGAGGTCTCGGCTCACATGACCAAATAGTTCCTGCAAATGGCCCCTCCCCCTAATGACATGAGCAGGTCCTGCTTCCCAAAGTACATTTGCTCCCTTGGCTCACCTGACAACTTCCAAGTATGCCCAAGGACGAGAATCCCAGGCATATTTCAGGCTGCCAACTGGGCCCTCACAGGTAAGAAGTAAAGAATTGTGGCTACTCACATGAGCCATCGCCCAGCCCCCACCACCCAGGTATCACAGGACTCTCTCGGGTGTTTGCACGTCCCTGGCACCTCGGACCAACCTGCAGTTAAACACTTGGACCATCCCCCATATTTTTCAGACACACCTCGTCGTTTGCTGTCCCACTGTGCAACACTGCCCCGGCTTCCGTTAACCCAACGACAGCCATTTCTCTTCTGGCAGCAAACTCCAGTACCCTCCACTGTCACTAATAGGTAGGGCAACCTGATGGCCAACTTTCGGCTTCACTCCATTAATAGGCCCTTCCTTGAAGACTTGGAACTTCTTGGTGCCATCCAGTAACCTGGAAATACGGGGAAGAGAGGCTTTGGCGGCCCCTTGTGACCCTCATCCTAATTAGGTGACCCAACCTGCCTATCATTTAGAACACCTTCAGCTCTTGATAGGGCCTCAAGTGTTCCTCACAAAACCGTTCCTTGTGTTGACCTGGATAAGTCCACCCAGGCGGTTAGGTCACAGCTTCTTGCTCCCACCTGGCCAGCTCCCTTATGAAGTAACGAGGGATAGGTGGTGAGCGGGTGAGAAGGCCCGGGCTCACGTGACCAATTAGCACGGACACCCGCCCCATCCCCATGATGACGTAAGTAGGTTCTGCTTACAAAACGACCCCACCTCCCCTTGCTTATGTGACAACATCCCTGTATTCCCAAAAACTTGACTCTCGCGGCCAAGTTCAGGCTGACACTTGGGCGCTCCCCCCTGCCAAGACAAAAAGAGGTGTGGCTGCCCAGCCGAACCACACCAGAAACCCAACGCCCAAGCATCTTAGGGTTCTTTTGGGCATTTCCGAGGCCCTGGCACCTCGGACCAACATCCAATTGGACACCTGGAAATTCCCCCGTATTTCTGAGACACAGCTGGTCGTTTGCCTGAGCTTGGAGCCACAGTGCCCGGGTTTGTGTGAAACCCTAGACAACCAATTCCTTCTTGCAGCATAGTCCAGTCCTCTCCAATGCCACGGATAGGTGGGGTGCCCTTAGGGCCAACTTTCGACCTCAGGCAATGAAGAGGCCATTCCCTGATGAATTGGAAATTCTTGGTGCCATCCAGGGAAAGGGAAAAACAGGGAAGTTGGGCTTTGGCGGCCCTTGTGACCGTCTTCCGCATTAGGTGACCCCACCTGCCTGTCCACTAGGTTAACTCCAGCTGTTGAAAGGGCCTCAAATATTCGCTCTCCTGACCTTTCTTTAAGTTTACCTGCTCGAGTCCACTCTGAAGTTGCGTCTCAGCTTCTGGCCTTCCAACTTGCTGGCCCCCTGATGAAATAACAAGAACCAGGTGGCTTTAAATCCCCGAAATTCTGGGCTCATTTGACAAATTACCTCCGGCACCTGGCTTCTCCCCCTAAGGACATAAGCAGGTCCTGCTTCCCAAACTACCTTCCCTCCGCAGGATACCTGACAATATCCAGGTATGCCGAATGACCTGCCTCTCACGGCACACTTCAGGCTGCCACCTGGACCCTCACAGGTATAAAGTAAAAAGGTGTGGCACACCAAATTAACCCCCGCCCAGCCCCAACCGTCCAGGGATTACATGACTCTACCGAGTATTTATGGCCCTAGAACCTCGGATCAACCTGCAGTTGGACACTTGGACCATCTCCCGTTTATTGAGAAACAGCTCGTTGTTCCCCGAAGCACTAAACCCCATTGCCCGGGCTTCTGTTAACACCCAGACACCATTTCTCTTCTTGTAGCAAACTCCAGTCCCCTCCATTGTCACTAAGGAATGGGGTGTCCTGAGGGCCAAGTTACCACCTCACTCCATACCAAGGTCATTCCCTGAAGACTTGGAACTACTTGGTGCAATCCAGGGACCTGGAAAAACGGGGAAGGGAGGCTTTGGCGGCCCCTTGTGACCCTCCTCCAAATTAGGTGACCCAACCTGGCTATCATTTAGAACACCTCCAGCTGTTGATATAGCCTCAAGTGTTTCTCACAAAACCGTTCCTTTTGTTGATATAGACAAGTCCACCCAGGCAGTTAGGTCACAGCTTATGGCTCCCACCTGGCCAACCCCTCATTAAGTAACCAGATCCAGGTGGTGAGCCGGTCAGGAGGCCTGGGCTCACGTGATCAATTACCACGGACACCCGCCCCATTCCCATGATGACATAAGTAGGTTCTGTTTACCAAATGACGCCACCTTCCCTAGCTTATGTGACAACATCTCGGTATTCCTAAAAACTTGACTCACGCGGCCAACTTCAGGCTGACAGTTAGGCGCTGAACCCTGCCAAGACAAAAAGAGGTGTGGCTGCCCAGCCGAAAACAGCAGAAACCCAACCCCAAAGCACCTTAAGACTCTTCTGGGCATTTCCGAGGCCCTGGCACCTCTGACCAACATTCAATTGGACACCTGGAACTTCCCCCGTGTTTCTGAGACACGGCTGGTCATTTGCCTGAGCATGGAGCCACAGTGCCCGGGTTTGTGTGAAACCCCAGACAACCAATTCCTTCTTGCAGCATACTCCAGTCCTCTCCAATGCCACGAATAGGTGGGGTGCCCTCAGGGCCAACTTTCGATCTCAGGCAATGTAGAGGCCATTCCCTGATGAATTGGAAATTCTTGGTGCCATCCAGGGACAGGGAAAAACAGGGAAGTTGGGCTTTGGCGGCCCTTGTGACCGTCTTCCGCATTAGGTGACCCCACCTGCCTGTCCACTAGAATAACTCCAGCTGTTGAAAGGGCCTCAAATATTCGCTCTCCTGACCTTTCTTTAAGTTTACCTGCTCCAGTGCACCGTGAAGTTGCGTCTCAGCTTCTGGCCTTCCAACTGGCTAGACCCCTGATGAAATAACAGGAACCAGGTGGCTTTAAATCCCCGAAGTTCTGGGCTCATTTGACAAATTACCTCCGACACTTGGCTTCTCCCTCTAAGGACCTAAGCAGGTCCTGCTTCCCAAACTACCTTCCCTCCCCAGCTCACCTGACAATATCCAGGTATGCCGAATGACCTGCCTCTCACGCCACACTTCAGGCTGCCACCTGGGCCCTCACAGGTATAAAGTAAAAAGGTGTGGCACACCAAATTAACCCCTGCCCAGCCCCAACTTCCACGGATTACATGACTCTACCGAGTATTTTATGGCCCTAGAACCTCGGATCAACCTGCAGTTGGGCACTTGGACCATCTCCCGTTTATTGAAAAACAGCTCGTCGTTTACGGAAGCACTAAACCCCATTGCCCGGGCTTCCGTTAACACCCAGACACCATTTGTCTGCTTGTGGCAAACTCCAGTCCCCTCCACTGTCACTAATGAATGGGGCGTACCGAGGGCCAACTTAGGACATCACTCCATGCGGTGGCCCTTCCCTGAAGAGTTGGAACTACTTGGGGACATCCAGGGACGAGGAAAAACGGGGAAGTGAGGCTTTGGCGGCCCCTTGTGACCCCCCTCCTAATTAGGTGACCCAACCTGCCTTTCAACTACAACAACTCCAGCTGATGATAGGGCCTCAAGTGTTTCAAACATGACCCTTCCTTTTGTTGACCTGGACAAGTCCACCCAGGAGGTTAGGTCACACTTTCTGGCCTCCCACCTGGCCGGCCCACTGATGAAGTAACCAGAGCCAGGTGGTGAGCCGGTCAGGAGGCCTGGGCTCACTTGATCAATTAGCAAGGCCTCTGGGCCCATCCACATGATGACGTAAGCAGGTCCTCCTTACAAATGGATCCCATATCCCCTGGCTCACCTGACAACATCTCGGTATGCCTAAAAACTATAGTCACGCCGCCCACTTCAGGCTGGCACATGGGTGCTCCCCGCCCCCACGACTGATGATGAAAAGGGGTGTGGCTGAAAGCCAAACCCCAATGAGAACCCAAAGTCAAGGCATCATAGGACACTTTTGGGCATTTCCCTGGCCCTGGAACCGCTGACCAACATCCCTTTGGACACCTGGATACTCCCCCTTGGTTCTGAGACACACAAGAGGACCTTCCCCAAGTTTTGGAACTTCTTGATGCCATCCAGGGATGGGAAAAAAAAGGATGGTGTGCTTTGGCCACCCCTTGTACCCTCTTCCGAATTAGGTGACCCCACCTGCCTGTGCAGTAGAACAAGTCCGGCTGTTGAAACGGACTCAAATATTCGCTAACCTGCCCCTTCTTTGAGTTTACCTGGCCAAGTCCACACAAGCGGCTGCATCTCAGCTTCTAGCCTTCCAACTGGCCACTCCCCTGATGAAGTAACCAGGAACAGGTGGCTTGAGGACCCAAGAGTTCTCCGCTCACTTGACCAAATACTTCTGGCACCTGGCCCCTCCCCCTAATGACGTAAGCAGGTCCTTCTTCCCAAAGTACATTTGCTCCCCTGGCTCACCTGACAACTTTCAAGTATGCCCAAGGACGTGAATCCCAGGCATACTTCAGGCTGCCAACTGGGCTCTCACCAGTATGAAGTAAAGAGTTGTGGCTACCCACATGAGCCACCGCCCAGCCCCCACCACTGCGGGATCACAGGACTCTCTGGGGTATTTGCATGTCCCTGGCACCTCGGACCAACCTGCAGTTGGACACTTTTACCATCCCCCATATTTTTTAGACACAGCTCGTCGTTTGCTGTTCCTCTGAGACATACTGCCCTGGTTTCATTTAATTCCCAGACAGCCATTTCTCTTCTGGCAGCAAACTCCAGTACCGTCCACTGTCACTAATGGGTAGGGCGACCTGATGGCCAACTTTCGGCCTCACTCCACCTAAAGGCCCTTCCTTGAATACTTGGACCTTCTTGGTGCCATCCAGGAACCTGGAAATTTGGGGAAGAGAGGCTTTGGCGTCCCCTTGTGACCCTCATCCTAATTAGGTGACCAAACCAGCCTATCATTTAGAACACCTCCAGCTGTTGATAGGGACTCAAGTGTACCTCACATAACCGTTCCTTGTGTTGACCTGGACAAGTTCACCCAGTCGGTTAGGTCACAGATTATGGCTCCCACCTGGCCAACCCCTGATTAAATAACCAGATCCAGGTGGTGAGCCGGTCAGAAGGCCTGGCTCAAGTGATCAATTACCACGGACACCGGCCCAATTCCCATGATGACTAAGTAGGTTCTGCTCACAAAATGACCCCACCTCCCCTAGCTTATGTGACAACATCCCGGTATTCCTAAAAACTTGACTCACCCGGCCAACTTCAGGCTGACAGTTAGGCGCTGAACCCTGCCAAGACAAACAGAGGTGTGGCTACCCAGCAGAACCACAGCAGAAACCCAACCCCAAAGCATCTTAAGACTCTTCTGGGCATTTCCGAGGCCCTGGCCCCTCTGACCAACATCCAATTGGGTACCTGGAACATCCCCCGTGTTTCTGAGACACGGCTGGTCATTTGCCTGAGCATGGAGCCACAGTGCCCGGGTTTGTGTGAAACCCTAGACTACCAATTCCTTCTTGCAGCATACTCCAGTCCTCTCCAATGTTAGGAATAGGTGGGGCGCCCTCAGGGCCAACTTTCGAACTCAGGCAATGAAGAGGCCCTTCCCTGATGAATTGGAACTTCTTGGTGCCATCCAGGGACAGGGAAAAACAGGGAAGTTGGGCTTTGACTACCCCTTGTGACTGTCTTGAGTATTAGGAGACCCCACCTGACTGTCCACTAGAAGAACTCCAGCTGTGGAAAGGGCCTCAAATATTCGCTCTGCTGACCCTTCTTTAAGTTTATCTGCTCGAGTCCACCCGGTAGTTGCGTCTCAGATTCTGGCCTTCCAACTGGCCGGCCCCCTGATGAAGTAACCAGGACCAGGTGGCTTGAAAACCCCGAAGTTCTGGGCTCATTTGACAAATTACCTCCGGCACCTGGTTTGTACCCCTAACGACATAAGCAGCTATTGCTTCCCAAACTACCTTCCCTCCCCAGCTCACCTGACAATATCCAGGTATGCCGAATGACCTGGCTCCCGGGGCACACTTCAGCCTGCCACCTGGGCCCTCACAGGTATGAAGTAAAGAGGTGTGGCTAACCAAATTGACCCCCGTCCAGCCCCAACCGTCCACGGATTACATGACTCTACCAGGTATTTTATGGCCCTAGAACCTCGGATCAACCTGCAGTTGGACACTTGGACCATCCCCCGTTTATTGAGAAACAGCTCGTCGTTCCCCGAAGCACTAAACCCCATTGCCCGGGCTTCTGTTAACACCCAGACACCATTTCTCTTCTTGTAGCAAACTCCAGTCCCCTCCACTGTCACTAAGGAATGGGGGGTCCTGAGGGCCAAATTACGACCTCACTCCATGCCAAGGCCCTTCCCTGAAGACTTGGAACTACTTGGTGCCATCCAGGGACCTAGAAAAACAGTGAAGGATACTTCCCCGTGGTTCTGAGACACAGCAGAGGCCCTTCCTGCAAGTTTTGGAACTTCTTGGTGCCATCCGGGGACTGGGATAAACAGGGATGGTGCGCTTTGGCGACCCCTTGTACCCTCTTCCGAATTAGGTGACCCCACCTGCCTGTGCAGTAGAACAGGTGCAGCTGTTGAAAGGGCCTCAAATATTCTCTAACCTGCGCCTTCCTTAAGTTTACCTGACCAAGTACACAAGGGTCGCTGCATCTCAGCTTCTAGCCTCTAACTGGCCACTCCCCTGATGAAGATACCAGGAACAGGTGGCTTGAGGACAAAGGTGTTCTCATCTCACGGTACCAAATACTTCCGGCATCTGGCCACTCCCTCTAATGACGTAACCAGGTCCTGCTTCCCAAAGTACATTTGCTCCCCTAGCTCACCTGACAACTTTCAAGTATGCCCAAGGATGTGAATCTCAGGCATACTTCAGGCTGCCAACTGGGCCCTCACCGGTATGAAGTGTAGAGTTGTGGCTACCCACATGAGCCACCGCCCAGCCCCAACTCATGGCGATCACAGGATTCTCTCGGGTATTTGCACGTCCCTGGCACCTCGGAGCAACCTGCAGTTGGACACTTGGACCATCCCCCATATTTTTCAGACACAGCTCTTCCTTTGCTGTCCCACTGAGCCACACTGCCCAGGCTTCCTTTAACTCCCAGACAGCCATTTCCCTTCTGGCACCAAACTCCAGGACCCTCCACTCTCACTAATGGGTAGGGCGACCTGAATGCCAACTTTCGGCCTCACTCCATTAATAGGCCCTTCCTTGAAAATTTGGAACTTCTTGGTGCCATCCAGGAACCTGGAAATAGGGGGAAGTGAGGCTTTGGCGGCCCCTTGTGACCCTCAACCTAATTAGGTGACCCAACCTGCCTATCATTTAGAACACCTCCAGCTGTTGATAGGGCCTCAAGTGTTCGTCACGAACTGTTCCTTGTGTTGACCTGGACAAGTCCACCCAGGCTGTTAGGCCAAGCTTCTGGCCTCCGACCAAGCTGGAAACCTGATGAAGTGGACACTGTTTCAACACTGGAAAATCTTTTGCAAGGGCAGAAATTTGAGTGTGATACTTGCTACCTTTATATTTCAGTCTAAATGTGTTGGCGAGTTGGAAAGAATGTTGGTGAAACACTTAAACTTTCTCTGCATTTAAACTTTCTCTTGAGAACTCACAGAAACCGACCTTGGAAATGTCAAGAAATGTGTCTGAAAAACTTAAAATACTTATGTAGAACCTGAATATCCCTAGTGCTGTGTTGAACTATGAGGTATTTGTATGGAAAGAGCTGTTAAGGGTAGGATAGTCTTTAAAATAGAAAAAGTTAACATTTATAGATCTGATATATATGGAAACACAGTGCATAAACTCTTGAAATTCACAGTGAATCACTGGACACATGTGAATCAACCAATGAGAATTCACAATAAAATGGTCGAAAAAATAAATAGGAAGATGCCTGAAAGAGTAGGAATAAAAGTTCATAGAGACTTAATTGTGAAGGACCTGTTTTAGTCAAGGGAAACTGTGTTCCAAGAGGCGAGAAGTGAGTGTGATAATCCTCACTTTTGTGATTCAGTATAAATGAGTTCGCGTTTTAGCAAGATAGTTGGTGAAACATAAATTCATCTGCATAGAGCAGACGTAGTTCCATAAAAGTATACAAAGCTCTTAGAAATCGAAATGATCGTCAAGCTAGTGTTCAAACTAATAATAATTTACATATAAAGTATGGTATTTTTGGCAAAATGCGCTATAGATACATGGAATTCACAGTGAATCAGCTTGATTCACTGGACAAAAGTGAAACAAACACTGCAATTCACAATGAAAGACTACGGAAATATGTAGAAAGGTGCCTGAAAAACAAGTTCGTAGAGACGTAGTATCTGAAGAACACTTCTTTATCACTGGGAAATTGTGTTCATAGAAAAGAGAAGAGAGTGTGATGCTGGTTACACTTATAAGTCAGAGTAAGGAAGGTGGGTCCTTAGGGAAGAAATGGTGAACCATCCATCATTTTCGTAGAGCTGATGCACTACTATAAAATAACTCAAAACTCTTAGAAAGAAAATGTTAGTTAAGCTAGTGTTCAGAGTAGTAATAATTTACTTATAAAGTCTGGTATATTTGGTTAAGCGCGCTATAGATAGCTTTGAATTCACAGTGAATGAGTTTGAATCACTAGACAAAAGTGCATCAAAAATGGAAATTCACAATGAATTACTAGGGAAATATGTGTGAAGGTGCCTCAAACAGGAGAAATAAAAGCTCACAGATCCTTAATATGTGAAGGACAGTGTTTCCTCACTGGGACATTGAGTCCATAGGGGAGAAAATTCAGTACGATACTCTACTTTTATAATTCAGTCTAAATAAGTTGGCGTTTTATCCAGATTGTTGGTACACATAAATTCATCTGTAAACAGCTGATGTAGTAGCATAAAAGTATTCAAACCTCTTAGAAATCAAAATGATGGTCAAGCTTGTGTTCAAATGAGAAATAATTTACATTTAAAGTCTGGTATTTTTGCAAAATGTACTATAGATACTTGGAATTCACTGTGAATGAGCTTGAATCTCTGTGCAAAAGTGTTTCAAACATTGAAATTCACAATGAAAGATTAGGGAAATATGTAGGAAGGGTCCTGAAAAAAAAGGAATACAAGTTCACAGAGCCTTAACATGTGAAGGACACTGGTTCCTCACTGGGAAGTAGTTTTCCAAGAGCCGAGGAGTGAGTGTGATACTGGTTACACTTGGAATACTTTTGTAGAACCTGAATATCTCTACTGCAGTGTTGAAATACGACGTATTTCTATCCAAAGGGCTGTTAAAGCTGCGATAGTCTTTAAAAGAGAAAAAGTTTACATTTATAGAGCAGGTATGTACGGAACCATGTTGTATATACACTTGAAATTCACAACGAATGAGCGTGAATCACAGGATAAAAGTGAATCCAACACTGAAATTCACAATGAAAGAACAAGGAAAATATATAGGAAGGAGCCTGAAGCAGTAGGAATACCCGTTCATAGAGCCTTAATTGTAAAGGACACTGTTTAGTCAATGGGAAATTGTGTTCCAAGAGGCGAGAAGTGAGTGTGATACTCTTCACTTTTGTAATTCAGTGTAAATGAGTTGGCATTTTAGCAAGAAAGTTGGTGAAACATAAATTAATCTACATAGAGACGATGTACTACCAAAAAGTATTCAAAGTTCTTAGAAATCAAAATGATCGTCAAGCTAGTGTTCAAACGAGAAATAATTTACCTTTAAAGTCTGGTTTTTTTGGTAAAATGCTCTATAGATACTAGGAATTCACCATGAATGAGCTTGATTCACTGAACAAAAGTGAACCAAACACTGCAATTCACAATGAAAGACCACGGAAATATGTAGAAGGGTGCCTCACAAAAAGTTCATAGAGACGTAGTATCTGAAGGACGTTTGTTTATCAATGGGGCATTGTGTTCATAGTAAAGAGAGGTGAGTGTGATGCTGGTTTACACTTATCATTCAGAGTAAGGATGTTGGGTCTTTAGGGAGAATATGGTGAAACATCCATCATTTTCGTAGAGCTGATGCACTACTATAAAATAATTCAAAACTCTTAGAAATCAAATGTTAGTTGGCTAGTGTTCAGAGTAATAATAATTTACTTATAAAGTCTGGACTATTTGTCTAAACGCGCTATAGATAGCTTTGAAATCACAGTGAATGAGCTTGAATCCCTGGACAAAAGTGCATCAAACACGGAAATTCACAATGAATTGCTGGAGAAATATGTGTGAAGGTGCCTCAAACAGGAGGAATACAAGTTCACAGAGCCTTAATATGTGAAGGACACTGTTTCCTCACGGGGACATTGAGTCCATAGAGGAGAGTATTCAATACACTGCTCTACTTTTATTATTCGCTTTAAAGCTTTGGTGTTTTAGCCAGAATGTCGGCACACAAATTCATTTGCATAGAGCTAATGTAGTAGCATAAAACTATTCAAAATTCATGGAAAATAAATGATAGTCAACCTAGTGATCGAAGTGGTAAAAATTCACATTGAAAATCCGTCCTTGGCAAAACGCTGTATACATACTGGGAATTCACAGTGAATGAGCTTGAATCTCTGTGCACAAGTAAATCAAACATTGAAATTCACAATGAAAGACTAGGGAAATATGTAGGAAGGTTCCTGAAACAAAAGGAATACAAGTGAATAGAGCCATAATGTGACAAGGACACTGTTTAGTCACAGGGAAGTTGTGTTCGAACAGCAGAGAACTGAGTGCCATACGCTTTGCTTTGGTAATTCAGTATAAATGAGTTGGCGTTTTACGAAGAAAGTTGGTGAAACATGAAAATTTTTTATAGAGCTCAAATAACTTTATAAAAGTATTCAAAACTCTTAGAAATAAAATTGATAGTCAAGCTAGTCTTCAAATGAGTCATAAGTTACATTTAAAGTCTGGTACATATCACAAAATGCTCAGTAGATACTTGGAATTCAAGGTCAATGAGCTCGAATCAGTGTACAAAAGTGAATAAAGCCGGGAAATTCACAGTGACTTACTAGGGAAATATGCGTGAAGGTGCCTCAAACAGGAGGAATACAGGTACAGAGAGCCTTAATATGTGAAGGACACTGTTTCCTCCCCTGGACATTTGTCCATAGAGGAGAGTATTCAATACACAACTCTATTTTTATAATTCGGTTTAAAGCTTTGGCGTTTTAGCCAGAATGTCGGTACACATAAATTCATCTGCATAGAGCTGGTGTAGTGGCATAAATTATTCAAAATTCATGGAAAATAAATGATAGTCAACCTAGTGATCAAAGTGGTAATAATTTACATTTAAAGTCTGCTATCTTTGGCAAAACGCTGTATACATGCTGGAATTCACAGTGAATGAGGTTGAATCTGTGCAAAAGTGAATCAAACATTGAAATTCACAATGAAAGATTAGGGAAATATGTAGGAAGGGTCCTGAAACAAAACGAATACAAGTTCACAGAGCCTTAACATGTGAAGGACACTATTTCCTCACTTGGAAGTTGTATTTCCAGAGCGCAGAAGTGAGGGTGATACTTGTTACACTTCGAATACTTTTGTAGAACCTGACTATCTGTAGTGCAGTGTTGAAGTACGAGGTATTTGTAAAGAAGGTGCGTGAAGCAGTAGGAATACCAGCTCATAGAGCCTTAATTGTAAAGGACAATGTTTAGTCAATGGGAAATCGTGTTCCAAGAGGCGAGAAGTGAGTGTGATCCTCTTCACTTTTGTAATTCAGTGTAAATGAGTTGGCATTTTAGCAAGAAAGTTGGTGAAACATAAATTCATCTGCATAGAGCCGATGGAGTACCATAAAAGTATTCAAAGCTCTTAGAAATCAAAATGATCGTCAAGCTAGTGTTCAGAGTAGTAATAATTTACTTATAAAGTCTGGTATATTTGGCTAAACGCGCTATAGGTAGCTTTGAAATCACAGTGAACGAGCTTGAATCCCGGGACAAAAATGCATCAAACACGGAAACTCACAATGAATTGCTGGGGAAATATGTGTGAAGGTGCCTCAAACAGGAGGAATACAAGTTCACAGAGCATTAATATGTGAAGGACACTGTTTCCTCACCTGGACATTGAGTCCATAGAGGAGAGTATTCAATACACAACTCTACCTTTATAATTCGGTTTAAAGCTTTGGCGTTTTAGCCAGAATGTAGGTACACATAAATTCATTTGCATAGAGCTGAGGTAGTAGCATAAAAGTATTCAAAATTCATGGAAAATAAATGATAGTCAACCTAGTGATCAAAGTGGTAATAATTTACATTTAAAGTCTGCTATCTTTGGCAAAACGCTGTATGCATACTCGGAAATCACAGTGAATGAGCTTTAGTTTCTGTGCACAAGTAAATCAAACATTGAAATTCACAATGAAAGACTAGGGAAATATGTAGGAAGTGTCCTGAAACAAAAGGAATACAAGTTAATAGAGCCAAAATGAGAGAAGGACACTGTTTAGTCACTGGGAAGTTGTGTTCGGAGAGCAGAGAAGTGAGTGCCATACGCTTTGCTTTTGTAATTCAGTATAAATGAGTTGGCGTTTTACGAAGAAAGTTGGTGAAACATGAAAATTTTTGATAGACCTCAAATAACTATAAAAGTATTCAAAACTCTTAGAAATAAAATTGATAGTCAAGCTAGTGTTCAAATTAGTCATAAGTTACATTTAAAGTCTGGTATATATCACAAAATGCGCAGTAGATACTTGAAATTCAAGGTCAATGAGCTCGAATCAGTGAACAAAAGTGAATCAGGCCGGGAAATTCACAATGACTTACTAGGGAAATATGCGTGAAGGTGCCTCAAACAGGAGGAATACAGGTACAGAGAGCCTTAATATGTGAAAAACACTGTTTCCTCCCCTGGACATTTGTCCATAGAGGAGAGTATTCAATACACAACTCTATTTTTATAATTCGGTTTAAAGCTTTGGCGTTTTAGCCAGAATGTCGGTACACATAAATTCATCTGCATAGAGCTGGTGTAGTAGCATAAATTATTCAAAATTCATGGAAAATAAATGATAGTCAACCTAGTGATCAAAGTGGTAATAATTTACATTTAAAGTCTGCTATCTTTGGCAAAACGCTGTATACATGCTGGAATTCACAGTGAATGAGGTTGAATCTGTGCAAAAGTTAATCACACATTGAAATTCACAATGAAAGATTAGGGAAATATGTAGGAAGGGTCCTGAAACAAAACGAATACAAGTTCACAGAGCCTTAACATGTGAAGGACACTGTTTCCTCACTGCGAAGTTGTATTTCCAGAGCGCAGAAGTGAGGGTGATACTTGTTACACTTCGAATACTTTTATAGAACCTGACTATCTGTAGTGCAGTGTTGTAGTACGAGGTATTTGTTAAGAAGGTGCGTGAAGCAGTAGGAATACCAGCTCATAGAGCCTTAATTGTAAAGGACACTGTTTAGTCAATGGGAAATCGTGTTCCAAGAGGCGAGAAGTTAGTGTGATCCTCTTCACTTTTGTAATTCAGTGTAAATGAGTTGGCATTTTAGCAAGAAAGTTGGTGAAACATAAATTCATCTGCATAGAGCCAATGGAGTACCATAAAAGTATTCAAAGCTCATAGAAATCAAAATAATCGTCAAGCTAGTGTTCAGAGTAGTAATAATTTACTTATAAAGTCTGGTATATTTGGCTAAACGCGCTATAGGTAGCTTTGAAATCACAGTGAACGAGCTTGAATCCCGGGACAAAAATGCATCAAACACGGAAACTCACAATGAATTGCTGGGGAAATATGTGTGAAGGTGCCTCAAACAGGAGGAATACAAGTTCACAGAGCATTAATATGTGAAGGACACTGTTTCCTCACCTGGACATTGAGTCCATAGAGGAGAGTATTCAATACACAACTCTACCTTTATAATTCGGTTTAAAGCTTTGGCGTTTTAGCCAGAATGTAGGTACATATAAATTCATTTGCATAGAGCTGAGGTAGTAGCATAAAAGTATTCAAAATTCATGGAAAATAAATGATAGTCAACCTAGTGATCAAAGTGGTAAAAATTCACATTTAAAATCTGTCCTTGGCAAAACGCTGTATACATACTGGGAATTCACAGTGAATGAGCTTTAGTTTCTGTGCACAGGTAAATCAAACATTGAAATTCACAATGAAAGACTAGGGAAATATGTAGGAAGTGTCCTGAAACAAAAGGAATACAAGTTAATAGAGCCAAAATGAGAGAAGGACACTGTTTAGTCACTGGGAAGTTGTGTTCGGAGAGCAGAGAAGTGAGTGCCATACGCTTTGCTTTTGTAATTCAGTATAAATGAGTTGGTGTTTTACGAAGAAAGTTGGTGAAACATGAAAATTTTTGATAGAGCTCAAATAACTATAAAAGTATTCAAAACTCTTAGAAATAAAATTGATAGTCAAGCTAGTGTTCAAATTAGTCATAAGTTACATTTAAAGTGTGGTATATATCACAAAATGCGCAGTAGATACTTGGAATTCAAGGTCAATGAGCTCGAATCAGTGAACAAAAGTGAATCAAGCCGGGAAATTCACAGTGACTTACTAGGGACATATGCGTGAAGGTGCCTCAAACAGGAGGAATACAGGTACAGAGAGCCTTAATATGTGAAGGACACTGTTTCCTCCCCTGGACATTTGTCCATAGAGGAGAGTATTCAATACACAACTCTATTTTTATAATTCGGTTTAAAGCTTTGGCGTTTTAGCCAGAATGTCGGTACACATAAATTCATCTGCATAGAGCTGGTGTAGTAGCATAAATTATTCAAAATTCATGGAAAATAAATGATAGTCAACCTAGTGATCAAAGTGGTAATAATTTACATTTAAAGTCTGCTATCTTTGGCAAAACGCTGTATACATGCTGGAATTCACAGTGAATGAGGTTGAATCTGTGCAAAAGTGAATCACACATTGAAATTCACAATGAAAGATTAGGGAAATATGTAGGAAGGGTCCTGAAACAAAACGAATACAAGTTCCCAGAGCCTTAACATGTGAAGGACACTGTTTCCTCACTGGGAAGTTGTATTTCCAGAGCGCAGAAGTGAGGGTGATACTTGTTACACTTCGAATACTTTTGTAGAACCTGAATATCTGTAGTGCAGTGTTGAAGTACGAGGTATTTGTTAAGAAGGTGCGTGAAGCAGTAGGAATACCAGCTCATAGAGCCTTAATTGTAAAGGACACTGTTTAGTCAATGGGAAATCGTGTTCCAACAGGCGAGAAGTGAGTGTGATCCTCTTCACTTTTGTAATTCACTGTAAATGAGTTGGCATTTTAGCAAGAAAGTTGGTGAAACATAAATTCATCTGCATAGAGCCGATGGAGTACCGTAAAAGTATTCAAAGCTCTTAGAAATCAAAATGATCGTCAAGCTAGTGTTCAGAGTAGTAATAATTTACTTATAAAGTCTGGTATATTTGGCTAAACGCGCTATAGGTAGCTTTGAAATCACAGTGAATGAGCTTGAATCCCGGGACAAAAGTGCATCAAACACGGAAACTCACAATGAATTGCTGGGGAAATATGTGTGAAGGTGCCTCAAACAGGAGGAATACAAGTTCACAGAGCATTAATATGTGAAGGACACTGTTTCCTCACCTGGACACTCAGTCCATAGAGGAGAGTATTCAATACACAACTCTACCTTTATAATTCGGTTTAAAGCTTTGGCGTTTTAGCCAGAATGTAGGTACACATAAATTCATTTGCATAGAGCTGAGGTAGTAGCATAAAAGTATTCAAAATTCATGGAAAATAAATGATAGTCAACCTAGTGATCAAAGTGGTAATAATTTACATTTAAAGTCTGCTATCTTTGGCAAAACGCTGTATACATACTCGGAAATCACAGTGAATGAGCTTTAGTTTCTGTGCACAGGTAAATCAAAAATTGAAATTCACAATGAAAGACTGGGGAAATATGTAGGAAGTGTCCTGAAACAAAAGGAATACAAGTTAATAGAGCCAAAATGAGAGAAGGACACTGTTTAGTCACTGGGAAGTTGTGTTCGGAGAGCAGAGAAGTGAGTGCCATACGCTTTGCTTTTGTAATTCAGTATAAATGAGTTGGTGTTTTACGAAGAAAGTTGGTGAAACATGAAAATTTTTGATAGAGCTCAAATAACTATAAAAGTATTCAAAACTCTTAGAAATAAAATTGATAGTCAAGCTAGTGTTCAAATGAGTCATAAGTTACATTTAAAGTCTGGTACATATCACAAAATGCTCAGTAGATACTTGGAATTCAAGGTCAATGAGCTCGAATCAGGGGATAAAAGTGAATCAAGCCGGGAAATTCACAGTGACTTACTAGGGACATATGCGTGAAGGTGCCTCAAACAGGAGGAATACAGGTACAGAGAGCCTTAATATGTGAAGGACACTGTTTCCTCCCCTGGACATTTGTCCATAGAGGAGAGTATTCAATACACAACTCTATTTTTATAATTCGGTTTAAAGCTTTGGCGTTTTAGCCAGAATGTCGGTACACATAAATTCATCTGCATAGAGCTGGTGTAGTAGCATAAATTATTCAAAATTCATGGAAAATAAATGATAGTCAACCTAGTGATCAAAGCGGTAATAATTTACATTTAAAGTCTGCTATCTTTGCAAAACGCTGTATACATGCTGGAATTCACAGTGAATGAGGTTGAATCTGTGCAAAAGTGAATCACACATTGAAATTCACAATGAAAGATTAGGGAAATATGTAGGAAGGGTCCTGAAACAAAACGAATACAAGTTCACAGAGCCCTAACATGTGAAGGACACTGTTTCCTCACTGGGAAGTTGTATTTCCAGAGCGCAGAAGTGAGGGTGATACTTGTTACACTTCGAATACTTTTGTAGAACCTGACTATCTGTAGTGCAGTGTTGAAGTACGAGGTATTTGTTAAGAAGGTGCGTGAAGCAGTAGGAATACCAGCTCATAGAACGTTAATTGTAAAGGACACTGTTTGGTCAATGGAAAATCGTGTTCCAAGAGGCGAGAAGTGAGTGTGATACTCTTCACTTTTGTAATTCAGTGTAAATGAGTTGGCATTTTAGCAAGAAAGTTGGTGAAACATAAATTCATCTGCACAGAGCCGATGGAGTACCGTAAAAGTATTCAAAGCTCTTAGAAATCAAAATGATCGTCAAGCTAATGTTCAGAGTAGTAATAACGTACTTATAAAGTCTGGTATATTTGGCTAAACGCGCTATAGATAGCTTTGAAATCACAGTGAATGAGCTTGAATCCCTGGACAAAAGTGCATCAAACACGGAAATTCACAATGAATTGCTGGGGAAATATGTGTGAAGGTGCCTCAGACAGGAGGTATACAAGTTAACAGATCCTTAATATGTGAAGGACACTGTTTCCTCACAGGGACATTGAGTCCATAGAGGAGAGAATTCAATAAGCTACTCTACTTTTATAATTCGCTTTAAGGCTTTGGCGTTTTACCCAGAATGTCTGTACACATAAATTCATCTGCATAGAGCTGATGTAGTAGCATAAAAGTATTCAAAATTCATTTAAAATAAATGATAGTCAACCTAGTGATCAAAGTGGTAAAAATTCACATTGAAAATCTGTCCTTGGCAAAACGCTGTATACATACTGGGAATTCACAGTGAATGAGCTTGAATCTCTGTGCACAAGGAAACCAAACATTGAAATTCACAATGAAAGACTGGGGAAATATGTAGGAAGGTTCCTGAAACAAAAGGAATACAAGTGAATAGAGCCATAATGTGACAAGGACACTGTTTAGTCACTGGGAAGTTGTGTTTGAAGAGCAGAGAAGTGAGTGCCATACGCTTTGCTTTTGTAATTCAGTATAAATGAGTTGGCGTTTTACGAAGAAAGTTGGTGAAACATGAAAATTTTTTATAGAGCTCCAATAACTTTATAAAAGTATTCAAAACTCTTAGAAATAAAATTGATAGTCAAGCTAGTGTTCAAATGAGTCATAAGTTACATTTAAAGTCTGGTACATATCACAAAATGCTCAGTAGATACTTGGAATTCAAGGTCAATGAGCTCGAATCAGGGGACAAAAGTGAATCAAGCCGGGAAATTCACAGTGACTTACTAGGGACATATGCGTGAAGGTGCCTCAAACAGGAGGAATACAGGTACAGAGAGCCTTAATATGTGAAGGACACTGTTTCCTCCCCTGGACATTTGTCCATAGAGGAGAGTATTCAATACACAACTCTACCTTTATAATTCGGTTTAAAGCTTTGGCGTTTTAGCCAGAATGTAGGTACACATAAATTCGTTTGCATAGAGCTGAGGTAGTAGCATAAAAGTATTCAAAATTCATGGAAAATAAATGATAGTCAACCTAGTGATCAAAGTGGTAATAATTTACATTTAAAGTCTGCTATCTTTGGCAAAACGCTGTATACATACTCGGAAATCACAGTGAATGAGCTTTAGTTTCTGTGCACAAGTAAATCAAACATTGAAATTCACAATGAAAGACTAGGGAAATATGTAGGAAGTGTCCTGAAACAAAAGGAATACAAGTTAATAGAGCCAAAATGAGAGAAGGACACTGTTTAGTCACTGGGAAGTTGTGTTCGGAGAGCAGGGAAGTGAGTGCCATACGCTTTGCTTTTGTAATTCAGTATAAATGAGTTGGCGTTTTAGGAAGAAAGTTGGTGAAACATGAAAATTTTTGATAGAGCTCAAATAACTATAAAAGTATTCAAAACTCTTAGAAATAAAATTGATAGTCAAGCTAGTGTTCAAATTAGTCATAAGTTACATTTAAAGTGTGGTATATATCACAAAATGCGCAGTAGATACTTGGAATTCAAGGTCAATGAGCTCGAATCAGTGAACAAAAGTGAATCAAGCCGGGAAATTCACAATGACTTACTAGGGAAATACGCGTGAAGGTGCCTCAAACAGGAGGAATACAAGTACAGAGAGCCTTAATATGTGAAGGACACTGTTTCCTCACAGGTACATTGAGTCCATAGAGGAGAGAATTCAATAAGCTACTCTACTTTTATAATTCGCTTTAAAGCTTTGGCGTTTATCCAGAATGTCTGTACACATAAATTCATCTGCATAGAGCTGGTGTAGTAGCATAAAATTATTCAAAATTCATGGAAAATAAATGATAGTCAACCTAGTGATCAAAGTGGTAATAATTTACATTTAAAGTCTGCGATCTTTGGCAAAACGCTGTATACATGCTGGAATTCACAGTGAATGAGGTTGAATCTGTGCAAAAGTGAATCAAACATTGAAATTCACAATGAAAGATTAGGGAAATATGTAGGAAGGGTCCTGAAACAAAACGAATACAAGTTCCCAGAGCCTTAACATGTGAAGGACACTGTTTCCTCACTGGGAAGTTGTATTTCCAGAGCGCAGAAGTGAGAGTGATACTTGTTACACTTCGAATACTTTTGTAGAACCTGAATATCTGTAGTGCAGTGTTGAAGTACGAGGTATTTGTTAAGAAGGTGCGTGAAGCAGTAGGAATACCAGCTCATAGAGCCTTAATTGTAAAGGACACTGTTTAGTCAATGGGAAATCGTGTTCCAACAGGCGAGAAGTGAGTGTGATCCTCTTCACTTTTGTAATTCACTGTAAATGAGTTGGCATTTTAGCAAGAAAGTTGGTGAAACATAAATTCATCTGCATAGAGCCGATGGAGTACCGTAAAAGTATTCAAAGCTCTTAGAAATCAAAATGATCGTCAAGCTAGTGTTCAGAGTAGTAATAATTTACTTATAAAGTCTGGTATATTTGGCTAAACGCGCTATAGATAGCTTTGAAATCACAGTGAATGAGCTTGAATCCCGGGACAAAAGTGCATCAAACATGGCAATTCACAATGAATTGCTGGGGAAATATGTGTGAAGGTGCCTCAGAGAGGAGGAATACAAGTTAACAGAGCCTTAATATGTGAAGGACACTGTTTCCTCACAGGGATATTGAGTCCATAGAGGAGAGAATTCAATAAGCTACTCTACTTTTATAATTCGCTTTAAAGCTTTGGCGTTTTACCCAGAATGTCTGCACACATAAATTCATCTGCATAGAGCTGATGTAGTAGCATAAAAGTATTCAAAATTCATGGAAAATAAATGATAGTCAACCTAGTGATCAAAGTGGTAAAAATTCACATTTAAAATCTGTCCTTGGCAAAACGCTGTATACATACTGGGAATTCACAGTGAATGAGCTTTAGTTTCTGTGCACAGGTAAATCAAACATTGAAATTCACAATGAAAGACTAGGGAAATATGTAGGAAGTGTCCTGAAACAAAAGGAATACAAGTTAATAGAGCCAAAATGAGAGAAGGACACTGTTTAGTCACTGGGAAGTTGTGTTCGGAGAGCAGAGAAGTGAGTGCCATACGCTTTGCTTTTGTAATTCAGTATAAATGAGTTGGTGTTTTACGAAGAAAGTTGGTGAAACATGAAAATTTTTGATAGAGCTCAAATAACTATAAAAGTATTCAAAACTCTTAGAAATAAAATTGATAGTCAAGCTAGTGTTCAAATTAGTCATAAGTTACATTTAAAGTGTGGTATATATCACAAAATGCGCAGTAGATACTTGGAATTCAAGGTCAATGAGCTCGAATCAGTGAACAAAAGTGAATCAAGCCGGGAAATTCACAGTGACTTACTAGGGACATATGCGTGAAGGTGCCTCAAACAGGAGGAATACAGGTACAGAGAGCCTTAATATGTGAAGGACACTGTTTCCTCCCCTGGACATTTGTCCATAGAGGAGAGTATTCAATACACAACTCTATTTTTATAATTCGGTTTAAAGCTTTGGCGTTTTAGCCAGAATGTCGGTACACATAAATTCATCTGCATAGAGCTGGTGTAGTAGCATAAATTATTCAAAATTCATGGAAAATAAATGATAGTCAACCTAGTGATCAAAGTGGTAATAATTTACATTTAAAGTCTGCTATCTTTGGCAAAACGCTGTATACATGCTGGAATTCACAGTGAATGAGGTTGAATCTGTGCAAAAGTGAATCACACATTGAAATTCACAATGAAAGATTAGGGAAATATGTAGGAAGGGTCCTGAAACAAAACGAATACAAGTTCCCAGAGCCTTAACATGTGAAGGACACTGTTTCCTCACTGGGAAGTTGTATTTCCAGAGCGCAGAAGTGAGGGTGATACTTGTTACACTTCGAATACTTTTGTAGAACCTGAATATCTGTAGTGCAGTGTTGAAGTACGAGGTATTTGTTAAGAAGGTGCGTGAAGCAGTAGGAATACCAGCTCATAGAGCCTTAATTGTAAAGGACACTGTTTAGTCAATGGGAAATCGTGTTCCAACAGGCGAGAAGTGAGTGTGATCCTCTTCACTTTTGTAATTCACTGTAAATGAGTTGGCATTTTAGCAAGAAAGTTGGTGAAACATAAATTCATCTGCATAGAGCCGATGGAGTACCGTAAAAGTATTCAAAGCTCTTAGAAATCAAAATGATCGTCAAGCTAGTGTTCAGAGTAGTAATAATTTACTTATAAAGTCTGGTATATTTGGCTAAACGCGCTATAGGTAGCTTTGAAATCACAGTGAATGAGCTTGAATCCCGGGACAAAAGTGCATCAAACACGGAAACTCACAATGAATTGCTGGGGAAATATGTGTGAAGGTGCCTCAAACAGGAGGAATACAAGTTCACAGAGCATTAATATGTGAAGGACACTGTTTCCTCACCTGGACACTCAGTCCATAGAGGAGAGTATTCAATACACAACTCTACCTTTATAATTCGGTTTAAAGCTTTGGCGTTTTAGCCAGAATGTAGGTACACATAAATTCATTTGCATAGAGCTGAGGTAGTAGCATAAAAGTATTCAAAATTCATGGAAAATAAATGATAGTCAACCTAGTGATCAAAGTGGTAATAATTTACATTTAAAGTCTGCTATCTTTGGCAAAACGCTGTATACATACTCGGAAATCACAGTGAATGAGCTTTAGTTTCTGTGCACAGGTAAATCAAAAATTGAAATTCACAATGAAAGACTGGGGAAATATGTAGGAAGTGTCCTGAAACAAAAGGAATACAAGTTAATAGAGCCAAAATGAGAGAAGGACACTGTTTAGTCACTGGGAAGTTGTGTTCGGAGAGCAGAGAAGTGAGTGCCATACGCTTTGCTTTTGTAATTCAGTATAAATGAGTTGGTGTTTTACGAAGAAAGTTGGTGAAACATGAAAATTTTTGATAGAGCTCAAATAACTATAAAAGTATTCAAAACTCTTAGAAATAAAATTGATAGTCAAGCTAGTGTTCAAATGAGTCATAAGTTACATTTAAAGTCTGGTACATATCACAAAATGCTCAGTAGATACTTGGAATTCAAGGTCAATGAGCTCGAATCAGGGGACAAAAGTGAATCAAGCCGGGAAATTCACAGTGACTTACTAGGGACATATGCGTGAAGGTGCCTCAAACAGGAGGAATACAGGTACAGAGAGCCTTAATATGTGAAGGACACTGTTTCCTCCCCTGGACATTTGTCCATAGAGGAGAGTATTCAATACACAACTCTATTTTTATAATTCGGTTTAAAGCTTTGGCGTTTTAGCCAGAATGTCGGTACACATAAATTCATCTGCATAGAGCTGGTGTAGTAGCATAAATTATTCAAAATTCATGGAAAATAAATGATAGTCAACCTAGTGATCAAAGCGGTAATAATTTACATTTAAAGTCTGCTATCTTTGCAAAACGCTGTATACATGCTGGAATTCACAGTGAATGAGGTTGAATCTGTGCAAAAGTGAATCACACATTGAAATTCACAATGAAAGATTAGGGAAATATGTAGGAAGGGTCCTGAAACAAAACGAATACAAGTTCACAGAGCCCTAACATGTGAAGGACACTGTTTCCTCACTGGGAAGTTGTATTTCCAGAGCGCAGAAGTGAGGGTGATACTTGTTACACTTCGAATACTTTTGTAGAACCTGACTATCTGTAGTGCAGTGTTGAAGTACGAGGTATTTGTTAAGAAGGTGCGTGAAGCAGTAGGAATACCAGCTCATAGAACGTTAATTGTAAAGGACACTGTTTGGTCAATGGAAAATCGTGTTCCAAGAGGCGAGAAGTGAGTGTGATACTCTTCACTTTTGTAATTCAGTGTAAATGAGTTGGCATTTTAGCAAGAAAGTTGGTGAAACATAAATTCATCTGCACAGAGCCGATGGAGTACCGTAAAAGTATTCAAAGCTCTTAGAAATCAAAATGATCGTCAAGCTAATGTTCAGAGTAGTAATAACGTACTTATAAAGTCTGGTATATTTGGCTAAACGCGCTATAGATAGCTTTGAAATCACAGTGAATGAGCTTGAATCCCTGGACAAAAGTGCATCAAACACGGAAATTCACAATGAATTGCTGGGGAAATATGTGTGAAGGTGCCTCAGACAGGAGGTATACAAGTTAACAGATCCTTAATATGTGAAGGACACTGTTTCCTCACAGGGACATTGAGTCCATAGAGGAGAGAATTCAATAAGCTACTCTACTTTTATAATTCGCTTTAAGGCTTTGGCGTTTTACCCAGAATGTCTGTACACATAAATTCATCTGCATAGAGCTGATGTAGTAGCATAAAAGTATTCAAAATTCATTTAAAATAAATGATAGTCAACCTAGTGATCAAAGTGGTAAAAATTCACATTGAAAATCTGTCCTTGGCAAAACGCTGTATACATACTGGGAATTCACAGTGAATGAGCTTGAATCTCTGTGCACAAGGAAACCAAACATTGAAATTCACAATGAAAGACTGGGGAAATATGTAGGAAGGTTCCTGAAACAAAAGGAATACAAGTGAATAGAGCCATAATGTGACAAGGACACTGTTTAGTCACTGGGAAGTTGTGTTTGAAGAGCAGAGAAGTGAGTGCCATACGCTTTGCTTTTGTAATTCAGTATAAATGAGTTGGCGTTTTACGAAGAAAGTTGGTGAAACATGAAAATTTTTTATAGAGCTCCAATAACTTTATAAAAGTATTCAAAACTCTTAGAAATAAAATTGATAGTCAAGCTAGTGTTCAAATGAGTCATAAGTTACATTTAAAGTCTGGTACATATCACAAAATGCTCAGTAGATACTTGGAATTCAAGGTCAATGAGCTCGAATCAGGGGACAAAAGTGAATCAAGCCGGGAAATTCACAGTGACTTACTAGGGACATATGCGTGAAGGTGCCTCAAACAGGAGGAATACAGGTACAGAGAGCCTTAATATGTGAAGGACACTGTTTCCTCCCCTGGACATTTGTCCATAGAGGAGAGTATTCAATACACAACTCTACCTTTATAATTCGGTTTAAAGCTTTGGCGTTTTAGCCAGAATGTAGGTACACATAAATTCGTTTGCATAGAGCTGAGGTAGTAGCATAAAAGTATTCAAAATTCATGGAAAATAAATGATAGTCAACCTAGTGATCAAAGTGGTAATAATTTACATTTAAAGTCTGCTATCTTTGGCAAAACGCTGTATACATACTCGGAAATCACAGTGAATGAGCTTTAGTTTCTGTGCACAAGTAAATCAAACATTGAAATTCACAATGAAAGACTAGGGAAATATGTAGGAAGTGTCCTGAAACAAAAGGAATACAAGTTAATAGAGCCAAAATGAGAGAAGGACACTGTTTAGTCACTGGGAAGTTGTGTTCGGAGAGCAGGGAAGTGAGTGCCATACGCTTTGCTTTTGTAATTCAGTATAAATGAGTTGGCGTTTTAGGAAGAAAGTTGGTGAAACATGAAAATTTTTGATAGAGCTCAAATAACTATAAAAGTATTCAAAACTCTTAGAAATAAAATTGATAGTCAAGCTAGTGTTCAAATTAGTCATAAGTTACATTTAAAGTGTGGTATATATCACAAAATGCGCAGTAGATACTTGGAATTCAAGGTCAATGAGCTCGAATCAGTGAACAAAAGTGAATCAAGCCGGGAAATTCACAATGACTTACTAGGGAAATACGCGTGAAGGTGCCTCAAACAGGAGGAATACAAGTACAGAGAGCCTTAATATGTGAAGGACACTGTTTCCTCACAGGTACATTGAGTCCATAGAGGAGAGAATTCAATAAGCTACTCTACTTTTATAATTCGCTTTAAAGCTTTGGCGTTTATCCAGAATGTCTGTACACATAAATTCATCTGCATAGAGCTGGTGTAGTAGCATAAAATTATTCAAAATTCATGGAAAATAAATGATAGTCAACCTAGTGATCAAAGTGGTAATAATTTACATTTAAAGTCTGCGATCTTTGGCAAAACGCTGTATACATGCTGGAATTCACAGTGAATGAGGTTGAATCTGTGCAAAAGTGAATCAAACATTGAAATTCACAATGAAAGATTAGGGAAATATGTAGGAAGGGTCCTGAAACAAAACGAATACAAGTTCCCAGAGCCTTAACATGTGAAGGACACTGTTTCCTCACTGGGAAGTTGTATTTCCAGAGCGCAGAAGTGAGAGTGATACTTGTTACACTTCGAATACTTTTGTAGAACCTGAATATCTGTAGTGCAGTGTTGAAGTACGAGGTATTTGTTAAGAAGGTGCGTGAAGCAGTAGGAATACCAGCTCATAGAGCCTTAATTGTAAAGGACACTGTTTAGTCAATGGGAAATCGTGTTCCAACAGGCGAGAAGTGAGTGTGATCCTCTTCACTTTTGTAATTCACTGTAAATGAGTTGGCATTTTAGCAAGAAAGTTGGTGAAACATAAATTCATCTGCATAGAGCCGATGGAGTACCGTAAAAGTATTCAAAGCTCTTAGAAATCAAAATGATCGTCAAGCTAGTGTTCAGAGTAGTAATAATTTACTTATAAAGTCTGGTATATTTGGCTAAACGCGCTATAGGTAGCTTTGAAATCACAGTGAATGAGCTTGAATCCCGGGACAAAAGTGCATCAAACACGGAAACTCACAATGAATTGCTGGGGAAATATGTGTGAAGGTGCCTCAAACAGGAGGAATACAAGTTCACAGAGCATTAATATGTGAAGGACACTGTTTCCTCACCTGGACATTGAGTCCATAGAGGAGAGTATTCAATACACAACTCTACCTTTATAATTCGGTTTAAAGCTTTGGCGTTTTAGCCAGAATGTAGGTACACATAAATTCATTTGCATAGAGCTGAGGTAGTAGCATAAAAGTATTCAAAATTCATGGAAAATAAATGATAGTCAACCTAGTGATCAAAGTGGTAATAATTTACATTTAAAGTCTGCTATCTTTGGCAAAACGCTGTATACATACTCGGAAATCACAGTGAATGAGCTTTAGTTTCTGTGCACAGGTAAATCAAAAATTGAAATTCACAATGAAAGACTAGGGAAATATGTAGGAAGTGTCCTGAAACAAAAGGAATACAAGTTAATAGAGCCAAAATGAGAGAAGGACACTGTTTAGTCACTGGGAAGTTGTGTTCGGAGAGCAGAGAAGTGAGTGCCATACGCTTTGCTTTTGTAATTCAGTATAAATGAGTTGGTGTTTTACGAAGAAAGTTGGTGAAACATGAAAATTTTTGATAGAGCTCAAATAACTATAAAAGTATTCAAAACTCTTAGAAATAAAATTGATAGTCAAGCTAGTGTTCAAATGAGTCATAAGTTACATTTAAAGTCTGGTACATATCACAAAATGCTCAGTAGATACTTGGAATTCAAGGTCAATGAGCTCGAATCAGGGGATAAAAGTGAATCAAGCCGGGAAATTCACAGTGACTTACTAGGGACATATGCGTGAAGGTGCCTCAAACAGGAGGAATACAGGTACAGAGAGCCTTAATATGTGAAGGACACTGTTTCCTCCCCTGGACATTTGTCCATAGAGGAGAGTATTCAATACACAACTCTATTTTTATAATTCGGTTTAAAGCTTTGGCGTTTTAGCCAGAATGTCGGTACACATAAATTCATCTGCATAGAGCTGGTGTAGTAGCATAAATTATTCAAAATTCATGGAAAATAAATGATAGTCAACCTAGTGATCAAAGTGGTAATAATTTACATTTAAAGTCTGCTATCTTTGGCAAAACGCTGTATACATGCTGGAATTCACAGTGAATGAGGTTGAATCTGTGCAAAAGTGAATCACACATTGAAATTCACAATGAAAGATTAGGGAAATATGTAGGAAGGGTCCTGAAACAAAACGAATACAAGTTCCCAGAGCCTTAACATGTGAAGGACACTGTTTCCTCACTGGGAAGTTGTATTTCCAGAGCGCAGAAGTGAGGGTGATACTTGTTACACTTCGAATACTTTTGTAGAACCTGAATATCTGTAGTGCAGTGTTGAAGTACGAGGTATTTGTTAAGAAGGTGCGTGAAGCAGTAGGAATACCAGCTCATAGAGCCTTAAATGTAAAGGACACTGTTTAGTCAATGGGAAATCGTGTTCCAACAGGCGAGAAGTGAGTGTGATCCTCTTCACTTTTGTAATTCACTGTAAATGAGTTGGCATTTTAGCAAGAAAGTTGGTGAAACATAAATTCATCTGCATAGAGCCGATGGAGTACCGTAAAAGTATTCAAAGCTCTTAGAAATCAAAATGATCGTCAAGCTAGTGTTCAGAGTAGTAATAATTTACTTATAAAGTCTGGTATATTTGGCTAAACGCGCTATAGGTAGCTTTGAAATCACAGTGAATGAGCTTGAATCCCGGGACAAAAGTGCATCAAACACGGAAACTCACAATGAATTGCTGGGGAAATATGTGTGAAGGTGCCTCAAACAGGAGGAATACAAGTTCACAGAGCATTAATATGTGAAGGACACTGTTTCCTCACCTGGACACTCAGTCCATAGAGGAGAGTATTCAATACACAACTCTACCTTTATAATTCGGTTTAAAGCTTTGGCGTTTTAGCCAGAATGTAGGTACACATAAATTCATTTGCATAGAGCTGAGGTAGTAGCATAAAAGTATTCAAAATTCATGGAAAATAAATGATAGTCAACCTAGTGATCAAAGTGGTAATAATTTACATTTAAAGTCTGCTATCTTTGGCAAAACGCTGTATACATACTCGGAAATCACAGTGAATGAGCTTTAGTTTCTGTGCACAGGTAAATCAAAAATTGAAATTCACAATGAAAGACTGGGGAAATATGTAGGAAGTGTCCTGAAACAAAAGGAATACAAGTTAATAGAGCCAAAATGAGAGAAGGACACTGTTTAGTCACTGGGAAGTTGTGTTCGGAGAGCAGAGAAGTGAGTGCCATACGCTTTGCTTTTGTAATTCAGTATAAATGAGTTGGTGTTTTACGAAGAAAGTTGGTGAAACATGAAAATTTTTGATAGAGCTCAAATAACTATAAAAGTATTCAAAACTCTTATAAATAAAATTGATAGTCAAGCTAGTGTTCAAATGAGTCATAAGTTACATTTAAAGTCTGGTACATATCACAAAATGCTCAGTAGATACTTGGAATTCAAGGTCAATGAGCTCGAATCAGGGGATAAAAGTGAATCAAGCCGGGAAATTCACAGTGACTTACTAGGGACATATGCGTGAAGGTGCCTCAAACAGGAGGAATACAGGTACAGAGAGCCTTAATATGTGAAGGACACTGTTTCCTCCCCTGGACATTTGTCCATAGAGGAGAGTATTCAATACACAACTCTATTTTTATAATTCGGTTTAAAGCTTTGGCGTTTTAGCCAGAATGTCGGTACACATAAATTCATCTGCATAGAGCTGGTGTAGTAGCATAAATTATTCAAAATTCATGGAAAATAAATGATAGTCAACCTAGTGATCAAAGTGGTAATAATTTACATTTAAAGTCTGCTATCTTTGGCAAAACGCTGTATACATGCTGGAATTCACAGTGAATGAGGTTGAATCTGTGCAAAAGTGAATCACACATTGAAATTCACAATGAAAGATTAGGGAAATATGTAGGAAGGGTCCTGAAACAAAACGAATACAAGTTCCCAGAGCCTTAACATGTGAAGGACACTGTTTCCTCACTGGGAAGTTGTATTTCCAGAGCGCAGAAGTGAGGGTGATACTTGTTACACTTCGAATACTTTTGTAGAACCTGAATATCTGTAGTGCAGTGTTGAAGTACGAGGTATTTGTTAAGAAGGTGCGTGAAGCAGTAGGAATACCAGCTCATAGAGCCTTAATTGTAAAGGACACTGTTTAGTCAATGGGAAATCGTGTTCCAACAGGCGAGAAGTGAGTGTGATCCTCTTCACTTTTGTAATTCACTGTAAATGAGTTGGCATTTTAGCAAGAAAGTTGGTGAAACATAAATTCATCTGCATAGAGCCGATGGAGTACCGTAAAAGTATTCAAAGCTCTTAGAAATCAAAATGATCGTCAAGCTAGTGTTCAGAGTAGTAATAATTTACTTATAAAGTCTGGTATTTTTGGCTAAACGCGCTATAGGTAGCTTTGAAATCACAGTGAATGAGCTTGAATCCCGGGACAAAAGTGCATCAAACACGGAAACTCACAATGAATTGCTGGGGAAATATGTGTGAAGGTGCCTCAAACAGGAGGAATACAAGTTCACAGAGCATTAATATGTGAAGGACACTGTTTCCTCACCTGGACACTGAGTCCATAGAGGAGAGTATTCAATACACAACTCTACCTTTATAATTCGGTTTAAAGCTTTGGCGTTTTAGCCAGAATGTAGGTACACATAAATTCATTTGCATAGAGCTGAGGTAGTAGCATAAAAGTATTCAAAATTCATGGAAAATAAATGATAGTCAACCTAGTGATCAAAGTGGTAATAATTTACATTTAAAGTCTGCTATCTTTGGCAAAACGCTGTATACATACTCAGAAATCACAGTGAATGAGCTTTAGTTTCTGTGCACAGGTAAATCAAAAATTGAAATTCACAATGAAAGACTAGGGAAATATGTAGGAAGTGTCCTGAAACAAAAGGAATACAAGTTAATAGAGCCAAAATGAGAGAAGGACACTGTTTAGTCACTGGGAAGTTGTGTTCGGAGAGCAGAGAAGTGAGTGCCATACGCTTTGCTTTTGTAATTCAGTATAAATGAGTTGGTGTTTTACGAAGAAAGTTGGTGAAACATGAAAATTTTTGATAGAGCTCAAATAACTATAAAAGTATTCAAAACTCTTAGAAATAAAATTGATAGTCAAGCTAGTGTTCAAATGAGTCATAAGTTACATTTAAAGTCTGGTACATATCACAAAATGCTCAGTAGATACTTGGAATTCAAGGTCAATGAGCTCGAATCAGGGGATAAAAGTGAATCAAGCCGGGAAATTCACAGTGACTTACTAGGTACATATGCGTGAAGGTGCCTCAAACAGGAGGAATACAGGTACAGAGAGCCTTAATATGTGAAGGACACTGTTTCCTCCCCTGGACATTTGTCCATAGAGGAGAGTATTCAATACACAACTCTATTTTTATAATTCGGTTTAAAGCTTTGGCGTTTTAGCCAGAATGTCGGTACACATAAATTCATCTGCATAGAGCTGGTGTAGTAGCATAAATTATTCAAAATTCATGGAAAATAAATGATAGTCAACCTAGTGATCAAAGTGGTAATAATTTACATTTAAAGTCTGCTATCTTTGGCAAAACGCTGTATACATGCTGGAATTCACAGTGAATGAGGTTGAATCTGTGCAAAAGTGAATCACACATTGAAATTCACCATGAAAGATTAGGGAAATATGTAGGAAGGGTCCTGAAACAAAACGAATACAAGTTCCCAGAGCCTTAACATGTGAAGGACACTGTTTCCTCACTGGGAAGTTGTATTTCCAGAGCGCAGAAGTGAGGGTGATACTTGTTACACTTCGAATACTTTTGTAGAACCTGACTATCTGTAGTGCAGTTGTGAAGTACGAGGTATTTGTTAAGAAGGTGCGTGAAGCAGTAGGAATACCAGCTCATAGAACCTTAATTGTAAAGGACACTGTTTGGTCAATGGAAAATCGTGTTCCAAGAGGCGAGAAGTGAGTGTGATACTCTTCACTTTTGTAATTCAGTGTAAATGAGTTGGCATTTTAGCAAGAAAGTTGGTGAAACATAAATTCATCTGCACATAGCCGATGGAGTACTGTAAAAGTATTCAAAGCTCTTAGAAATCAAAATGATCGTCAAGCTAGTGTTCAGAGTAGTAATAACGTACTTATAAAGTCTGGTATATTGGCTAAACGTGCTATAGATAGCTTTGAAATCACAGTGAATGAGCTTGAATCCCTGGACAAAAGTGCATCAAACACGGAAATTCACAATGAATTGCTGGGCAAATATGTGTGAAGGTGCCTCAGACAGGAGGAATACAAGTTAACAGAGCCTTAATATGTGAAGGACACTGTTTCCTCACAGGGACATTGAGTCCATAGAGGAGAGAATTCAATAAGCTACTCTACTTTTATAATTCGCTTTAAGGCTTTGGCGTTTTACCCAGAATGTCTGTACACATAAATTCATCTGCATAGAGCTGATGTAGTAGCATAAAAGTATTCAAAATTCATGGAAAATAAATGATAGTCAACCTAGTGATCAAAGTGGTAATAATTTACATTTAAAGTCTGCGATCTTTGGCAAAACGCTGTATACATGCTGGAATTCACAGTGAATGAGGTTGAATCTGTGCAAAAGTGAATCAAACATTGAAATTCACAATGAAAGATTAGGGAAATATGTAGGAAGGGTCCTGAAACAAAACGAATACAAGTTCCCAGAGCCTTAACATGTGAAGGACACTGTTTCCTCACTGGGAAGTTGTATTTCCAGAGCGCAGAAGTGAGGGTGATACTTGTTACACTTCGAATACTTTTGTAGAACCTGAATATCTGTAGTGCAGTGTTGAAGTACGAGGTATTTGTTAAGAAGGTGCGTGAAGCAGTAGGAATACCAGCTCATAGAGCCTTAATTGTAAAGGACACTGTTTAGTCAATGGGAAATCGTGTTCCAAGAGGCGAGAAGTGAATGTGATCCTCTTCACTTTTGTAATTCAGTGTAAATGAGATGGCATTTTAGCAAGAAAGTTGGTGAAACATAAATTCATCTGCATAGAGGCGATGGAGTACGGTAAAAGTATTCAAAGCTCTTAGATATCAAAATGATCGTCAAGCTAGTGTTCAGAGTAGTAATAATTTACTTATAAAGTCTGGTATATTTGGCTAAACGCGCTATAGGTAGCTTTGAAATCACAGTGAATGAGCTTGAATCCCGGGACAAAAGTGCATCAAACACGGAAACTCACAATGAATTGCTGGGGAAATATGTGTGAAGGTGCCTCAGACAGGAGGAATACAAGTTCACAGAGCCTTAATATGTGAAGGACACTGTTTCCTCACAGGGTCATTGAGTCCATAGAGGAGAGAATTCAATAAGCTACTCTACTTTTATAATTCGCTTTAAGGCTTTGGCGTTTTACCCAGAATGTCTGTACACATAAATTCATCTGCATAGAGCTGATGTAGTAGCATAAAAGTATTCAAAATTCATGGAAAATAAATGATAGTCAACCTAGTGATCAAAGTGGTAATAATTTACATTTAAAGTCTGCTATCTTTTGCAAAACGCTGTATACATACTCGGAAATCACAGTGAATGAGCTTTAGTTTCTGTGCACAGGTAAATCAAACATTGAAATTCACAATGAAAGACTAGGAAAATATGTAGGAAGTGTCCTGAAACAAAAGGAATACAAGTTAATAGAGCCAAAATGAGAGAAGGACACTGTTTAGTCACTGGGAAGTTGTGTTCGGAGAGCAGAGAAGTGAGTGCCATACGCTTTGCTTTTGTAATTCAGTATAAATGAGTTGGTGTTTTACGAAGAAAGTTGGTGAAACATGAAAGTTTTTGATAGAGCTCAAATAACTATAAAAGTATTCAAAACTCTTAGAAATAAAATTGATAGTCAAGCTAGTGTTCAAATTAGTCATAAGTTACATTTAAAGTGTGGTATATATCACAAAATGCGCAGTAGATACTTGGAATTCAAGGTCAATGAGCTCGAATCAGTGAACAAAAGTGAATCAAGCCGGGAAATTCACAATGACTTACTAGGGAAATACGCGTGAAGGTGCCTCAAACAGGAGGAATACAAGTACAGAGAGCCTTAATATGTGAAGGACACTGTTTCCTCACAGGTACATTGAGTCCATAGAGGAGAGAATTCAATAAGCTACTCTACTTTTATAATTCGCTTTAAAGCTTTGGCGTTTATCCAGAGTGTCTGTACACATAAATTCATCTGCATAGAGCTGGTGTAGTAGCATAAAATTATTCAAAATTCATGGAAAATAAATGATAGTCAACCTAGTGATCAAAGTGGTAATAATTTACATTTAAAGTCTGCGATCTTTGGCAAAACGCTGTATACATGCTGGAATTCACAGTGAATGAGGTTGAATCTGTGCAAAAGTGAATCAAACATTGAAATTCACAATGAAAGATTAGGGAAATATGTAGGAAGGGTCCTGAAACAAAACGAATACAAGTTCCCAGAGCCTTAACATGTGAAGGACACTGTTTCCTCACTGGGAAGTTGTATTTCCAGAGCGCAGAAGTGAGGGTGATACTTGTTACACTTCGAATACTTTTGTAGAACCTGAATATCTGTAGTGCAGTGGTGAAGTACGAGGTATTTGTTAAGAAGGTGCGTGAAGCAGTAGGAATACCAGCTCATAGAGCCTTAATTGTAAAGGACACTGTTTAGTCAATGGGAAATCGTGTTCCAAGAGGCGAGAAGTGAGTGTGATCCTCTTCACTTTTGTAATTCAGTGTAAATGAGTTGGCATTTTAGCAAGAAAGTTGGTGAAACATAAATTCATCTGCATAGAGCCGATGGAGTACCGTAAAAGTATTCAAAGCTCTTAGAAATCAAAATGATCGTCAAGCTAGTGTTCAGAGTAGTAATAATTTACTTATAAAGTCTGGTATATTTGGCTAAACGCGCTATAGGTAGCTTTGAAATCACAGTGAATGAGCTTGAATCCCGGGACAAAAGTGCATCAAACACGGAAACTCACAATGAATTGCTGGGGAAATATGTGTGAAGGTGCCTCAAACAGGAGGAATACAAGTTCACAGAGCATTAATATGTGAAGGACACTGTTTCCTCACCTGGACATTGAGTCCATAGAGGAGAGTATTCAATACACAACTCTACCTTTATAATTCGGTTTAAAGCTTTGGCGTTTTAGCCAGAATGTAGGTACACATAAATTCATTTGCATAGAGCTGAGGTAGTAGCATAAAAGTATTCAAAATTCATGGAAAATAAATGATAGTCAACCTAGTGATCAAAGTGGTAATAATTTACATTTAAAGTCTGCTATCTTTGGCAAAACGCTGTATACATACTCGGAAATCACAGTGAATGAGCTTTAGTTTCTGTGCACAGGTAAATCAAACATTGAAATTCACAATGAAAGACTAGGGAAATATGTAGGAAGTGTCCTGAAACAAAAGGAATACAAGTTAATAGAGCCAAAATGAGAGAAGGACACTGTTTAGTCACTGGGAAGTTGTGTTCGGAGAGCAGAGAAGTGAGTGCCATACGCTTTGCTTTTGTAATTCAGTATAAATGAGTTGGTGTTTTACGAAGAAAGTTGGTGAAACATGAAAATTTTTGATAGAGCTCAAATAACTATAAAAGTATTCAAAACTCTTAGAAATAAAATTGATAGTCAAGCTAGTGTTCAAATTAGTCATAAGTTACATTTAAAGTGTGGTATATATCACAAAATGCGCAGTAGATACTTGGAATTCAAGGTCAATGAGCTCGAATCAGTGAACAAAAGTGAATCAAGCCGGGAAAATCACAATGACTTACTAGGGAAATATGCGTGAAGGTGCCTCAAACAGGAGGAATACAAGTACACAGAGCCTTAATATGTGAAGGACACTGTTTCCTCCCCTGGACATTGTGTCCATAGAGGAGAGTATTCAATACACAACTCTACTTTTATAATTCTCTTTAAAGCTTTGGCTCCCCCATTTATTGAGAAAGAGCTGGTCGTTCCCCGAAGCACTAAACCCCATTGCCCGGGCTTCCGTTAACACCGAGACACCATTTCTCTTCTGGAAGCAAACTCCAGTACCCTCCACTACCACTAATGTTTAGGGCGACCTGATGGCCAACTTTCGGCCTCACTCCATTAATAGGCCCTTCCTTGAAGACTTGGAACTTCTTTGTGCCATCCAGTAACCTGGAAATACGGGGAAGGGAGGCTTTGGCGGCCCCCTGTGACCCTCATCCTAATTAGGTGACCCAACCTGCCTATCATTTAGATCACCTTCAGCTGTTGATAGGGCCTCAAGTGTTCCTCACAAAACCATTCCCTCTGTTGACCTGGACAAGTCCACCCAGGCGGTTAGGTCATAGCTTCTGGCTCCCACCTGGCAAGCCCCCTGATGAAGTAACCAGGGTTAGGTGGTGAGCGGGTCAGAAGGCCCGGTCTCACGTGACCAATTAGCAAGGACACCCGCCCCATTCCTATGATGACGTAAGTAGGTTCTGCTTAGAAAACGACCCCACCTCCCCTAGCTCATGTGACAACATCCCGGTATTCCTAAAAACTTGACTCACGCTGCCAACTTCAGGCTGACACTTGGGCGGTCCCCCCTGCTAAGACAAAAAAAGGCGTGGCTGCCCAGCAGAACCACACCAGAAACCCAAACCCAAGCATCTTAGGACTCTTCTGGGCATTTCCGAGGTCTTGGCACCTCTGACTAACATCCAATTGGACACCTGGAACTTCCCCCGTGTTTCTGAGACACGGCTGGTCATTTGCCTGAGCATGGAGCCACAGTGCCCGGGTTTGTGTGAAACCCCAGACAACCAATACCTTCTTGCAGCATACTCCAGTCCTCTCCAATGTCACGAATAGGTGGGTCGCCCTCAGGGCCAACTTTCAACCTCAGGCAATGCAGAGGCCCTTCCCTGATGAATTGTAACTTCTTGGTGCCATCCAGGGACAGGGAAAAACAGGGAAGTTGAGCTTTGGCGACCCCTTGTGACCGTCTTGCGAATTAGGTGACCCCTCCTGCCTGTGCACTAGAACAACTCCAGCTGTTGAAAGGGCCTCAAATATTCGATTTCCTGACCCTTCTTTAATTTTACCTGCTCGAGTCCACCCGGCGGTTGAGTCTCAGCTTCTGGCCTTCCACCTGGCCAGCCCCCTGATGAAGTAACCAGGACCAGGTGGCTTGAAAACCCCCAAGATCTGGGCTCATTTGACAAATTACCTCCGGCACCTGGCTTCTCCTCCTAAGGACATAAGCAGGTCCTGCTTCCCAAACTCCCTTCCCTCCCCAGCTCACCTGACAATATCCAGGTATGCCCAGTGACCTGGCTCCCGGGGCACACTTCAGGCTGCCAACTGGGCCCTCACAGGTATGAAGTAAAGAGGTGTGGCTAACTAAATTAACCCCCGCCCAGCCCCAACCGTCCACGGATTACATGACTCTACCCAGTATTTTATGGCCCTAGTACCTCAGATCAACCTGCAGTTGGACACTTGGAACATCCCCCGTTTATTGAGAAACAGCTCGTTGTTCCCCGAATCACTAAACCCCATTGCCCGGGCTTCCATTAACACCCAGACACCATTTCTCTTCTTGTAGCAAACTCCAGTCCCCTTCACGGTCACAAATGAATGGGGCGTCCCGAGGGCCAACTTACAACCTCACTCCATGCCAAGGCCCTTCCCTGAATACTTGGACCTACTTGGTGCCATCCAGGGACCTGGCAAAACGGGGAAGTGAGGATTTGGCGGCCCCTTGTGACCCTCCTCCTAATTAGGTGACCCAACCTGCCTATCAACTACAACACCTCTAGCTGTTGATAGGGCCTCAAGTGTTTCAAACATGACCCTTATTTTGTTGAGCTGGACAAGTCCACCCAGGTGGTTAGGTCACACTTTCTGGCGTCCCACCTGGCCGGCCCACTGATGAAGTAACCAGAGCCAGGTTGTGAGCCGGTCAGGAGGCCTGGGCTCACGTGATCAATTAGCAAGGATTCTAGGCCCATCCCCATGATGACGAAAGTAGGTCCTGCTTACAAAAGTATCCCATATCCCCTGGTTCACCTGACAACATCCCAGTATGCCTAAAAACTATAGTCACGCCACCCACTTCAGGCTGGCACCTGGGAGCTCCCTCCCCCCATGCCTAATGATAAAAAGGGTGTGGCTGAATGCCAAACCTGAACCAAAACACAAAGTCCAGGCATCATAGGACACTTTTGGGTATTTCCCGGGCTCTGGAACCGCTGACCAACATCCCTTTGGACATCTGGATACTCCCCCGTGGTTCTGAGACACAGCAGAGGTCCTTCCAGCAAGTTTTGGAACTTCTTGGTGCCATCCGGGGACTGCGAAAAACAGGGATGATGCGTTTTGGCGACCCCTTGTACCCTCTTTCGAATTAGGTGACCCCACCTGCCTGTGCAGTAGAACAAGTCCAGCTGCTGAAAGGGCCTCAAATATTCGCTAACCTGACCCTTCCTTAAGTTTACCTGGCCAAGTCCATACCGGCGGCTGCATCTCAGCTTCTAGCCTTCCAACTGGCCACTCCTCTGATGAAGTAACCAGGAACAGGTAGCTTGAGGACCCAGGAGTTCTGGGCTCACGTAACCAAATACTTCCAGCACCTGGCCCTTCCCCCTAATGACGTAAGCAGGTCCTGCTTCCCAAAGTACATTTGCTCCCCTGGCTCACCTGAGAACTTTCTTTTTTTTTTTTTTTTATTGTTTTAAGTATTACAAATAGTAGTACTTATGTCTCCTTTTTTTTTCCCCTTTGATCTCCCCCCGACCTCCCCTACCCCCCAGGACATGCCTTCACCTGCCCACACTTCCCCCACACTCCAGTGTCTTATATCCATTGGTTGTGCTTATATGCATGCGTACAAGTCCTTCGGTTGGTCTCTTACAGCCCTCCTCGCCCAACCACCCCTGTCTTCCCAATGTAGTTTGACAGTCTGTTCAATGCTTCTTTGCCTATGTATCTTTTTCCCACCATTTCTTTCCTTTAAAAAGTTTTGCCTTTGCAGACTGGAAATAAACATATAATAACAAAACAAGACAAAACAAAAAAATGTTTGAGTCCCAATTTCAATGTCCAACAGTTCCTTATGTGTACATGTCAGCAGTGATATCTGGATGGTGGGCACATGGTGGCAATGCAGGTCCGACCCTCTCTGGTTTGGTCCTAGGTAACCTGCAGCGGTGCACAGCTGCTGACTGCTCCCATGGCAAGGCGTTGTCAGCGTCTTCCATCTCTGGACTGTTTTTGCCTCTTGTCTTCGTGGTTGGAGCACTCCTGTCAATTCCTCTCTGTTGCAGGAATCCATCTGGTCTTGGGGTTGTTTTCTGAAAATATACAAATATATTCTCGACCACAAGTTAATAAAGGAATCTTTTCTATATAATTGATTTGGGATCCTTTTTATTTTTGTTCAAACGATTTTCCTTTGTCTTATTTAGACACCATGTGTGTTTTTAATGGCCGTCTTGCTGTTAGCATTGCAAATGAACCTTAATTTGGTAAAGTAAAAATTTTCTAGATGTAATTTACTTATAGGATATTTTTCCTTACATGATATTGCCCTACTATCCCCCCCCCCTTTTTTTTAATGGAGGTTTTTGTAAATTTTATAATGCAGTCTTGATAACTTTAAATTTAAAAAAAATTTTTTTTCCCCCACACATATGACTGCTTTAGGTTCACTGCATATTCAGGAATTTTACCATGAGATGAACTACCAATAGAAATTTTAGTTATTACTTTAAGAATAGCTTTTTGTTCAGTACTTGAATATTCACTTATTTCAATTAGCCTATTTAAATTAATCTGGAAACTCGATTACTATTTCACTGTCAAATTTAATACTCTACCAACAATCTTAGTTTACCCTGTAAATATTAGTGGGAAGGATTATTTGCATTCTTGAGTGGGCCCTGAGCATTCCAAATGCTCAGCTGAATTTAGATATAGGGCAACTGCTGTCGGCCAAGTCTCTTGTCTGTTACCTGGGTCCCGATCTGAGCTGGGCCAAGTCTCTGTCTGTCACCTGTTTCTCGATGTGAGCTGGGCCGGGTCTCTTTCTGTTGCCTGGGTCCCGATCTGAGCTGGGTGTGGGAAGCGCAAAGCAGCCATGGGGGTAGGAGACCTCCTTTAGAAGGGGGTGAGGGTTCAAGCCCTTGCAATGTTGGGGGGGTGAGGGTGTGTGCCCCACTTCTGTTGCCCCCCCAAGTTCTCTCCTGATGGCCCCTCTGCGACTGTGCCTGTCTTAGGTTGTTCCTTCTTTGAGGAATCTTACCCGTCTCTGGTTAACCAGCCATCCTCCGGGGCCAAGCAGGGAGCTGTGAGGTTCAGTTCTGTCTCCTTGGTAGCCTATGACCCCGTGGCCTCCACACCCAGCACCTGCCTTGGGAACCCCTGGCCTGCTGGCAGGGTCCCGGTGCTGATCACATATCTCGGGGAACTCCGGTTTCTTCTCCAGTGAGGGCCCAGCTCACACAATTGGATGTGAGACAGATCCCTGGTACCAGCCCCCACGAGGCTTCAAGCTCAGCATGAACAGAAAGCTCAGGTAACAGCTGAGGGCAATTGGATTGTGAGAAGAGGGTCCCTCTTGGCACAAAGGGCAAGAGGGGCCAATATAGGATGCTCAAGTGCCTTCCCAGTGCCTTAATTCCTTCTGCAAGGGATTAAATCCTTTCATGTCCCTTTTTTTAAATTGCTGCCCACCATTCAAAGAATTAGTTTGTAAGTTTGTTTGGGATAATTGTAAAATATGCTGTTGTAAAATATCTAAGATTATAATGAGATTGTAGAATAATATCATGTAAGGATATTCTTTGCCCTAGGCCCTGGCAATTCCATTTCAAACTGGTTGTCAATTTATTTTTGTAGCTTTATATAAACTTTGTCAGGGAGGCAAAAACACAAATTACTTACTTTAGTTCAAGCGGCCAAATATATTGACTTTCAATTACAATCCTTATGACTTTTGAAGGAAACTTCTCTTTGTTTCCTTCCAAAATAATTTTCAGTCTACAGAGAGTTTCATTTAAAAATTTTTGTCACATGAAACAATTTCTCTTAATGCCCCGCCCCCTTGTTGTCTGTGTCCATTGATTAGGTTCATATGCATGCATACAAGTCCCTTGGTTGATCTCTCCACCTTACTCCCACCCTCCCCTACCTTACCTGAGGTATGATCTTCTGATTGACGTTTCTCAGCCTCTGGATCTGTTCTTGTTCATCAGTCTATGTCGTTCATTATATTCCACAAATGAGCGAGATCATGTGATATTTATCTTTCTCTGCCTGGCTTATTTCACTCAACATAATATTCTCCATCTCCATCCATATTGTTGCAAATGGTAGGAACTCCTTCTTTTTTACCGCAGCGTAGTATTCCATTGTATAGATATACCACAGTTTTTTAATCCATTCATCTGCTGATGGGCATTTAGGTTGTTTCCAAATTTGGCTATGGTGAATTGTGCTGCTATGAACATAGGGGTGCATATTTCCTTTCTGATGCCTGTTTCTAGATTCTTGGGATATATTCCTAGAAGTGGGATCACTGGGTCAAATGGGAGTTCCATTTTTATTTTTTTGAGGAAACTCCATACTGTTCTCCACAGTGGCTGCACCAGTCTGCATTCCCACCAGCAGTGCAAAAGAGTTCCTTTTTCTCCGCATCCTCGCCAACACTTGTTGTTTGTTGATTTGTTGATAAAAGCCATTCTGACAGGTGTGAGATGGTACCTCATTGTTGTTTTGATTTGCATCTCTCTGATGATTAGTGACTGTGAGCAGGTTTTCATATGTCTCTTGGCCTGCCTTCTGTCTTCTTTCAAAAAGTGTCTACTTAGATCAGTTGCCCATTTTTTGATTGGGTTGTTTATCTTCTTTTTGTTAAGTTGTATGAGTTCTCTGTGTATGTTGGAGATTAAACCCTTATCATTGATATCATTGGCAAATATGTTCTCCCATGCAGTGGGTTTTCTTATTGTTTTATCACCTGAGAACTTTCAAGCATGCCCAAGGACGTGAATCCCAGGCATATTTCAGGCTGCCAAGTGGGCACTCACCGGTATGAAGTAAAGAGTTGTGGCTACCCACATGAGCCACCGCCCAGCCCCCAACACCCAGGGATCACAGGACTCTCTCGGGTATTTGCACGTCCCTGGCACCTAGGACCAACCTGCAGTTGGACACTTGGACCATCCCCCATATTTTTCAGACACAGCTCATCCTTTGCTGTCCCACTGAGCAACAATGCCCAGGCTTCCTTTAACTCCCAGACAGCCATTTCTCTTCTGGCAGCAAACTCCAGTACCCTCCACTGTCACTAATGGGTAGGGCGACCTGGTGGCCAACTTTCGCCCTCAGGCAAGTCAGAGGCCCTTTCCTGAAGAATTAGAACCTCTCAGTGCCATCCAGGGACAGGAAAAAACAGGGAAGTGAGGCTTTGGTGTTCCCTTGTGACCCTCGTCCTAATTAGATAACCCAACTGCCTATCAACTAGAATACCTCTAGCTGTTGATAGGTCTCAAGTGTTCCTCACATGATCTTTCCTTGTGTTTACCTGGACAAGTCCACCCAGGCTTTTAGGCCAAAGCTTCTGGCCTCCGACCAAGCTTGAAACCTGATGAAGTGGACACTGTTTCATCACTGGAAAATCTGTTCCAAGGGCAGAGAATTGAGTGAGATACTTGCTACCTTTATATTTCAGTCTAAATAAGTTGGCGAGTTGGAAAGAACGTTGGTGAAACACTTAAACTTTCTCGGCATTGAAATTTTCTCTTGAGAACTCACAGAAACCGACCTTGGAAATGTCAAGAAATGTGTCTGAAAAACTTAAAATACTTATGTAGAACCTGAATATGCCTAGTGCTGTGTTGAATTATGAGGTATTTGTATGGAACGAGCAGTTTAAGGTACGATAGTCTTTAAAATAGAACAAGTTTACATTTATAGAGCTGATATATATGGAAACACGGTGCAGAAACTCTTGAAATTCTCAGTGAATCACTGGACACATGTGAATCAACGACTGAGAACTCACAATGAAAGGGTAGAAAAAATAAATAGGAAGATGCCTGAAGCAGTAGGAATACAAGTTCATAGAGACTTAATTGTGAAGGACCTGTTTTAGTCAATGGGAAACTGTGTTCCAAGAGGTGAGAAGTGAGTATCATACTCTTCACTTTTGTAATTCAGTAAAAATGAGTTGGCGTTTTAGCCAGAATGTTGGTACACATAAATTCATCTGCACAGAGCTGATGTAGTAGCATAAAAGTATTCAAAATTCTTGGAAATCAAAATGATAGTCAACTTACTGATTAAAGTGGTAATAATTTACATTTAAAGTCTGCTATCTTTGGCAAAACGCTGTATACATACTGGAATTCACAGTGAATGAGGTTGAATCTCTGTGCAAAAGTGAAGCAAACATTGAAATTCACAATGGAAGACTAGGGAAATATGTAGGAAGGGTCCTGAAACAAAAGGAATACAAGTTAATAGAGCCATAATGTGAGAAGGACACTGTTTAGTCACTGGGAAGTTGTGTTAAAAGACAGAGAAGTGAGTGCGATGCGCTTTCCTTTGTAATTCAGTATAAATGAGTTGGCGTTTTAAGAAGAAAGTTGGTGAAACATGAAATTTTTTTAAAGAGCTGATATAACTTTATTTTTTTTCTTATAAATCTTTATTGTTCATATTATTACAGGTGTTCCACTTTTTTCCCCCCCATAGCTCCCCTCCACCTGATTCCCCACCCCACCCCATGCCCTTACCCCCCGCCACTGTCTTCATCCGTAGGAGTAAGATTTTTGTCCAATCTCTTCCCGCACCCCTCACACTTGCTTCCCCTGAGAATCGTCAGTCCACTCCCTTTCTATGTCCCTGATTCTATTATATTCACCAGTCCATTCTGTTCTTCACATTTTTTATTCACTTGATTTTTAAATTCACTTGTTGGTAGGTATGTATTTGATGTCATTTTGTTGTTCATAACTTTTATCTTTATTTTTTTCTTCTTCTTCCTCTTCTTAAAGAATACCCTTCAGCATTTCATGTAATCCTGGTTTGGTGGCGATGAACTCCTTTAGCTTTTTCTTGTCTGTGAAGCTCTTTACCTGACCTTCAACTCTGAATGATAGCTTTGCTGGGTAGAGTAATCTTGGTTGTAGGTTCTTGCTGTTCAACACTTTGAATATTTCTTGCCACTCCCTTCTGGCCTGCATAGTTTCTGTTGAGAAATCAGCTGACAGTCGTATGGGTACTCCCTTGTAGGTAATTAACTGTTTTTGTCTTGCTGCTTTTAATATTCTCTCTTTGTCTTTTGCCCTTGGCATTTTAATTATGATGTGTCTTGGTGTGGTCCTCTTTGGGTTCCTCTTGTATGGGGTTCTGTGTGCTTCCTGAACTTGTAAGTCTATTTTCTTCACCAGGTAGGGAAAGTTTTCTGTCATTATTTCTTCTAATAGGTTTTCAATATATTGCTCTCTCCCTTCTTCTGGCACGCCAAAAATTCGGATGTTGGTTCGCTTGAAGTTGTCCCAGAGGCTCCTTTCACTATCTTCATATTTTTGGATTCTTTTTTCTTTTTGTTTTTCTGGTTGGATGTTTTTTGTTTCCACATATTTCAGATCTTTGGTTTGATTCTTGGGGTACGTTGATCTACAGTTGAGTTTCTGTATACTTTTTATTTCAGACAGTGTATGCTTCATTTCTGACTGATCCTTTTCCATTTTTTTGGCATTCTCATTAAGGTCCTTGAAGGTCTTACTAAGCTCCTCAGAAGTGTCATCAAGTTTCTCAGCGGTTTTTAGAAGATTCTTGAGTAACCTTATACATGTGGTTCTGAACTCTATGTCATCCAGTAGTTTGCTTTCCTCCGTTTCTTTCATTCGTGACATGTTTCTTTGTTTCTGCATTTTGGCTGCTTCCCTGTGTTGATGGAGTGGCTTTGTGTGGTAGGTGACCTATAGGGGCAGTAGCTCAGCCTCCCCAATCACCTGATGTGGATGCTCTTGGTACACCCCTTTGTGGGCTGAGTGCAAAGTCGTGGTGTAGTTAAGCCTGAATTGCTGTTGGTACGCTGGGAGGAATTGACCTCCAGGCCAATTAGCTGTGAGCACTCCCTGTGTCTATAATGGAAGAACTGCTGTGCTGAAGACACGCAGGACTTGTTTCAGTGGGGCTTCGGTGCTCACTGAGTTTGCCTCTTGAATGTGTCATTTATGGATATGAGGAGTTGAAATCTGGTGTCTCACACTGACCACTAGGTACACTGGCTTCTGGATCTCCAATGGGGTTCAGGTCAGCTACTGTCTGAGTCCACCCAACAGGAGCTATAGCGAGAGCTACCGTTTTCTCCTCTTTGCTTGGGGTTTGGAGGTTTTGGAACTGTCTGACCCGGGCTGCAAGTTTGCTAGGTTAAGCTGCGATAGGGCAGGCTTTTCTTATGCTAACTCGGTTTCTTAGAGCTTGGGTGGGTTTGTAGGTTGTGCAGGGCGGGGCCTCAGGGCATCACTAGGTTAGTGCGTGGCAAACAGCAATGGCTGCTAGTTAGCTGGCTCTGTGTCCCCAAAGGCATCTGCGAGTGCCTAACACCAGTGCAGTAAATAATTATTCCTGCGCGCAGCTCTGCAAGCAAGCCACCCTCGCTGGCAGACAGTCCAGCTTCTCCCCGTAGGAGTTTGGGTCCCCCGAGTCTCCCCAGAGACTGGATTTCAGAGTAATCGGGGGCTTGTCTCCGTTCGGGTTAAAAAAAGCAACGCGCCCAGTCTCCCGCAGCCAGCCCGGAACACGCGCCTCCGTACCTCAGCTTTTCAATGCTCGTGCACGTCTCAAAGCTCTTTTCTCTTTCCTTCTAGTTGTAGAACTTCCACTCAGCCAGCTTTCCCGTGGTTCTGGGTGATAGACGTTTTGTCTTTTACTTGCAGTTTAAATTGTTGTGGGAGGCACCAGTTTAGGTGTTTACCTACACCACCATCTTGGATTCTCCCTGATGTAACTTTATAAAAGTATTCAAAACTGTTAGAAATAAAATTGATAGTCAAGCTAGTGTTTAAATTAGTAATATGTTACATTTAAAGTCTGGTATATTTCGCAAAACCCGCTGTAGATACTTGGAATTCAACCTCAATGAGCTTGAATCACTGGACAAAAGTCAATCAAACAGGGAAATTCACAATGACTTACTAGGGAAATATGTGTGAAGGTGCCTCAAACAGGAGAATACAAGTTTACAGAGCCTTAATATGTGAAGGACACTGTTTCCTCAAGGGGACATTGAGTCCATAGAGAAGAGAATTCAATAAGCTACTCTACTTTTAAAATTCAGTCTAAATAAGTTGGCGTTTTAGCCAGAATATTGGTACACATAAATTCATTTGCACAGAGCTGAAGTAGTAGCATAAAAGTATTCAAAATTCTTGGGAATCAAAATGATAGTCAACCCAGTTATCAAAGTCAAAATAATTTACATTTAAAGTCTGCTATCGTTGGCGCAACGCTGTATACATACGTGGAATGCACAGTGAATGAGCTTGAATCTCTGTACAAAAGTGAGTCAAACATTGAAATTCACAGGACTAGGGAAATATGTAGGAAAGTGCCTGAAACAGGAGGAACACAACTTTACAGAGCCTTAATATGTGAAGGACACTGTTTCCTCACTGGGAAGTAGTATTCCAAGAGCAGAGAAGTGAGTGCGATACTGGTTACACTTGGAATACTTTTGTAGAACCTGAATATCTCTAGTGCAGTGTTGAAATACGAGGTATTTGTATCCAAAGGGCTGTTAAAGCCACGATAGTCTTTAAAAGAGAAAAAGTTTACATTTATAGAGCTGGAATGTATGCAACCATGGTGTATAAACACTTGAAATTCACAACGAATGAGCGTGCATCACAGGACAAAAGTGAATCCAACACTGAGAATTCACAATGAAAGAACAGGGAAAATAAATAGGAAGGTGTCTGAAGCAGTAGGAATACCAGTTCATAGAGCCTTAATTGTAAAGGAAACTGTTTAGGCAATGGGAAATTGTGTTCCAAGAGGCGAGAAGTGAGTGTGATACTCTTCACTTTTGTAATTCAGTATAAATGAGTTGGCATTTTAGCAAGAAAGTTGTTGAAACAAAAATTTATCTGCATAGAGCCGATGTAGAACCATAAAAGTATTCAAAGCTCTTAGAAATCAAAATGATCGTCAAGCTAGTGTTCAAACAAGAAATAATTTACATTTCAAGTCTGGTATTTTTGGCAAAATGCGTTATAGATACTTGGAATTAACAGTGAATGAGCTTGATTCACTGGACAAAAGTGTACCAAACACTACAATTCACAATGAAAGACCACAGAAATATGTAGAAAGGTGCCTTATAAACAAGTTCATAGAGATGTAGTATCTGAAGGACACTTGTTTATCACTGGGAAATTGTGTTCATAAGAAAGACAAGTGAGTGTGATGTTGCTAACAATTATCATTCAGAGTAAGGAAGTTTGGTCTTTAGGGAAAATATGGTGAAACATCCATCATTTTCGTAGAGCTGATGCACTACTATAAAATAACTCAAAACTCTTAGAGATCAAAAGGTTAGTTAAGCTAGTGTTCAGAGTAGTAATAATTTACTTATAAAGTCTGGTATATTTGGTTAAAGGTGCTAAAGATAGCTTTAAATTCACAGTGAATGAGCTTGAATCCCTGGATAAAAGTGCATCAAACACGGAAATTCACAATGAATTGCTGGGGAAATATGTGTGAATGTGCCTCAAACAGGAGGAAAAGAAGTTCCCAGAGCCTTAATATGTGAAGGACACTGTTTCCTCAGTGGGACATTGAGTCCATGGGGAAGAGAACTCAATACATTAGTCTACCTGGTCAAGTCCACAGCAGCGGTTGCGTCTCAACTTCTAGCTTTCCAACTCTCCAGCCCCCTGATGAAGTAACCAGGACCATGTGGCTTGAAAAGACCGAAGTTCTGGGCTCATGTGACAAATTACCTCCGGCACCTGGCTTCTCCCCCTAAGGACATAAGCAGGTCCTGCTTTCCAAACTACCTACCCTCCCCAGCTCAGCTGACAATATCCAGGTATGCCCAGTGACCTGGCCCCCGTGGCACACTTCAGGCTGCCACCTGGGCCCTCACACTTATGAAGTAAAGAGGTGTGGCTAACCAAATTAACCCCAGTCCAGCCCCAACAGTCCACGGATTACATGACTCTACCGAGTATTTTATGGCCCTAGAACCTCGGATCAACCCGCAGTTGTACACTTGGACCATCCCCCGTTTATTGAGAAACAGCTCGTCGTTCCCCGAAGCACTAAAACCCATTGCCCGGGCTTCTGTTAACACCCAGACACCATTTCACTTCTTGTAGCAAACTCCAGTCCCCTCCACTGTCACTAAGGAATGGGGGGTCCTAAGGGCCAACATACGACCTCACTCCATGCCAAGGCCCTTCCCTGAAGACTTGGAACTACTTGGTGCCATCCAGGGACCTGGAAAAACGGGGAAGGGAGGCTTTGGCGGCCCCTTGTGACCCTCCTCCAAATTAGGTGACCCAACCTGGCTATCATTTAGAACACCTCCAGCTGTTGATATAGCCTCAAGTGTTTCTCACAAAACCGTTCCTTGTGTTGATCTAGACAAGTCCACCCAGGCAGTTAGGTCACAGCTTATGGCTCCCACCTGGCCAACCCCTGATTAAGTAACCAGATCCAGGTGGTGAGCCGGTCAGGAGGCCAGGGCTCACATGCTCAATTACCACGGACACCCGCCCCATTCCCATGATGACGTAAGTAGGTTCCGCTTACAAAACGACCCCACCTCCCCTAGCTCATGTGACAACATCCCGGTATTCCTAAAAACTACATTCACATGGCCAGCTTCAGGCTGACACTTGGGAGCTCCTCCCTGCCAAGAAAAAAAGAGGTGTGGCTGCCCATCGGAACCACACCAGAAACCAAACCCCAAAGCATCTTAAGACTCTTCTGGGCATTTCCCAGGCCCTGGAACCTCTGACCAACATCCAATTGCACACCTGGAACTTCCCCCGTGTTTCTGAGACACGGCTGGTCATTTGCCTGAGCATGGAGCCACAGTGCCAGAGTTTGTAACCCAGACAACCAATTCCTTCTTGCAGCATACTCCAGTCCTCTCCAATTTCACGAATAGATGGGGCGCCCTCAGGGCCAACTTTTGACCTCAGGCAGTGCAGAGGCCCTTCCCTGATGAATTAGAACTTCTTGGTGCCATCCAGGGACAGGGAAAAACAGGGAAGTTGGGCTTCGGCCACCCCTTGTGACCGTCTTGCGAATTAGGTGACCCCACCTGCCTGTGCACTAGAACAACTCCAGCTGTTGAAAGGGCCTGAAATATTCGCTTTCCTGACCCTTCTTTAATTTTACCTGCTCGAGTCCACCCGGCGGTTGCGTCTCAGCTTCTGGCCTTCCACCTGGCCGGCCCCCTGATGAAGTAACCAGTACCAGGTGGCTTGAAAACCCCGAGGTTCTGGGCTCTTTGACAAATTACCTCGGGCACCTGGCTTCTCCCCGTAAGGACATAAGCAGATCCTGCTTGCCAAACTACCTTCCCTCCCCAGCTCAGCTGACAATATCCAGGTATGCCCAGTGACCTGGCCCCCGGGGCACACTTCAGGCTGCCACCTGGGCCCTCAAACTTATGAAGTAAAGAGGTGTGGGTAACCAAATTAACCCCCGCCCAGCCCCAACCTTCCACGGATTACATGACTCTACCGAGTATTTTATGGCCCTAGAACCTCGGATCAACCTGCAGTTGGACACTTGGACCATCCCCCGTTTATTGAAAAACAGCTCGTCATTCCCCAAAGCACTAAACCGCATTGCCCGGGCTTCCTTTAACGCCCAGACACCATTTCTCTTCTTTTAGCAAACTCCAGTGCCCTCCACTGTCACTAATGAATGGGGCGTCCTGAGGGCCAACTTACGACCTCACTCCATGCTAAGGCCCTTCCCTGAAGACTTGGAACTACTTGGTGCCATCCAGGGACCGGGAAAAACGGGGAAGTGAGGCTTTGGCGGCCCCTTGTTACCCTCCTCCTAATTAGGTGACCCAACCTGCTATCAACTACAACAACTCCAGCTGATGATAGGGCCTCAAGTGTTTCAAACATGACCCTTCCTTTTGTTGACCTGGACAAGTCCACCCAGGAGGTTAGGTCACACTTTCTGGCCTCCCACCTGGCCGGCCCACTGATGAAGTAACCAGAGCCAGGTGGTGAGCCGGTCAGGAGGCCTGGGCTCACGTGATCATTTAACAAGGCCTCTTGGCCCATCCCCATGATGACGTAAGCAGGTCCTCCTTACAAAAGGATCCCATATCCCCTGGCTCACCTGACAATATCTCGGTATGCCTAAAAATTATAGTCACGCCGCCCACTACAGGCTGGCACATGGGTGCTCCCTGCCCCCACTACTGATGATGAAAAGGGGTGTGGCTGAAAGCCAAACCCCAATGAGAACCCAAAGTCAAGGCATCATAGGACACTTTTGGGCATTTCCCGGGCCCTGGAACCGCTTCCCAACATCCCTATGGAAACCTGGATACTCCCCCTTGGTTCTGAGACGCACAAGAGGACCTTCCCCCAAGTTTTGGAACTTCTTGGTGCCATCCAGGGACTGGAAAAAACAGGGATGGTGCGATTTGGCCACCCTTGTACCCTCTTCTGAATTAGGTGCCCCACCTGCCTGTGCAGTAGAACAAGTCCAGCTGCTGAAAGGGCCTCAAATATTCGCTAACCTGCCCCTTCCTTAAGTTTACCTGGCCAAGTCCACACCGGCGGCTGCGTCTCAGCTTCCAGCCTTCCAACTGGCCACTCCCCTGATGAAGTAACAAGGAACGGGAGGCTTGAGGACCCAGGAGTTCTGGGGTCACATGACCAAATACTTCTGGCACCTGGCCCCTCCACCTAATGACATAAGCAGGTCCTTCTTCCCAAAGTACATTTGCTCCCCTGGGTCACCTGACAACTTTCAAGTATGCCCAAGGACGTGAATCCCAGGCATACTTCAGGCTGCCAACTGGGCTCTCAGCAGTATGAAGTAAAGAGTTGTGGCTACCCACATGAGCCACCGCCCAGCCCCCTCCACTGCGGGATCACAGGACTCTCTGGGGTATTTGCATGTCCCTGGCACCTCGGACCAACCTGCAGTTGGACACTTTTAGCAACCCCCATATTTTTCAGAGACAGCTCGTCCTTTGCTGTCCCTCTGAGCGATACTGCCCGAGTTTCATTTAACTCCCAGACAGCCATTTCTCTTCTGGCAGCAAACTCCAGTACCGTCCACTGTCACTAATGGGTAGTGCGACCTGATGGCCAACTTTCGGCCTCACTCCATTAATAGGCCCTTCCTTGAAGACTTGGAACTTCTTTGTGCCATCCAAAAACCTGGAAATAAGGGGAAGAGAGGCTTTGGCGGCCCTTGTGACCCTCATCCTAATTAGGTGACCAAACCTGCCTATCATTTAGAACACCTCCAGCTGTTGATCGGGCCTCAACTATACCTCACATAAGCGTTCCTTGTGTTGACCTGGACAAGTTCACCCAGGCGGTTAGGTCACAGCTAATGGCTCCCACCTGGCCAATCCCTGATTAAGTAACCAGATCCAGGTGGTGAGCCGGTCAGGAGGCCTGGATTCACGTGATCAATTACCACGGACACCCGCCCCATTCCCATGATGACGTAAGTAGGTTCTGCTTACAAAACGACCACACCTCCCCTAGCTTAGTGACAACATCCCGGTATTCCTAAAAACTTGACTCACTCGGACAACTTCAGGCTGACAGTAAGGCGCTGAACCCTGCCAAGACAAAAAGAGGTGTGGCTGCCCAGCCGAACCACACCAGAAACCCAACCCCAAAGCATCTTAAGATCTTCTGGGCATTTCCAAGGCCCTGGCACCTCTGACCAACATCCAATTGGACACCTGGAACTTCCCCAGTGTTTCTGAGACACGGCTGGTCATTTGCCTGAGCATGGAGCCACAGTGCCCGGGTTTGTGTGAAACCCCAGACAACCAATTCCTTCTTGCAGCATACTCCAGTCCTCTCCAATGTTACGAATAGGTGGGGCGCCCTCAGGGCCAACTTTCTACCTCAGGCAGTGAAGAGGCCCTTCCCTGATGAATTGGAACTTCTTGGTGCCATCCAGGGACAGGGAAAAACAGGGAAGTTGGGATTTGATTACCCCTTGTTACCGTCTTGCGAATTAGGTGACCCCACTGACTGTCCACTAGAACAACTCCAGCTGTGGAAAGGGCCTCAAATATTCGCTCCCTGACCCTTCTTTAAGTTTACCTTCTCGAGTCCACCCGGTAGTTTCGGCTCAGATTCTGGGCTTCCAACTGGCCGGCCCCCTGATGAAGTAACCAGGACCAGGTGGCTTGAAAACCCCGAAGTTCTGGGCTCATTTGACAAATTACCTCCGGCACCTGGCTTCTACCCCTAACGACATAAGCAGCTACTGCTTCCCAAACTACCTTCCCTCCGCAGCTCACCTGACAATATCCAGGTATGCCGAATGACCTGGCTCCCGGGGCACACTTCAGCCTGCCACCTGGGCCCTCAAAGGTATGAAGTAAAGAGGTGTGGCTAACCAAATTAACCCCCATCCAGCCCCAACCGTCCACGGATTACATGACTCTACCGAGTATTTTATGGCCCTAGAACCTCGGATCAACCTGCAGTTGGACACTGGGACAATCCCCCGTTTATTGAGAAACAGCTCGTTGTTCCCCGAATCACTAAACCCCATTGCCCGGGCTCCTGTTAACACCCAGAAAACATTTCTCTTCTTGTAGCAAACTCCAGTCCCCTCCACTGTCACAAAGGAATGGGGTGTCCTGAGGGCCAACTTACGACCTCACTCCATGCCAAGGCCCTTCCCTGAAGACTTGGAACTACTTGGTGCAATCCAGGGACCTGGAAAAAAGGGGAAGGGAGGCTTTGGCGGCCCCTTTGACACTCCTCCAAATTAGGTGACCCAACCTCGCTATCATTTAGTACACCTCCAGCTGTTGATATAGCCTCAAGTGTTTCAAACATGACCCTTCCTTTTGTTGACCTGGACAAGTCTACCCAGGAGGTTAGGTCACACTTTCTGGCCTCCAACCTGGCCGGCCCACCGATGAAGAAACCAGAGCCAGGTGGTGAGCCGGTCAGGAGGCCTGGGCTCACGTGATCAATTAGCAAGGCCTCTTGGACCATCCCCATGATGACGTAAGCAGGTCCTGATTACAAAAGGATCCCATATCCCCTGGCTCACCTGACAACATCTCGGTATGCCTAAAAACTATAGTCACGCCACCCACTTCAGGCTGGCACATGGGTGCTCCCCGCCCCCACGACTGATGATGAAAAAGGGTGTGGCTGAAACCCAATCCCCAATGAGAACCCAAAGTCAAGGCATCATAGGACACTTTTGGGCATTTCCCGGGCCTCGAACCGCTGATCAACATCCCTTTGGACACCTGGATACTCCCCCTTTGTTCTGAGACACACAAGAGGACCTTCCCGCAAGTTTTGGAACTTCTTGGTGCCATCCAGGGACTGGAAAAAACAGGGATAGTGCGATTTGGCCACCCCTTGTACCCTCTTCCGAATTAGGTGCCCCATCTGCCTGTGCAGTAGAACAAGTCCAGCTGCTTAAAGGGCCTCAAATATTCGCTAACCTGCCCCTGCCTTAAGTTTACCTGGCCAAGTCCACACTGGCGGCTGCGTTTCAGCTTCTAGCCTTCCAACTGGCCACTCCCCTGATGAAGTAACCAGGAACAGGAGGCTTGAGGACCCAGGAGTTCTGGGGTCACGTGACCAAATACTTCTGGCACCTGGCCCCTCCCCCTAATGACTTAAGCAGGTCCTTCTTCCCAAAGTACATTTGCTCCCCTGGCTCACCTGACAACTTTCAAGTATGCCCAAGGACGTGAATCCCAGGCATACTTCAGGCTGCCAACTGGGCTCTCACCAGTATGAAGTAAAGAGTTGTGGCTACCCACATGAGCCACCGCCCAGCCCCCACCACTGCGGGATCACAGGACTCTCTGGGGTATTTGCATGTCCCTGGCCCTCGGACCAACCTGCAGTTGGACACTTTTACCATCCCCCATATTTTTCAGACACAGCTCGTCCTTTGCTGTCCCTCTGAGCCATACTGCCCGGGTTTCATTTAACTCCCAGACAGCCATTTCTCTTTTGGCAGCAAACTCCAGTACCCTCCACTGTCACTAATGGGTAGGGTGACCTGTTGCCAACTTTCGGCCTCAATCCACTAAAAGGCCCTTCCTTGAATACTTGGAACTTCTTGGTGCTATCCAAGACCTGGAAATATGGGGAAGAGAGGCTTTGGCGGCCCCTTGTGACCCTCATCCTAATTAGGTGACCAAACCTGCCTATCATTTAGAACACCTCCACCTGTTGATAGGGCCTCAACTATACCTCACATAACCGTTGTTGTGTTGACCTGGACAAGTTCACCCAGGTGGTTAGGTCACAGCTTATGGCTCCCACCTGGCCAAACCTTGATTAAGTAACCAGATCCAGGTGGTGAGCCGGTCAGGAGGCCTGGGCTCACGTGATCAATTACCACGGACACCCGCCCCATTCCCATGATGACATAAGTAGGTTCTGCTTACAAAACAACCCCACCTCCCCTACCTTATGTGACAACATCCCGGTATTCCTAAAAACTTGACTCACGCGGCCAACTTCAGGCTGACAGTTAGGCGCTGAACGCTGCCAAGACAAACAGAGGTGTGGCTGCCCAGCCGAACCACAGCAGAAAACCAACCCCAAAGCATCTTAAGACTTTTCTGTGCATTTCCCAGGCCCTGGCACCTCTGACCAACATCCAATTGGACACCTGGAACTTCCCCCGTGTTTCTGAGACATGGCTGGTCATTTGCCTGAGCATGGAGCCACAGTGCCCGGGTTTTTGTGAAACCCCAGACAACCAATTCCTTCTTGCAGCATACTCCAGTCCTCTCCAATGTTATGAATAGGTGGGGCGCCCTCAGGGCCAACTTTCGACCTCAGGCAATGAAGAGGCCCTTCCCTGATGAATTGGAACTTCTTGGTGCCATCCAGGGATAGGGAAAAACAGGGAAGTTGGGCTTTGATTACCCCTTGTGACCATCTTACGAATTAGGAGACCCCACCTGACTGTCCACTAGAACAACTCCAGCTGTGGAAAGGGCCTCAAATATTCACTCTCCTGACCCTTCTTTAAGTTTACTTGCTCGAGTCCACCCGGTAGTTGCGTCTCAGATTCTGGGCTTCCAACTGGCTGACCCCCTGATGAAGTAACCAGGGTCAAGTGGCTTGAAAACCCCGAAGTTCTGGGCTCATTTGACAAATTACCTCCGGCACCTGTCTTCTACCCCTAACGACATAAGCAGATACTGCTTCCCAAACTACCTTACCTCCCCAGCTCACCTGACAATATCCAGGTATGCGGAATGACCTGGCTCCCGGGGCACACTTCAGCCTGCCACCTGGGCCCTCACAGGTATGAAGTAAAGAGGTGTGGCTAACCAAATTAACCCCCGTCCAGCCCCAACCGTCCACAGATTACATGACTCTACCAAGTATTTTATGGCCCTAGAACCTCGGATCAACCTGCAGTTGGACACTGGGACCATCCGCCGTTTATTGGGAAACAGCTCGTCGTTCCCCGAAGCACTAAACCACATTGCCCGGGCTCCTGTTAACACCCAGAAACCATTTCTCTTCTTGTGGCAAACTCCAGTCCCCTCCACTGTTACTAAGGAATGGGGTGTCCTGAGGGCCAACTTACGACCTCACTCCATGCCAAGGCCCTTCCCTGAAGACTTGGAACTACTTGGTGCAATCCAGGGACCTGGAAAAAAGGGGAAGGGAGGCTTTGGCGGCCCCTTTGACACTCCTCCAAATTAGGTGACCCAACCTCGCTATCATTTAGTACACCTCCAGCTGTTGATATAGCCTCAAGTGTTTCAAACATGACCCTTCCTTTTGTTGACCTGGACAAGTCTACCCAGGAGGTTAGGTCACACTTTCTGGCCTCCAACCTGGCCGGCCCACCGATGAAGAAACCAGAGCCAGGTGGTGAGCCGGTCAGGAGGCCTGGGCTCACGTGATCAATTAGCAAGGCCTCTTGGACCATCCCCATGATGACGTAAGCAGGTCCTGATTACAAAAGGATCCCATATCCCCTGGCTCACCTGACAACATCTCGGTATGCCTAAAAACTATAGTCACGCCACCCACTTCAGGCTGGCACATGGGTGCTCCCCGCCCCCACGACTGATGATGAAAAAGGGTGTGGCTGAAACCCAATCCCCAATGAGAACCCAAAGTCAAGGCATCATAGGACACTTTTGGGCATTTCCCGGGCCTCGAACCGCTGATCAACATCCCTTTGGACACCTGGATACTCCCCCTTTGTTCTGAGACACACAAGAGGACCTTCCCGCAAGTTTTGGAACTTCTTGGTGCCATCCAGGGACTGGAAAAAACAGGGATAGTGCGATTTGGCCACCCCTTGTACCCTCTTCCGAATTAGGTGCCCCATCTGCCTGTGCAGTAGAACAAGTCCAGCTGCTTAAAGGGCCTCAAATATTCGCTAACCTGCCCCTGCCTTAAGTTTACCTGGCCAAGTCCACACTGGCGGCTGCGTTTCAGCTTCTAGCCTTCCAACTGGCCACTCCCCTGATGAAGTAACCAGGAACAGGAGGCTTGAGGACCCAGGAGTTCTGGGGTCACGTGACCAAATACTTCTGGCACCTGGCCCCTCCCCCTAATGACTTAAGCAGGTCCTTCTTCCCAAAGTACATTTGCTCCCCTGGCTCACCTGACAACTTTCAAGTATGCCCAAGGACGTGAATCCCAGGCATACTTCAGGCTGCCAACTGGGCTCTCACCAGTATGAAGTAAAGAGTTGTGGCTACCCACATGAGCCACCGCCCAGCCCCCACCACTGCGGGATCACAGGACTCTCTGGGGTATTTGCATGTCCCTGGCCCTCGGACCAACCTGCAGTTGGACACTTTTACCATCCCCCATATTTTTCAGACACAGCTCGTCCTTTGCTGTCCCTCTGAGCCATACTGCCCGGGTTTCATTTAACTCCCAGACAGCCATTTCTCTTTTGGCAGCAAACTCCAGTACCCTCCACTGTCACTAATGGGTAGGGTGACCTGTTGCCAACTTTCGGCCTCAATCCACTAAAAGGCCCTTCCTTGAATACTTGGAACTTCTTGGTGCTATCCAAGACCTGGAAATATGGGGAAGAGAGGCTTTGGCGGCCCCTTGTGACCCTCATCCTAATTAGGTGACCAAACCTGCCTATCATTTAGAACACCTCCACCTGTTGATAGGGCCTCAACTATACCTCACATAACCGTTGTTGTGTTGACCTGGACAAGTTCACCCAGGTGGTTAGGTCACAGCTTATGGCTCCCACCTGGCCAAACCTTGATTAAGTAACCAGATCCAGGTGGTGAGCCGGTCAGGAGGCCTGGGCTCACGTGATCAATTACCACGGACACCCGCCCCATTCCCATGATGACATAAGTAGGTTCTGCTTACAAAACAACCCCACCTCCCCTACCTTATGTGACAACATCCCGGTATTCCTAAAAACTTGACTCACGCGGCCAACTTCAGGCTGACAGTTAGGCGCTGAACGCTGCCAAGACAAACAGAGGTGTGGCTGCCCAGCCGAACCACAGCAGAAAACCAACCCCAAAGCATCTTAAGACTTTTCTGTGCATTTCCCAGGCCCTGGCACCTCTGACCAACATCCAATTGGACACCTGGAACTTCCCCCGTGTTTCTGAGACATGGCTGGTCATTTGCCTGAGCATGGAGCCACAGTGCCCGGGTTTTTGTGAAACCCCAGACAACCAATTCCTTCTTGCAGCATACTCCAGTCCTCTCCAATGTTATGAATAGGTGGGGCGCCCTCAGGGCCAACTTTCGACCTCAGGCAATGAAGAGGCCCTTCCCTGATGAATTGGAACTTCTTGGTGCCATCCAGGGATAGGGAAAAACAGGGAAGTTGGGCTTTGATTACCCCTTGTGACCATCTTACGAATTAGGAGACCCCACCTGACTGTCCACTAGAACAACTCCAGCTGTGGAAAGGGCCTCAAATATTCACTCTCCTGACCCTTCTTTAAGTTTACTTGCTCGAGTCCACCCGGTAGTTGCGTCTCAGATTCTGGGCTTCCAACTGGCTGACCCCCTGATGAAGTAACCAGGGTCAAGTGGCTTGAAAACCCCGAAGTTCTGGGCTCATTTGACAAATTACCTCCGGCACCTGTCTTCTACCCCTAACGACATAAGCAGATACTGCTTCCCAAACTACCTTACCTCCCCAGCTCACCTGACAATATCCAGGTATGCGGAATGACCTGGCTCCCGGGGCACACTTCAGCCTGCCACCTGGGCCCTCACAGGTATGAAGTAAAGAGGTGTGGCTAACCAAATTAACCCCCGTCCAGCCCCAACCGTCCACAGATTACATGACTCTACCAAGTATTTTATGGCCCTAGAACCTCGGATCAACCTGCAGTTGGACACTGGGACCATCCGCCGTTTATTGGGAAACAGCTCGTCGTTCCCCGAAGCACTAAACCACATTGCCCGGGCTCCTGTTAACACCCAGAAACCATTTCTCTTCTTGTGGCAAACTCCAGTCCCCTCCACTGTTACTAAGGAATGGGGTGTCCTGAGGGCCAACTTACGACCTCACTCCATGCCAAGGCCCTTCCCTGAAGACTTGGAACTACTTGGTGCAATCCAGGGACCTGGAAAAAAGGGGAAGGGAGGCTTTGGCGGCCCCTTTGACACTCCTCCAAATTAGGTGACCCAACCTCGCTATCATTTAGTACACCTCCAGCTGTTGATATAGCCTCAAGTGTTTCAAACATGACCCTTCCTTTTGTTGACCTGGACAAGTCTACCCAGGAGGTTAGGTCACACTTTCTGGCCTCCAACCTGGCCGGCCCACCGATGAAGAAACCAGAGCCAGGTGGTGAGCCGGTCAGGAGGCCTGGGCTCACGTGATCAATTAGCAAGGCCTCTTGGACCATCCCCATGATGACGTAAGCAGGTCCTGATTACAAAAGGATCCCATATCCCCTGGCTCACCTGACAACATCTCGGTATGCCTAAAAACTATAGTCACGCCACCCACTTCAGGCTGGCACATGGGTGCTCCCCGCCCCCACGACTGATGATGAAAAAGGGTGTGGCTGAAACCCAATCCCCAATGAGAACCCAAAGTCAAGGCATCATAGGACACTTTTGGGCATTTCCCGGGCCTCGAACCGCTGATCAACATCCCTTTGGACACCTGGATACTCCCCCTTTGTTCTGAGACACACAAGAGGACCTTCCCGCAAGTTTTGGAACTTCTTGGTGCCATCCAGGGACTGGAAAAAACAGGGATAGTGCGATTTGGCCACCCCTTGTACCCTCTTCCGAATTAGGTGCCCCATCTGCCTGTGCAGTAGAACAAGTCCAGCTGCTTAAAGGGCCTCAAATATTCGCTAACCTGCCCCTGCCTTAAGTTTACCTGGCCAAGTCCACACTGGCGGCTGCGTTTCAGCTTCTAGCCTTCCAACTGGCCACTCCCCTGATGAAGTAACCAGGAACAGGAGGCTTGAGGACCCAGGAGTTCTGGGGTCACGTGACCAAATACTTCTGGCACCTGGCCCCTCCCCCTAATGACTTAAGCAGGTCCTTCTTCCCAAAGTACATTTGCTCCCCTGGCTCACCTGACAACTTTCAAGTATGCCCAAGGACGTGAATCCCAGGCATACTTCAGGCTGCCAACTGGGCTCTCACCAGTATGAAGTAAAGAGTTGTGGCTACCCACATGAGCCACCGCCCAGCCCCCACCACTGCGGGATCACAGGACTCTCTGGGGTATTTGCATGTCCCTGGCCCTCGGACCAACCTGCAGTTGGACACTTTTACCATCCCCCATATTTTTCAGACACAGCTCGTCCTTTGCTGTCCCTCTGAGCCATACTGCCCGGGTTTCATTTAACTCCCAGACAGCCATTTCTCTTTTGGCAGCAAACTCCAGTACCCTCCACTGTCACTAATGGGTAGGGTGACCTGTTGCCAACTTTCGGCCTCAATCCACTAAAAGGCCCTTCCTTGAATACTTGGAACTTCTTGGTGCTATCCAAGACCTGGAAATATGGGGAAGAGAGGCTTTGGCGGCCCCTTGTGACCCTCATCCTAATTAGGTGACCAAACCTGCCTATCATTTAGAACACCTCCACCTGTTGATAGGGCCTCAACTATACCTCACATAACCGTTGTTGTGTTGACCTGGACAAGTTCACCCAGGTGGTTAGGTCACAGCTTATGGCTCCCACCTGGCCAAACCTTGATTAAGTAACCAGATCCAGGTGGTGAGCCGGTCAGGAGGCCTGGGCTCACGTGATCAATTACCACGGACACCCGCCCCATTCCCATGATGACATAAGTAGGTTCTGCTTACAAAACAACCCCACCTCCCCTACCTTATGTGACAACATCCCGGTATTCCTAAAAACTTGACTCACGCGGCCAACTTCAGGCTGACAGTTAGGCGCTGAACGCTGCCAAGACAAACAGAGGTGTGGCTGCCCAGCCGAACCACAGCAGAAAACCAACCCCAAAGCATCTTAAGACTTTTCTGTGCATTTCCCAGGCCCTGGCACCTCTGACCAACATCCAATTGGACACCTGGAACTTCCCCCGTGTTTCTGAGACATGGCTGGTCATTTGCCTGAGCATGGAGCCACAGTGCCCGGGTTTTTGTGAAACCCCAGACAACCAATTCCTTCTTGCAGCATACTCCAGTCCTCTCCAATGTTATGAATAGGTGGGGCGCCCTCAGGGCCAACTTTCGACCTCAGGCAATGAAGAGGCCCTTCCCTGATGAATTGGAACTTCTTGGTGCCATCCAGGGATAGGGAAAAACAGGGAAGTTGGGCTTTGATTACCCCTTGTGACCATCTTACGAATTAGGAGACCCCACCTGACTGTCCACTAGAACAACTCCAGCTGTGGAAAGGGCCTCAAATATTCACTCTCCTGACCCTTCTTTAAGTTTACTTGCTCGAGTCCACCCGGTAGTTGCGTCTCAGATTCTGGGCTTCCAACTGGCTGACCCCCTGATGAAGTAACCAGGGTCAAGTGGCTTGAAAACCCCGAAGTTCTGGGCTCATTTGACAAATTACCTCCGGCACCTGTCTTCTACCCCTAACGACATAAGCAGATACTGCTTCCCAAACTACCTTACCTCCCCAGCTCACCTGACAATATCCAGGTATGCGGAATGACCTGGCTCCCGGGGCACACTTCAGCCTGCCACCTGGGCCCTCACAGGTATGAAGTAAAGAGGTGTGGCTAACCAAATTAACCCCCGTCCAGCCCCAACCGTCCACAGATTACATGACTCTACCAAGTATTTTATGGCCCTAGAACCTCGGATCAACCTGCAGTTGGACACTGGGACCATCCGCCGTTTATTGGGAAACAGCTCGTCGTTCCCCGAAGCACTAAACCACATTGCCCGGGCTCCTGTTAACACCCAGAAACCATTTCTCTTCTTGTGGCAAACTCCAGTCCCCTCCACTGTTACTAAGGAATGGGGTGTCCTGAGGGCCAACTTACGACCTCACTCCATGCCAAGGCCCTTCCCTGAAGACTTGGAACTACTTGGTGCAATCCAGGGACCTGGAAAAACGGAGAAGGGAGGCTTTGGCGGCCCCTTGTGACCCTCCTCCAAATTAGGTGACCCAACCTGGCTATCATTTAGAACACCGCCAGCTGTTGATATAGCCTCAAGTGTTCCTCACAAAACCGTTCCTTGTGTTGATCTAGACAAGTCCACACAGGCAGTTAGATCACAGCTTATGGCTCCCACCTGGCCAACCCCTGATTAAGAAACCAGATCCACGTAGTGAGCCGGTCAGGAAGCCTGGGCTCACGTGATCAATTACCACGGACACCCGCCCCATACCCATGATGAGGTAACTAGGTTCTGCTTATAAAACGACCCCACCTCCCCTAGCTCATGTGACAACATCCCGGTATTCCTAAAAACTACACTCACACGGCTAACTTCAGGCTGACACTTGGGCGCTCCCCCCTGCCAAGAAAAGAGGTGTGGCTGCTTATCCGAACCACACCAGAAACCCAACCCCAAAGCATCTTAAGACTCTTCTGGGCAATTCTCAGGCCCTGGAACCTCTGACCAACATCCAATTGCACACCTAGAACTTCCCCCGTGTTTCTGAGACATGGCTGGTCATTTGCCTGAGCATGGAGCCACAGTGCCGGAGTTTGTGTGTAACCCCAGACAACCAATTCCTTCTTGCAGCATACTCCAGTCCTCTCCAATTTCACGAATAGATGGGGCGCCCTCAGGGCCAACTTTCGACCTCAGGCAGTGCAGAGGGCCTTCCCTGATGAATTAGAACTTCTTGGTGCCATCCAGGGACAGGGAAAAAGAGGGAAGTTGGGCTTCGGCGACCCCTTGTGACCGTCTTGTGAATTAGGTGACCCCACCTGCCTGTGCACTAGAACAACTCCAGCTATTGAAAGGGACTGTAATATTCGCTTTCCTGACCATTCTTTAATTTTACCTGCTCGAGTCCACCTGGTGGTTGCTTCTCAGCTTCTGGCCTTCCACCTGGCCGGCCCCCTGATGAAGTAACCAGGACCAGGTGGCTTGAAAACCCCGAGGTTCTGGGCTCATTTGACAAATTACCTCCGGCACCTGGCTTCTCCCCGTATGGACATAAGCAGGTCCTGCTTCCCAAACTCCCTTCCCTCCCCAGCTCAGCTGACAATATCCAGGTATGCCCAGTGACCTGGCCCCCGGGGCACACTTCAGGCTGCCACCTGGGCCCTCACACTTATGAAGTAAAGAGGTGTGGGTAACCAAATTAACCCCCGCCCTGCCCCAACCTTCCACGGATTACATGACTCTACCGAGTATTTTATGGCCCTAGAACCTCGGATAAACCTGCAGTTGGACACTTGGACCATCCCCCGTTTATTGAGAAACAGCTCGTCATTCCCCAAAGCACTAAACCGCATTGCTTCCGTTAACACCCAGACACTATTTCTCTTCTTGTAGCAAACTCCAGTGCCCTCCACTGTCACTAATGAATGGGGCGTCTAGAGGGCCAACTTACGACCTCACTCCATGCGAAGGCACATCCCTGAAGACTTGGAACTACTTGGTGCCATCCAGGGACCTGGAAAAATGGGGAAGTGAGGCTTTGGCGGCCCCTTGTGACCCTTCTCCTAATTAGGTGACCCATCCTGCCTATAAACTACAAAACTCCAGCTGATGATAGGGCCTCAAGTGTTTCAAACATGACCCTTCCTTTTGTTGACCTGGACAAGTCCACCCAGGAGGTTAGGTCACACTTTCTGGCATCCCACCTGGCCGGCCCACTGATGAAGTAACAAGAGCCAGGTGGTGAGCTGGTTAGGAGGCCTGGGCTCACGTGATCAATTAGCAAGGACTCTTGGCCATCCCCAGGATGATGTAAGCAGGTACTCCTTACAAAAGGATCCCATATCCCCTGGCTCACCTGACAACATCCCGGTATGCCTAAAAACTAGAGTCAAGCCGCCCACTTCAGGCGGGCACCTGGGCGCTCCCCGCCCCCACGACTGATGATGAAAAGGGTTGTGGCTTAAAGCCAAACCCCAATGAGAACCCAAAGTCAAGGCATCATAGGACACTTTTGGGCATTTCCCGGGCCCTGGAACCGCTGACCAACCTCCCTTTGGACACCTGGATACTCCCCCGTGGTTCTGAGACAAAGCAGAGGCCCTTCCCGCAAGTTTGGAACTTCGTGATGCCATCCAGGGATGGGAAAAAAAAGGATGGTGGGCTTTGACGACCCCTTGTACCCTCTTCCGCATTAGGTGACCCCACCTGCCTGTGCAGTAGAACAAGTCCGGCTGTTGAAACGGCCTCAAATATTCGCTAACCTGCCCCTTCCTTAAGTTTACCTGACCAAGTCCACACCGGCGGCTGCGTCTCAGCTTCTAGCCTTCCAACTGGCCACTCCCCTGATGAAGTAACCAGGAACAGGTAGCTTGATGACCCAAGAGTTCTCCGCTCACTTGACTAAATACTTCCAGCACATGGCCCCTCCCCCTAATGACGTAAGCAGGTCTTGCTTCCCAAAGTACATTTGCTCCCCTGGCTCACCTGACAACTTTCAAGTATGCCCAAGGACCTGAACCCCAGGCATACTTCAGGCGGCCAACTGGGCCCTCACCGGTATGAAGTAAAGAGTTGTGGCTACCCACATGAGCCCCGCCCAGCCCCCACCACCCAGGGATCACAGGACTCTCTCGGGTTTTTCCACATCCCTGGGAACTCGGACCAACCTGCAGTTGGACACTTGGACCATCCCCCATATTTTTCACACAGAGCTGGTCGTTTGCTGTCCCACTGAGCCACACTGCCCGGGCTTCCTTTAACCCCCAGACAGCCATTTCTCTTCTGGCAGCAAATCCAGTACCCTCCACTGTCACTAATGGGTAGGGCGACCTGATGGCCAACTTTCGGCCTCACTCCATTAATAGCCCCTTCCTTGAAGACTTGGAACTTTTTGGTACCATCCAGGAACTTGGAAATACGGGGAAGTGAGGCTTTGGCGGCCCTTTGTGACCCTCCTCCAAATTAGGTGACCCAACCTGGCTATCATTTAGAACACCTCCAGCTGTTGATAGGGCCTCAAGTGTTTCTCACAAAACCGTTCCTTGTGTTGATCTAGACAAGTCCACCCAGGCGGTTAGGTCACAGCTTATGGCTCCCACCTGGCCAACCCCTGATTAAGTAACCAGATCCAGGTGGTGAGCCGGTCAGGAGGCCTGGGCTCACTTGCTCAATTACCACGGACACCCTCCCCATTCCCATGATGACGTAACTAGGTTCTGCTTACAAAACGACCCCACCTCCCCTAGCTCATGTGACAACATCCCGGTATTCCTAAAAACTACACTCACACGGCCAACTTCAGGCTGACACTTGGGCGCTCCTCCCTGCCAAGAAAAAAAGAGGTGTGGCTGCCCATCCGAACCACACAAGAAACCCAACCCCAAAGCATCTTAAGACTCTTCTGGGCATTTCCCAGGCCCTGGCACCTCTGACCATCATCCAATTGCACACCTGGAACTTCCCCCGTGTTTCTGAGACACGGCTGGTCATTTGCCTGAGCATGGAGCCACAGTGCCGGAGTTTGTGTGTAACCCCAGACAACCAATTCCTTCTTGCAGCATACTCCAGTTCTCTCCAATTTCCTGAATAGATGGGGCGCCCTCAGGGCCAACTTTAGACCTCAGGCAGTGCAGAGGCCCTTCCCTGATGAATTAGAACTTCTTGGTGCCATCCAGGGACAGCGAAAAACAGGGAAGTTGGGCTTCGGCGACCCCTTGTGACCGTCTTGCGAATTAGGTGACCCCACCTGCCTGTGCACTAGAACAACTCCAGCTGTTGAAAGGGCCTGAAATATTCGCTTTCCTGACCCTTCTTTAATTTTACCTGCTCGAGTCCACCCGGCGGTTGCGTCTCAGCTTCTGGCCTTCCACCTGGCCGGCCCCCTGATGAAGTAACCAGGAGCAGGAGGCTTGAAAACCCCGAGGTTCTGGGCTCATTTGACAAATTACCTCGGGCACCTGGCTTCTCCCCGTAAGGACATAAGCAGATCCTGCTTGCCAAACTACCTTCCCTCCCCAGCTCAGCTGACAATATCCAGGTATGCCCAGTGACCTGGCCCCCGGGGCACACTTCAGGCTGCCACCTGGGCCCTCACACTTATGAAGTAAAGAGGTGTGGGTAAACAAATTAACCCCCGCCCAGCCCCAACCGTCCACGGATTACATGACTCTACCGAGTATTTTATGGCCCTAGAACCTCGGATCAACCTGCAGTTGGACACTTGGACCATCCCCCGTTTATTGAAAAAACAGCTCGTCATTCCCCAAAGCACTAAACTCCATTGCCCGGGCTTCCGTTAACACCCAGACACCATTTCTCTTCTTGTAGCAAACTCCAGTGCCCTCCACTGTCACTAATGAATGGGGCGTCTAGAGGGCCAACTTACGAACTCACTCCATGGGAAGGCCCTTTCCTGAATACTTGGAACTACTTGGTGCCATCCAGGCACCTGGAAAAGGGGAAGTGAGGCTTTGGCGGCCCCTTGTGACCCTCCTCCTAATTAGGTGACCCAACCTGCCTATCAACTACAACAACTCCAGCTGATGATAGGGCCTCAAGTGTTTCAAACATGACCCTTCCTTTTGTTGACCTGGACAAATCCTCCCAGGAGGTTAGGTCACACTTTCTGGCCTCCCACCTGGCCGGCCCACTGACGAAGTAACCAGAGCCAGGTGATGAGCCGGTCAGGAGGCCTGGGCTCTCGTGATCAATTAGCAAGGACTCTTGGCCCATCCCCATGATGACGTAAGCATGTCCTCCTTACAAAAGGATCCCATATCCCCTGGCTCACCTGACAACATCCCGGTATGCCAAAAAAGTAGAGTCACTCCACCCACTTCAGGCTCGCACCTGGGTGCTCTCCCCCACCCAAACGCCTGATGATAAAAAGGGTGTGGCTGAAAGCCAAACCCGAACCAGTACCCAAAGTCCAGGCATCATAGGACACTTTTGGGTATTTCCCGGGCCCTGGAACCGCTGACCTACATCCCTACAGACACATGGATACTCCCCCGTGGTTCTGAGACACAGCAGAAGCCCTTCCCGCAAGTTTTGGAACTTCTTGGTGAGATCCCGGGACTGGGAAAAACACGGATGGTGCTCTTTGGCGACCCCTTTTACCCTCTTCCGAATTAGGTAACCCCACCTGCCTGTGCAGTAGAACAAGACCAGCTGTTGAAAGGGCCTCAAATATTCGCTAACTTGCCCCTTCCTTAAGTTTACCTGGCCAAGTCCACACCGGCGGCTGGGTCTCAGGTTTTAGCCTTCCAACTGGCCACTCCGTTAATTAAGTAACCAGGAACCGGTGGCTTCAGGACCCAGGAGTTCTTGGCTCACGTGACCAAATACTACCTGGCCCTTCCCCCTAATGACGTAAGCAGGTCCTGCTTCCCAAAATACATTTGCAACCTTGGCTCACCTGACAACTTTCAAGTATTCCCAAGGACGTGAGCAACAGGCATACTTCAGGCTACAAACTGGGCCCTGACCGGCATGAAGTAAAGAGTTGTGGCTACCCACATGAGCCACCGCCCATCCCCCAGCACCCAGAGATCACAGGACTCTCTCGGGTATTTGCACTTCCCTGGCACCTCGGACCAACCTGCAGATGGACACTTGGACCATCCCCCATAGTTTTCAGATACAGCTCGTACTTTGCTGTCCCATTGAGCCACACTGCCCGGGCTTCCTTTAACACCCAGAAAGCCATTTCTCTTCTGGCAGCAAACTCCAGTACCCTCCGCTGTCACTAATGGGTATGGCGACATGATGGCCAACTCTTGGCCTCGCTCCATTAATAGGCCCTTATTTGAAGACTCGGAACTTCTTGGTGCCATCCAGGAACCTGGAAAGAGGGGAAAGTGAAGCTTTGGTGGCCCCTTGTGACCCTCATCTTAATTAGGTGACCCAACCTGCTTATCATGTAGAACACCTCCAGGTGTTGATAGGACCTTAAGTGTTCCTCACAAAACCGTTCCTTATGTTGACCTGGACAAGTCCACCCAGGTGGTTTGGTCACAAATTCTGGCTCCCACCTGGCCAGCCCCCTGATGAAGTAACCAGTGTTAGGTGGTGAGCGGGTCAGGAGGCCAGGGCTCACGTGACCAATTAGCATGGACAACCGCCCCTTTCCTATGATGATGTAAGTAGGTTCTGCTTAAAAAACGACCCCACCTCCCCTAGCTCATGTGACAACATCCCGGTATTCCTAAAAACTTGACTCACGTGGCCAACTTCAGGCTGACACTTGGGCGCTCCCCCCTGCTAAGACAAAAAGAGGTGTGGCTGCCCAGCCGAACAACACCAGAAACCCAATGGCCAAGCATCTTAGGACTCTTCTGGGCATTTTCAAGGCCTTGGCACCTCTGACCAACATCCAATTGGACACCTGGAACTTCCCCCGTGTTTCTGAGACACGGCTGGTCATTTGCCTGAGCATGGAGCCACAGTGCCCGGGTTTGTGTGAAACCCCAGACAACCAATTCCTTCTTGCAGCATTCTCCAGTCCTGACCTATTTCACCAACAGGTGGGGCACCCTCAGGGCCAACTTTCGACCTCAGGCAATGCAAAGGCCCTTCCCTGATGAATTGGAAGTTCTTGGTGCCATCCACGGACAGGGAAAAAAAGGGAAGTTGGGCTTAGGCCACCCCTTGTGACCGTCTTGCGAATTAGGTGACCCCACCTGCCTGTCCACTAGAACACCTTCAGCTGTTGATAGGGCCTCAAGTGTTCCTCACAAAACCGTTCCTTGTGTTGCCCTGGACAAGTCTACCCAGGCGGTTATGTCACAGCTTCTGGCTACCACCTTTCCAGCGCCCTGATGAAGTAACCAGGTTTAGGTGGTGAGCGGGTCAGAAGTCCTGGCTCACGTGAAAAATTAGCACGGACACCCGCCCCATCCCCATGAAGACGTAAGTAGGTTTTCCTTACAAGACGACCCCATCTCCCCTAGCTCATGTGACAACATCCCGGTATTCCTAAAAACTTGACTCACGCAGCCATGTTCAGGCTGTCACTTGGGCGCTCCCCCCTGCCAAGAGAAAAAGAGGTGTGGCTGCCCAGCCGAACCACACCACAAATCAAATGCCCAAGCATCTTAGGGCTCTTCTGGGCATTTCCGAGGCCCTGGCTCCTCTGACCAACAACCAATTGGACACCTGGAACTTCCCCCATGTTTCTGAGACACGGCTTGTCATTTGCCTGAGCATGGAGCCACAGTGCCCGGGTTTGTGTGAAACCCCAGACAACCAATTCCTTCTTGCAGCATACTCCAGTCCTCTCCAATGTCACCAATAGGTGGGGCGCCCTGATGGCGAACTTTCGTCCTCAGGCAGTGCAGAGACCCTTCCTTGACGAATTGAAACTTCTTGGTGCCATCCAGGGACAGGGAAAACGGCGGAGTTGGGCTTTGGCGACCCCTTGTGACCGTCTTGCGAATTAGGTGACACCACCTGTCTGTCCACTAGAACAACTCCAGCTGTTGAAAGGGCCTCAAATATTTGCTCTCCTGACCCTTCTTTAAGTTTACCTGCTCGAGTCCACCCGGTATTTGCGTCTCAGCTTCTGGCCTTCCAATTGGCCGGCCCTCTGATGAATTAACCAGGACCATGTGGCTTGAAAACCCCCAAGTTCTGGGCTCATTTGACAAATTACCTACGGCACCTGGCTTCTCCCCCTAAGGACATAAGCAGGTCCTGCTTCCCAAACTACCTTCCCCCCGCAGCTCAGCAGACAATATCCAGGTATGCCCAGTGACCTGGCCCCTGGGGCACACTTCAGGCTGCCACCTGGACCCTCACACTTATGAAGTAAAGAGGAGTGGGTAACCAAATTAACCCACGCCCAGCCCTAATCGTCCACGGATTTAATGACTCTACCGAGTATTTTATGGCCCTAGAACCTCGGATCAACCTGAGGTTAGACACTTGGACCATCCCCCGTTTAATGAGAAAGAGCTCGTCGTTCCCCGATGCACTGAACCCCATTGCTCGGGCTTCCGTTAACACCCAGACTCCATTTCTCTTCTTGTAGCAAACTCCAGTCCCCTCCACTGTCACAAATGAATGGGGAGTCCTGAGGACCAATTTATGACCTCACTCCATGCGAAGGCCCTTCCCTGAAGACTTGGAACTACTTGGTGCCATCCCAGGACCTGGAAAAACTGAGAACTGTGGCTTTGGTGGCCCCTTGTGACCCTCCTCCTAATTAGGTGACCCAACCTGGCTATCAACTACAATACCTCCAACTGTTGATAGGGCCTCAAGTGTTTCAAACATGACCCTTCCTCTGTTGACCTGGACAATTCCACCCAGGAGGTTAGGTCACACTTTCTGGCCTCCCACCTGGCTGAACCACTGACGAAATAACCAGAGCCAGGTGGTGAGCCTGTCAGGAGGCCTGGGCTCACGTGATCAATTAGCAAGGACTCTTGGCCCATCCCCATGATGACATAAGCAGGTCCTCCTTACAAAAGGATCCCATATCCCCTGGCTCACCAGACAACATCCCGGTATGCCTAAAAACTAGAGTCACGCCTAACAACTTCAGGCTGGCACCTGGGCGCTCCCCTGCCCCCCACACCTGATGATGAAAAGGGGTGTGGCTGAAAGCCAAACCCCAACCAGAACCCCAAGTCCAGGCATCATAAGACACTTTTGGGTATTTCCGGGGCCCTGGAACCGCTGACCAACATCCCTTTGGACACCAGGATACTCCCCGTGGTTCTGAGACACAGCAGAGGCCCTTCCCCCAAGTTTTGGAACTTCTTGGTGCCATCCAGGGACTGGGAAAAACAGGGATGGTGCGCTTCGGCCACCCCTTGTACCCTCTTCCGAATTAGCTGACCCCACCTGCCTGTGCAGTAGAACAAGTGCAGGTGTTGAAAGGGCCTCAAATATTCGCTAACCTGCTCCTTCTTTAAGTTTACCTGCTCGAGTCCACACGGTAGTTGCGTCTCAGCTTCCGGCCTTCCAACTGGCCGGCCCCCTGATGAAGTAACCAGGACCAGGTGGCTTGAAAACCCCGAAGTTCTGCGCTCATTTGACAAATTACCTGCAGCACCTGTCTTCTCCCCGTAAGGACATAAGCAGGTCATGCTTCCCAAATTACCTTCCCTCCCCAGCTCACCTGACAATATCCAGGTATGCCGAATGACCTGGCTCCGGGGGCACACTTCAGGCTGCCACCTGGTCCCTCACAGGTATGAAGTAAAGAGTTGTGGCTAACCAAATTAACCCCCGCCCACCCCAACCATCCACGGATTACATGACTCTACTGAGTATTTTATGGCCCTAGAACCTCGGATCAACCTGCAGTTGGACACTTGGACCATCCCCCATTTATTGAGAAACTGCTCGTCGTTCCCCGAAGCACTAAACCCCATTGCCTGGGCTTCCGTTAACACCCAGACACAATTTGTCTTCTTGTAGCAAACTCCAGTCCCCTCCACTGTCACTAATGAATGGGGCGTCCTGAGGGACAACTTAAGACCTCACTCCATGCGAAGGCCCTTCCCTGAAGACTTGGAACTACTTGGTGAAATACAGGGACCTGGAAAAACGGGGAAGTGAGGGGTTGGCGTCCCCTTGTGAACCTCCTCCTAATTAGGTGACCCAACCTGCTTATCAACTACAACACCTCCAACTGTTGATAGGGCCTCAAGTGTTTCAAACATGACCCTTCCTTTTGTTGACCTGGACAAGTCCACCCAGGAGGTTAGGTCACACTTTCTGGCCTCCCACCTGGCCGGCCCACTGATGACGTAACCAGAGCCAGGTGGTGAGCCGGTCAGGAGGCCTAGGCTCACGTGATCAATTAGCAAGGCCTCTTGGCCCATCCCCATGATGACGTAAGCAGGTCCTCCTTTCAAAAGGATCCCATATCCCCTGGCTCACCTGACAACATCTAGGTATGCCTAAAAACTAGAGTCACGCCGTCCACTTAAGGCTGGCACCTGGGCGCTCCCCCCCCCACGACTGATGATGAAAAGGGGTGTGGCTGAAAGTCAAACCCCAACGATAACCCAAAGTCAAGGCATCATAGAACACTTTTGGGCATTTCCCGGGCCCAGGAACCGCTGACCAACATCCCTTTGGACACCTGTATACTCCCCCGTGGTTCTGAGACACACAAGAGGACCTTTCCGCTAGTTTTGGAACTTCTTGGTGCCATCCATGAACTGGAAAAAACAGGGATGGTGTGCTTTGGCCACCCCTTGTACCCTCTTCCGAATTAGGTGACCCCACCTGCCTTTGCAGTAGAACAAGTAGAGCTGTTGAAAGGGCCTCAAATATTCGCTAACCTTCCCCTTCTTTAAGTTTACCTGGCCAATTCCACACCAGCGGCTACGTCTCAGCTTCTAGCCTTCCAACTGGCCACTCCCCTGATGAAGTAAATAGGAACAGGAGGCTTGAGTACCCAGGCGTTCTGGGCTCACGTGACCAAATACATCTGGCACCTGGCCCCTCCCCCTAATGACATAAGCATGTCCTACTTCCCAAAGTACCTTTGCTCCCCTGGCTCACCTGACAACTTTCAAGTATGCCCAAGGACAGGAATCCCAGGCATACTTCAGGCTGCCAACTTGGCCCTCACCGGTATGAAGTAAAGAGTTGTGGCTACCCACATGAGCCGCCGCGCAGCCCCCACAACCCAGGGATCACAGGACTCTCTCTGGGAGATTTGCACGTCCCTGGCACCTCGGACCAACCTGCAGTTGGACACTTGGACCATCCCCCATATTTTTCAGACACAGCTCGTCGTTTGCTGTCCCACTGAGCTACACTGCCCGGGCTTCCTTTAACCCCCAGACAGCCATTTCACTTCTGGCAGCAAACTCCAGTACCCTTCACTGTCACTAATTAGTGGGTCGCCTTGAGGGCCAACTTTCGACCTCACGCAAGTCAGAGGCCCTTTCCTGAAGAATTGGAACCTCTCGATGCCATCCAGGGACTGGGAAAAACAGGGAAGTGAGGCTTTGGTGTCCCCTTGTGACCCTCGTCCTAATTAGATCACCCAACTGCCTATCAACTAGAACACCTCTAGCTGTTGATAGGTCTCAAGCGTTCCTCACATGACCTTTCCTTGTGTTGACCTGGACAAGTCCACCCAGGCTGTTAGGCAAAAGCTTCTGGCCTCCAACCAAGCTGGAAACCTGATGAAGTGGACAATGTTTCATTACTGGAAAATCTGTTCCAAGGGCAGAGAATTGAGTGTGATACTTGCTACCTTTATATTTCAGTCTAAATGAGTTGGCGAGTTGGAAAGAATGTTGGTGAAACACTTAAATTTCTCTGCATTGAAACTTTCTCTTGAGAACTCACAGAAACCGACCTTGGAAATGTCAAGAAATGTGTCTGAAAAACTTAAAATACTTATGTAGAACCTGAATATCCCTAGTGCTCTGTTGAACTATGAGGTATTTGTATGGAAAGAGCTGTTAAAGGTAGGATAGTCTTTAAAATAGAAAAAGTTTACATTTATAGACCTGATATATTTGGAAACACGGTGCATAAACTCTTGAAATTCACAGTGAATCACTGGACACATGTGAATCAACCACTGAGAATTCACAATGAAAGGGTCGAGAAAATAAATAGGAAGATGCCTGAAGCAGTAGGAATACAAGTTCATAGAGACTTAATTGTGAAGGACCTGTTTTAGTCAATGGGAAACTGTGTTCCAAGAGGCGAGAAGTGAGTGTGATACTCCTCACTTTCGTAATTCAGTATAAAGGAGTTGGCGTTTTAGCAAGATAGTTGGTGAAACATAAATTCATCTGCATAGAGCAGACGTAGGACCATAAAAGTATACAAAGCTCTTAGAAATCGAAATGATCGTCAAGCTATTGTTCAAACTAATAAAAATTTACATATAAAGTCTGGTATTATTGGCAAAACGCGATATAGATACTTGGAATTCACAGTGAATCAGCTTGATGTACTGGACAAAAGTGAAGCAAACACTGCAATTCACAATGAAAGACTACAGAAATATGTAGAAAGGTGCCTGACAAACAAGTTCGTAGAGACTTAGTATCTGAAGGACACTTGTTTATCACTGGGAAATTGTGTTCATAGAAAAGAGAAATGAGTGTGATGCTGGTTACACTTATCATTCAGAGTAAGGAAGTTGGGTCTTTAGGGAAAAAATGGTGAAACATCCATCATTTTCGTAGAGCTGATGCACTACTATAAAATAACTCAAAACTCTTAGAAATCAAAATGTTAGTTAAGCTAGTGTTCAGAGTAGTAATAATTTACTTATAAAGTCTGGTACATTTGGTTAAACGCGCAATAGATAGCTTTGAATTCACAGTGAATGAGCTTGAATCACTAGACAAAAGTGCATCAAAAACGGAAATTCACAATGAATTACTGGGGAAATATGTGTGAAGGTGCCTCAAACAGGAAAAATAAAAGCTCACAGATCCTTAATATATGAAGGACACTGTTTCCTCACTGGGACATTGAGTCCATAGGGGAGAAAATTCAGTACGCTACTCTACTTTTATAATTCAGTCTAAATGAGTTGGCGTTTTATCCAGAATGTTGGTACACATAAATTCATCTGCAAACAGCTGATTTAGTAGCATAAAAGTATTCAAACCTCTTAGAAATCAAAATGATGGTCAAGCTTGTGTTCAAACGAGAAATAATTTACATTTAAAGTCTGGTATTTTTGCAAAATGTACTATAGATATTTGGAATTCACAGTGAATGAGCTTGAATCTCTGTGCAAAAATGTTTTAAACATTGAAATTCACAATGAAACATTAGGGAAATATATAGGAAGGGTCCTGAAAAAAAAGGAATACAAGTTCACAGAGCCTTAACATGTGAAGGACACTGTTTCCTCACTGGGAAGTAGTATTCCAAGAGCCGAGGAGTGAGTGTGATATTGATTACACTTGGAATACTTTCGTAGAACCTGAATATCTCTAATGCAGTGTTTAAATACCAGGTATTTGTATCCAAGGGGCTGTTAAAGCTGCGATAGATTTTAAAAGAGAAAAAGTTTACATTTATAGAGCTGGTATGTGTGGAACCATGGTGAATAAACACTTGAAATTCACAACGAATGCGAATGAATCACAGGACAAAAGTGAACCAAACACTGCAATTCACAATGAAAGACTACGGAAATATGTTTAAAGGTGCCTGACAAACATGTTCATAGAGACGTAGTATCTGAAGGACACTTGTTTATCACTGGGAGATTGTGTTCAAAGGAAAGAGAAGTAAGTGTGATGCTGGTTTACACTCATCATTCAGAGTAAGGAAGTTGGATCTTTAGGGAAAATATGGTGAAACATCCATCATTTTCGTAGAGCTGATGCACTACTATAAAATAACTCAAAACTCTTAGAAATGAAAATGTTGGTTAACTAGTGTTCAGAGTAATAATAATTTACTTATAAAGTCTGGTATATTTGGCTAAACGCGCTATAGATGGCTTTGAAATCAGAGTGAATGAGCTTGAATCCCTGAAACAAAAGGAATACAAGTTAATAGAGCCATAATGTAAGAAGGACATTGTTTAGTCACCGGGAAGTTGTGTTCAAAGAGCAGAGAAATGAATGCGATACGCTTTGCTTTTGTAATTCAGTATAAATGAGTTGGTGTTTTACGAAGTTGGTGAAACATGAAATTTTTTTATAGAGCTCATATAACTTTATAAAAGTATTCAAAACTCTTAGAAATAAAATTGATAGTCAAGCTAGTGTTCAAATTAGTCATAAGTTACATTTAAAGTCTGGTATATTTCACAAAACGCGCTGTAGATACTTGGAATTCAAGGTCAATGAGCTCGAATCAGTGGACAAAAGTGAATCTAGCAGGGAAATTCACAATGACTTACTAGGGAAATACGTGTGAAAGTGCCTCAAAGAGGAGAAATACAAGTTCACAGAGCCTTAATATGTGTAGGACACTGTTTCCTCACGGGGACATTGAGTCCATAGAGGAGAGAATTCAATACACTACTCTACTTTTATAATTCATTCTAAATGAGTTGGCGTTTTAGCCAGAATGTTGGTACACATAAATTCATCTGCACAGAGCTGATGTAGTAGCATAAAAGTATTCAAAATTCTTGGAAATCAAAATGATAGTCAACCTAGTGATCAAAGTGGTAATAATTTACATTTAAAGTCTGCTATCTTTGGCAAAACGCTGTATACATACTGGAATTCACAGTGAATGAGGTTGAATCTGTGCAAAAGTGAATCAAACATTGAAATTCACAATGAAAGATTAGGGAAAAATGTAGGAAGGGTCCTGAAAAAAAAGGAATACAAGTTCACAGAGCCTTAACATGTGAAGGTCACTGTTTCCTCACTGGGAAGTAGTATTCCCAGAGCGGAGAAGTGAGGGTGATACTGGTTACACTTCGAATACTTTTGTAGAACCTGACTATCTGTAGTGCAGTGTTGAAGTACGAGGTATTTGTTAAGAAGGTGCGTGAAGCAGTAGGAATACCAGCTCATAGAGCCTTAATTGTAAAGGACACTGTTTAGTGAATGGGCAATTGTGTTCCAAGAGGCGAGAAGTGTGTGATTCTCTTCACTTTTGTAATTCAGTGTAAATAAGTTGGCGTTTTAGCAAGAAAGTTGGTGAAACATAAATTCATCTGCACAGAGCTGATGTAGTAGCATAAAAGTATTCAAAACTCTTGGAAATCAAAATGATAGTCAACCTAGTGATCAAAGTGGTAATAATTTACATTTAAAGTCTGCTATCTTTGGCGAAACGCTGTATACATACTTGGAATGCACAGTGAATGAGCTTGAATGTCTGTACAAAAGTGAGTCAAACATTGAAATTCACAGGACTAGGGAAATATGAAGGAAAGTGCCTGAAACAGGAGGAACACAACTTTACGGAGCCTTAATATGTGAAGGACACTGTTTCCTCACTGGGAAGTAGTATTCCAAGCGCAGAGGAGTGAGTGTGATACTGGTTACCCTTGGAATACTTTTGTAGAACCTGAATATCTCTAATGCAGTGTTGAAATACGAGGTATTTGTATCCAAAGGGCTGTTAAAGCTGCGATAGTCTTTGAAAGAGAAAAAGTTTACATTTATAGAGCTGGTATGTATGGAACCATGGTGAATAAACACTTGAAATTCACAACGAATGAGCGTGCATCACAGGACAAAAGTGAATTCACCACTGAGAATTCACAATGAAAGAACAGGGAAAATAAATAAGAAGGTGCATGACCCAGTAGGAATACCAGTGCATAGAGCCTTAATTGTAAAGGACACTGTTTAGTCAATGGGAAATTGTGTTCCAAGAGGCGACAAGTGAGTGTGATACACTTCACTTTTGTAATTCAGTATAAATGAGTTGGCATTTTGGCAAGAAAGTTGGTGAAACATAAATTCATCTGCATAGAGCCGATGTAGTACCATAAAAGTATTCAAAGTTCTTAGAAATCAAAATGATCGTCAAGCTTGTGTTCAAACGAGAAATAATTTACATTTAAAGTCTGGTATTTTTGGCAAAATGCGCTATAGATTCTTGGTATTCATAGTGAATGAGCTTGATTCACTGGACAAAAGTGAACCAAACACTGCAATTCACAACGAAAGACTACGGAAATATTTAGAAAGGTGCCTTACAAACAAGTTCATAGAGACTTAGTATCTGAAGGACACTTGTTTATCCCTGGGAAATTGTGTTCATACGAAAGAGAAGTGAGTGTGATGCTGCTAAAACATATCATTCAGAGTAAGGAAGTTGGGTCTTTAGGGAAAATATGGTGAAACATCCATCATTTTCATAGAGCTGATGCACTACTATAAAATAACTCAAAACTCTTAGAAATCAAAATGTTAGTTAAGCTAGTGTTCAGAGTAGTAATAATTTACTTATAAAGTCTGGTATATTTGGCTAAATGCGCTATAGATAGCTTTGAATTCACAGAGAATAAGCTTGAATCACTGGACAAAAGTGCATCAAACACGGAAATTCACAATGAATTGCTGGGAAATATGTGTGAAAGTGCCTCAAACAGGAGGAATACAAGTACAGAGAGCCTTAATATGTGAAGGACATTGTTTCCTCACGGGGACATTGAGTCCATAAAGGAGAGAATTCAAGACGCTACTCTACTTTCATGATTCATTCTAAAAGCGTTGGCGTTTTAGCCAGAATGTTGGTACACAAAAAATCATCTGCACAGAGCTGATGTAGTAGCATAAAAGTATTCAAAATTCTTGGAAAATAAATGATTGTCAACTCAGTGATCAAAGTGGTAATAATTTACATTTAAAATCTGCTATCTTTGGAAAGCGCTGATATGTATTTGGAATTCACAGTGAATGAGCTTGAATCTCTGTGCGCAAGTACATCAAACATTGAAATTCACAATGAAAGACTAGGGAAATATGTAGGAACGGACCTGAAACTAAAGGAATACAAGTTAATAGAGCCATAATGTGAGAAGGACACTGTTTAGTCACTGGGAAGTTGTGTTCAAAGACGGAGAAGTGAGTGCAATACGCTTTGCTTTTGTAATTCAGTATAAATGAGTTGGCATTTTTAAGAAGAAAGTTGGTGAAACATGAAATTGTTTTATAGAGCTGATATAACTTTATAAAAGTATTAGAAACTCAGCAATAAAATTGATACTCAAGCTAGTGTTCAAATTAGTAATGTTACATTTAAAGTCTGCTATATTTCGCAAAACACGCTGTAGATACTTGGAATTAAAGGTCAAGGAGCTTGAATCACTGGACCAAAGTGCATCAAACACTGTAATATACAATGAAAGACTAAGGAAATATGTAGAAGGGTCCTGAAACAGAAGGAATACAAGTTAATAGAATATAATGTGAGGACACTGTTTCCTCTCTGGGACATTGAGTCCATAGAGAAAAGAATTCAATACGCTACTCTACTTTTATAATTCAGTCTAAATGAGTTTGCGTGATGACGTCAGCATGTCCTGCTTACAAAAGGATCCCATATCCCCTGGCTCACCTGAAAACATCCCGGTATGCCTAAAAACTAGAGTCACGCCGCCCACTCAGGCTGGCACCTGGGCGCTCCCCGCCCCCCACCCACCCGATGCCTGATGATGAAAAGGGGTGTGGCTGAAAGCCAAACCCAAACCGGAACGCAAAGTCCAGGCATCATCATAGGACACTTTCAGGTATTACCCGGGCCCTGTAAACGCTGACCAACATCCGTTTGTACACCTAGATACTCCCCCGTGGTGCTGAGACACAGCAGAGGCCCTTCCCCAAGTTTTGGAACTTCTTGGTGCCATCTAGGGACTGGGAAACACAGGGATGGTGCGCTTTTGTGACCCCTTGTACCCTCTTCCGAATTAGGTGACCCCACCTGCCTGTGCAGTAGAACAAGTGCAGCTGTTGATAGGGGCTCAAATATTCGCTAACCTGCCCCTTCCTTAAGTTTACCTGGACAAGTCCAAACCGGCGGATGCGTCTCAGCTTCTACCCCTACAACTGGCCACTCCCCTGATGAAGTAACCAGGAATAGGTGGCTTGAGGACCCAGGAGTTCTCGGCTCATGAGCCCAAATACTTCCGGCACCTGGCCCCTCCCCCTAATGACATAAGCAGGTCCTGCTTCCCAAAGTACATTTGCTCCCCTGGCTCACCTGACAACTTTCAAGTATGCCCAACGACGTGAATCCCAGGCATACTTCAGGCTGCCAACTGGGCCCTCACCGGTATGAAGTAAAGAGTTGCTGCTACCCATATGAGCCACCGCCCAGCCCCCACCACCCGGGGATCATAGGACTCTCTCGAGTATTTACACGTCCCTGACACCTCACACCAACCTGCAGTTGGAAACTTGGACCATCCCCCATATTTTTCAGACACGGCTCGTCCTTTTCTGTCCCACCGTGCCACACTGCATGGGCTTCCCTTAACTCCCAGACAGCCATTTCTCTTCTGGCAGCAAACTCCAGTACCCTCCACTGTCACTAATGGGTAGGGCGACCTGATGGCCAACTTTCGGCATCACTCCATTAATAGGCCCTTCCTTGAAGATTTGGAACTTCTTGGTGCCATCCAGGAACCTGGAAATTCGGGGAAGTGAGGCTTTGGCGGCCCCTTGTGACCCTCATCCTAATTAGGTGACCCAACCTGCCTATTATTTAGAACACCTCCAGCTGTTGATAGGGCCTCAAGTGTTCCTCACAAAATCGTTCCTTGTGTTGACCTGGACAAGTCCACCCTGGCGGTTAGGTCACAGCTTCTGCCTCCCACCTGGCCAGCCCCCTGATGAAGTAACCAGATTTAGGTGGTGAGCCGGTCAGAAGGCCCGGTCTCACGTGACCAATTAGCATGGACACCCATCCCATTCCTATGATGACGTAAGTAGGTTCTGCTTACAAAACGACCCCACCTCCCCTAGCTCATGTGACACCATCCCGGTATTCCTAAAAACTTGACTCACGCTGCCAACTTCAGGCTGACACTTGGGCGGTCCCCCCTGCTAAGACCAAAAAAGGCGTGGCTGCCCAGCAGAACCACACCAGAAACCCAAACCCAAGCATCTTAGGACTCTTCTGGGCATTTCCGAGGCCTTGGCACCTCTGACTAACATCCAATTGGACACCTGGAACTTCCCCCGTGTTTCTGAGACACGGCTGGTCATTTGCCTGAGCATGGAGCCACAGTGCCCGGGTTTGTGTGAAACCCCAGACAACCAATACCTTCTTGCAGCATACTCCAGTCCTCTCCAATGTCACGAATAGGTGGAGCACCCTCAGGGCCAACTTTCAACCTCAGGCAATGCAGAGGCCCTTCCCTGATGAATTGGAACTTCTTGGTGCCATCCAGGGACAGGGAAAAACAGGGAAGTTGGGCTTCGGCGACCCATTGTGACCGTCTTGCGAATTAGGTGACCCCACCTGCCTGTGCACTAGAACAACTCCAGCTGTTGAAAGGGCCTCAAATATTCGATTTCCTGACCCTTCTTTAATTTTACCTGCTCGAGTCCACCCGGTGGTTGCGTCTCAGCTTCTGGCCTTCCACCTGGCCAGCCCCCTGATGAAGTAACCAGGACCAGGTGGCTTGAAAACCCCCAAGATCTGGGCTCATTTGACAAATTACCTCCGGCACCTGGCTTCTCCCCCTAAGGACATAAGCAGGTCCTGCTTCCCAAACTACCTTCCCTCCCCAGCTCACCTGACAATATCCAGATATGCCGAATGACCTGCCTCTGGCGGCACACTTCAGGCTGCCACCTGGGCCCTCACAGGTATGAAGTAAAGAGGTGTGGCTAACCAAATTAACCCCCGCCCAGCCCCAACCGTCCACGGATTACATGACCCTACCGAGTATTTTATGGCCCTAGTACCTCAGATCAACCTGCAGTTGGACACTTGGAACATCCCCCGTTTATTGAGAAACAGCTCGTTGTTCCCCGAATCACTAAACCCCATGGCCCAGGCTTCCATTAACACCCAGACACCATTTCTCTTCTTGTAGCAAACTCCAGTCCCCCTCACGGTCACAAATGAATGGGGCGTCCCGAGGGCCAACTTACAACCTCACTCCATGCCAAGGCCCTTCCCTGAAGACTTGGACCTACTTGGTGCCATCCAGGGACCTGGCAAAACGGGGAAGTGAGGCTTTGTCGGCCCCTTGTGACCCTCCTCCTAATTAGGTGACCCAACCTGCCTATCAACTACAACACCTCCAGCTGTTGATAGGGCCTCAAGTGTTTCAAACATGACCCTTCCTTTTGTTGAGCTGGACAAGTCCACCCAGGAGGTTAGGTCACACTTTCTGGCGTCCCACCTGGCCGGCCCACTGATGAAGTAACCAGAGCTAGGTTTTGAGCCGGTCAGGAGGCCTGGGCTCACGTGATCAATTAGCAAGGATTCTAGGCCCATCCCCATGATGACGAAAGCAGGTCCTGCTTACAAAAGGATCCCATATCCCCTGGCTCTCCTGACAACATCCCGGTATGCCTAAAAACTATAGTCACGCCACCCACTTCATGCTGGCACCTGGGAGCTCCCCCCCCCCATGCCTAATGATAAAAAGGGTGTGGCTGAATGCCAAACCCGAACCAAAACACAAAGTCCAGGCATCATAGGACACTTTTGGGTATTTCCCGGTCTCGGGAACCGCTGACCAACATCCCTTTGGACATCTGGATACCCCCCGTGGTTCTGAGATACACAAGAGGACCTTCCAGCAAGTTTTGGAACTTCTTGGTGCCATCCGGGGACTGCGAAAAACAGGGATGGTGCGTTTTGGCGACCCCTTGTACCCTCTTCCGAATTAGGTGACCCCACCTGCCTGTGCAGTAGAACAAGTCCAGCTGCTGAAAGGGCCTCAAATATTCGCTAACCTGACCCTTCCTTAAGTTTACCTGGCCAAGTCCACACCGGCGGCTGCATCTCAGCTTCTAGCCTTCCAACTGGCCACTCCCCTGATGAAGTAACCAGGAACAGGTAGCTAGAGGACCCAGGAGTTCTGGGCTCACGTAACCAAAAAGTTCCAGCACCTGGCCCTTCCCCCTAATGACGTAAGCCTGTCCTGCTTCCTAAAGTACATTTGTTCCCCTGGCTCACTGAGAACTTGCAAGCATGCCCAAGGACGTGAATTCCAGGCATATTTCAGGCTGCCAAGTGGGCTCTCACCGGTATGAAGTAAAGAGTTGTGGCTACCCACATGAGCCACCGCCCAGCCCCCACCACCCAGGGTTCACAGGACTCCCTCGGGTATTTGCACGTCCCTGGCACCTAGGACCAACCTGCAGTTGGACACTTGGACCATCCCCCATATTTTTCAGACACAGCTCATCCTTTGCTGTCCCACTGAGCAACACTGCCCGGGCTTCCTTTAACTCCCAGACAGCCATTTCTCTTCTGGCAGCAAACTCCAGTACCCTCCACTGTCACTAATGGGTAGGGCGACCTGGTGGCCAACTTTCGCCCTCAGGCAAGTCAGAGGCCCTTTTCTGAAGAATTAGAACCTCTCAGTGCCATCCAGGGACAGGAAAAAACAGGGAAGTGAGGCTTTGGTGTTCCCTTGTGACCCTCGTGCTAATTAGATCACCCAACTGCCTATCAACTAGAATACCTCTAGCTGTTGATAGGTCTCAAGCGTTCCTCACATGATCTTTCCTTGTGTTTACCTGGATAAGTCCACCCACGCTTTTAGGCCAAAGCTTCTGGCCTCCGACCAAGCTTGAAACCTGATGAAGTGGACACTGTTTCATCACTGGAAAATCTGTTCCAAGGGCAGAGAATTGAGTGTGATACTTGTTACCTTTATATTTCAGTCTAAATAAGTTGGCGAGTTGGAAAGAACGTTGGTGAAACACTTAAACTTTCTCGGCATTGAAACTTTCTCTTGAGAACTCACAGAAACCGACCTTGGAAATGTCAAGAAATGTGTCTGAAAAACTTAAAATACTTATGTAGAACCTGAATATGCCTAGTGCTGTGTTGAACTATGAGGTATTTGTATGGAACGAGCTGTTTAAGGTACGATAGTCTTTAAAATAGAACAAGTTTACATTTATAGAGCTGATATATATGGAAACACTGTGCAGAAACTCTTGAAATTCTCAGTGAATCACTGGACACATGTGAATCAACGACTGAGAACTCACAATGAAAGGGTAGAAAAAATAAATAGGAAGATGCCTGAAGCAGTAGGAATACAAGTTCATAGAGACTTAATTGTGAAGGACCTGTTTTAGTCAATGGGAAACTGTGTTCCAAGAGGTGAGAAGTGAGTATCATACTCTTCACTTTTGTAATTCAGTAAAAATGAGTTGGCGTTTTAGCCAGAATGTTGGTACACATAAATTCATCTGCACAGAGCTGATGTAGTAGCATAAAAGTATTCAAAATTCTTGGAAATCAAAATGATAGTCAACTTACTGATTAAAGTGGTAATAATTTACATTTAAAGTCTGCTATCTTTGGCAAAACGCTGTATACATACTGGAATTCACAGTGAATGAGGTTGAATCTCTGTGCAAAAGTGAAGCAAACATTGAAATTCACAATGGAAGACTAGGGAAATATGTAGGAAGGGTCCTGAAACAAAAGGAATACAAGTTAATAGAGCCATAATGTGAGAAGGACACTGTTTAGTCACTGGGAAGTTGTGTTCAAAGACAGAGAAGTGAGTGCGATACGCTCTGCTTTTGTAATTCAGTATAAATTAGGTGGCGTTTTAAGAAGAAAGTTGGTGAAACATGAAATTTTTTTAAAGAGCTGATATAACTTTATTTTTTTTTCTTATAAATCTTTATTGTTCAGATTATTACAGGTGTTCCACTTTTTTCCCCCCCATAGCACCCCTCCACCTGATTCCCCACCCCACCCCATGCCCTTACCCCCCGCCACTGTCTTCATCCATAGGAGTAAGATTTTTGTCCAATCTCTTCCAGCACCCCTCACACTTGCTTCCCCTGAGAATCGTCAGTCCACTCCCTTTCTATGTCCCTGATTGTATTATATTCACCAGTCCATTCTGTTCTTCAGATTTTTTATTCACTTGATTTTTAGATTCACTTGTTGGTAGGTATGTATTTGATGTCATTTTGTTGTTCATAATTTTTATCTTTACATTTTTCTTCTTCTTCCTCTTCTTAAAGAATACCCTTCAGCATTTCGTGTAATCCTGGTTTGGTGGTGATGAACTCCTTTAGCTTTTTCTTGTCTGTGAAGCTCTTTATCTGACCTTCAACTCTGAATGATAGCTTTGCTGGGTAGAGTAATCTTGGTTGTAGGTTCTTGCTGTTCAACACTTTGAATATTTCTTGCCACTCCCTTCTGGCCTGCATAGTTTCTGTTGAGAAATCAGCTGACAGTCGTATGGGTACTCCCTTGTAGGTAATTAACTGTTTTTGTCTTGCTGCTTTTAATATTCTCTCTTTGTCTTTTGCCCTTGGCATTTTAATTATGATGTGTCTTGGTGTGGTCCTCTTTGGGTTCCTCTTGTATGGGGTTCTGTGTGCTTCCTGAACTTGTAAGTCTATTTTCTTCACCAGGTAGGGAAAGTTTTCTGTCATTATTTCTTCTAATAGGTTTTCAATATATTGCTCTCTCCCTTCTTCTGGCACGCCAAAAATTCGGATGTTGGTTCGCTTGAAGTTGTCCCAGAGGCTCCTTACACTATCTTCATATTTTTGGATTCTTTTTTCTTTTTGTTTTTCTGGTTGGATGTTTTTTGTTTCCACATATTTCAGATCTTTGGTTTGATTCTTGGGGTACGTTGATCTACAGTTGAGTTTCTGTATACTTTTTATTTCAGACAGTGTATGCTTCATTTCTGACTGATCCTTTTCCATTTTTTTGGCATTCTCATTAAGGTCCTTGAAGGTCTTACTAAGCTCCTCAGAAGTGTCATCAAGTTTCTCAGCGGTTTTTAGAAGATTCTTGAGTAACCTTATACATGTGGTTCTGAACTCTATGTCATCCAGTAGTTTGCTTTCCTCCGTTTCTTTCATTCGTGACATGTTTCTTTGTTTCTGCATTTTGGCTGCTTCCCTGTGTTGATGGAGTCGCATTGTGTGGTAGGTGACCTATAGGGGCAGTAGCTCAGCCTCCCCAATCACCTGATGTGGATGCTCTTGGTACACCCCTTTGTGGGCTGAGTGCAAAGTCGTGGTGTAGTTAAGCCTGAATTGCTGTTGGTACGCTGGGAGGAATTGACCTCCAGGCCAATTAGCTGTGAGCACTCCCTGTGTCTATAATGGAAGAACTGCTGTGCTGAAGACACGCAGGACTTGTTTCAGTGGGGCTTCGGTGTTCACTGAGTTTGCCTCTTGAATGTGTCATTTATGGATATGAGGAGTTGAAATCTGGTGTCTCACACTGACCACTAGGTACACTGGCTTCTGGATCTCCAATGGGGTTCAGGTCAGCTACTGTCTGAGTCCACCCAACAGGAGCTATAGCGAGAGCTACTGTTTTCTCCTCTTTGCTTGGGGTTTGGAGGTTTTGGAACTGTCTGACCCGGGCTGCAAGTTTGCTAGGTTAAGCTGCGATAGGGCAGGCTTTTCTTATGCTAACTCGGTTTCTTAGAGCTTGGGTGGGTTTGTAGGTTGTGCAGGGGGGGCCTCAGGGCGTCACTAAGTTAGGGCGTGGCAAACAGCAATGGCTGCTAGTTAGCTGGCTCTGTGTCCCCAAAGGCATCTGCGAGTGCCTAACACCAGTGCAGTAAATAATTATTCCTGCGCGCAGCTCTGCAAGCAAGCCACCCTCGCTGGCAGACAGTCCAGCTTCTCCCCGTAGGAGTTTGGGTCCCCCGAGTCTCCCCAGAGACTGGATTTCAGAGTAATCGGGGGCTTGTCTCCGTTCGGGTTAAAAAAAGCAACGCGCCCAGTCTCCCGCAGCCAGCCCGGAACACGCGCCTCCGTACCTCAGCTTTTCAATGCTCGTGCACGTCTCGAAGCTCTTTTCTCTTTCCTTCTAGTTGTAGAACTTCCACTCAGCCAGCTTTCCCGTGGTTCTGGGTGATAGACGTTTTGTCTTTTACTTGCAGTTTAAATTGTTGTGGGAGGCACCAGTTTAGGTGTTTACCTCAACCACCATCTTGGATTCTCCCTGATGTAACTTTATAAAAGTATTCAAAACTGTTAGAAATAAAATTGATAGTCAAGCTAGTGTTTAAATTAGTAATATGTTACATTTAAAGTCTGGTATATTTCGCAAAACCCGCTGTAGATACTTGGAATTCAACCTCAATGAGCTTGAATCACTGGACAAAAGTCAATCAAACAGGGAAATTCACAATGACTTACTAGGGAAATATGTGTGAAGGTGCCTCAAACAGGAGAATACAAGTTTACAGAGCCTTAATATGTGAAGGACACTGTTTCCTCAAGGAGACATTGAGTCCATAGAGAAGAGAATTCAATAAGCTACTCTACTTTTAAAATTCAGTCTAAATAAGTTGGCGTTTTAGCCAGAATATTGGTACACATAAATTCATTTGCACAGAGCTGAAGTAGTAGCATAAAAGTATTCAAAATTCTTGGGAATCAAAATGATAGTCCACCCAGTTATCAAAGTGAAAATAATTTACATTTAAAGTCTGCTATCTTTGGCGCAACGCTGTATACATACGTGGAATGCACAGTGAATGAGCTTGAATCTCTGTACAAAAGTGAGTCAAACATTGAAATTCACAGGACTAGGGAAATATGTAGGAAAGTGCCTGAAACAGGAGGAACACAACTTTACAGAGCCTTAATATGTGAAGGACACTGTTTCCTCACTGGGAAGTAGTATTCCAAGAGCAGAGAAGTGAGTGCGATACTGGTTACACTTGGAATACTTTTGTAGAACCTGAATATCTCTAGTGCAGTGTTGAAATACGAGGTATTTGTATCCAAAGGGCTGTTAAAGCCACGATAGTCTTTAAAAGAGAAAAAGTTTACATTTATAGAGCTGCAATGTATGCAACCATGGTGTATAAACACTGGAAATTCACAAAGAATGAGCGTGCATCACATGACAAAAGTGAATCCAACACTGAGAATTCACAATGAAAGAACAGGGAAAATAAATAGGAAGGTGTCTGAAGCAGTAGGAATACAAGTTATAGAGCCTTAATTGTAAAGGAAACTGTTTAGTCAATGGGAAATTGTGTTCCAAGAGGCGAGAAGTGAGTGTGATACTCTTCACTTTTGTAATTCAGTATAAATGAGTTGGCATTTTAGCAAGAAAGTTGTTGAAACAAAAATTTATCTGCATAGAGCCGATGTAGAACCATAAAAGTATTCAAAGCTCTTAGAAATCAAAATGATCGTCAAGCTAGTGTTCAAACAAGAAATAATTTACATTTAAAGTCTGGTATTTTTGGCAAAATGCGTTATAGATACTTGGAATTCACAGTGAATGAGCTTGATTCACTGGACAAAAGTGAACCAAACACTACAATTCACAATGAAAGACCACAGAAATATGTAGAAAGGTGCCTTACAAACAAGTTCATAGAGACGTAGTGTCTGAAGGACACTTGTTTATCACTGGAAATTGTGTTCATAAGAAAGAGAAGTGAGTGTGATGTTGCTAACAATTATCATTCAGAGTAAGGAAGTTTGGTCTTTAGGGAAAATATGGTGAAACATCCATCACTTTCGTAGAGCTGATGAACTACTATAAAATAACTCAAAACTCTTAGAGATCAAAAGGTTAGTTAAGCTAGTTTTCAGAGTAGTAATAATTTACTTATAAAGTCTGGTATATTTGGTTAAAGGCGCTAAAGATAGCTTTGAATTCACAGTGAATGAGCTTGAATCCCTGGATAAAAGTGCATCAAACACGGAAATTCACAATGAATTGCTGGGGAAATATGTGTGAATGTGCCTCAAACAGGAGGAAAAGAAGTTCCCAGAGCCTTAATATGTGAAGGACACTGTTTCCTCAGTGGGACATTGAGTCCATGGGGAAGAGAACTCCATACATTAGTCTACCTGGTCAAGTCCACAGCAGCGGATGCGTCTCAGCTTCTAGCTTTCCAACTCTCCAGCCCCCTGATGAAGTAACCAGGACCATGTGGCTTGAAAAGACCGAAGTTCTGGGTTCATGTGACAAATTACCTCCGGCACTTGGCTTCTCCCCTTAAGGACATAAGCAGGTCCTGCTTTCCAAACTACCTAACCTCCCCAGCTCAGCTGACAATATCCAGGTATGCCCAGTCACCTGGCCCCCGGGGCACACTTCAGGATGCCACCTGGGCCCTCACACTTATGAAGTAAAGAGGTGTGGCTAACCAAATTAACCCCCGCCCAGCCCCAACATTCCACGGATTACATGACTCCAGCGAGTATTTTATGGCCCTAGAACCTCGGATCAACCTGCAGTTGGACACTTGGACCATCCCCCGTTTATTGAGAAACAGCTCGTTGTTCCCCGAAGCACTAAACCCCATTGCCCGGGCTTCCGTTAACACCCAGACACCATTTCTATTCTTGCAGCAAACTCCAGTCCCCTCCACTGTCACTAATGAATGGGGAGTCCTGGGGGCCAACTTACCACCTCACTCCATGCGAAGGCCCTTCCCTGAAGACTTGGAACTACTTGGTGCCATCCAGGGACCTGGAAAAATGGTGAAGTGAGGCGTTGGCGGCCCCTTGTGACCCTCCTCCTAATTAGGTGACCCAATCTGCCTATAAACTACAACACCTCCAACTGTTGATAGGGCCTCAAGTGTTTCAAACTTGACCCTTCCTTTGTTGACATGGCCAAGTCCACCCAGGTTGTAAGGTCACACTTTCTGGCCTCCCACCTGGCCGGCCCACTGATGAAGTAACCAGAGTCAGGTGGTGAGCCGGTCAGGAGGCCTGGGCTCACGTGATGAATTAGCAAGTACTCTTGGTCCATTCCCATGATGACGTAAGCAGGTCCTCCTTACAAAAGGATCCCATATCCCCTGGCTCACCTGACAACATCCCAGTATGCCTAAAAACTAGAGTCACGCCACCCACTTCAGGCGGGCACCTGGGCGCTCCCCCGCCCCCCACACCTGATGATGAAAAGGGATGTGGCTGAAAGCCCAACCCCAACCAGAACCCCAAGTCCAGGCATCATAGGACACTTTTGGGTATTTACCAGGCCCTGGAACCGCTGACCAACATCCCTTTGGACACCTGGATACTCCCCGGTGGTTCTCAGACACAGCAGAGGCCCTTCACACAAGTTTTGGAACTTCTTAGTGCCATCCAGGGACTGGTAAAACAGGGATGGTGCACTTCGGCGACCCTTTGTACCCAATTCCGAATTAGGTGACCCCACCTGCCTGTGCAGTAGAACAAGTGCAGCTCTTGAAAGGGCCTCAAATATTCGCTAACCTGCCCCTTCCTTAAGTTTACCTGGCCAAGTCCACACCGGCGGTGTGTCTCAGCTTCTAGCCTTCCAACTGGCCATTTCCCTGATGAAGTAACCAAGAACAGGTGGCTTGAGGACCTTGGAGGTCTCGGATCACATGACCAAATACTTCTGCAAATGGCCCCTCCCCCTAATGACATGAGCAGGTCCTGCTTCAGAAAGTACATTTGCTCCCCTGGCTCACCTGACAACTTTCAAGTATGCCCAAGGACGTGAATCCCAGGCATACTTCAGGCTGCCAACTGGGCCCTCACCGGTATGAAGTAAAGAGTTGTGGCTACCCACATGAGCCACCGCCCAGCCCTCACCACCAAGGGATCACAGGACTCTCTATGGTATTTGCACGTCCCTGGCACCTGGGACCAACCTGCAGTTGGACACTTGGACCATCCCCCATATTTTTCAGACACAGCTCATCGTTTGCTGTCCCACTGAGCCACACTGCCCATGCTTCCTTTAACTCCCAGACAGCCATTTCTCTTCTGGCAGCAAACTCCAGTACCCTCCACTGTCACTAATGGGTAGGCGACCTGATGGCCAACTTTCGGCAATACTCCATGAATAGGCCCTTCCTTGAAGACTTGGAACTCCTTGGTGCCATCCAGGAACCTGTAAATACGGGGAAGTGAGGCTTTGGCGGCCCTTTGTGACCCTCCTCCTAATTAGGTAACCCAACCTGCCTAAGAACTACAACACCTCCAGCTGTTGATAGGGCCTCAAGTGTTTCAAACATGACCCTTCCTTTGTTGACCTGGCCAAATCCACCCAGGAGTTTCGGTCACACTTTCTGGCCGGCCCACTGATGAAGTAACCAGAGGGAGGTGGTGAACCGGTCAGGAGGCCTGGGCTCACCTGATCAATTAGGAAGGACTCTTGGCCCATTCCCATGATGACGTCAGCAGGTCCTCCTTTCAAAAGGATCCGATATCCCCTGGATCACCTGACAACATCCCAGTATGCCTAAAAAGTAGAGTCACGCCACCCACTTCAGGCTGTGAACTGGGCGCTCCACACCCCTGCCCACGACTGAAGATGAAAGGGGGTGTGAATGAAAGCCAAACCCCAACCAGAACCCAAAGTCCAGGCATCATAGGACACTTTTGGGTATTTCCCGGGCCGTGGGACCGCTGACGAACATCCCTTTGGACACCTGGATACTCCCTAGTGGTTCTGAGACACAGTAGAGGCCCTTCCCGCAAGTTTTGCAATTTCTTGGTGCCATCCAGGGACTGGGAAAAACAGGGATGGTGCGCTTTGACGACCCCTTGTACCCTCTTACGAATTAGGTCACGCCACCTGCCTGTGCAGTAGAACAAGAACAGATGTTAACAGGGCCGCAAATATTCGCTAACCTGCCCCTTCCTTAAGTTTACCTGGCCAAGTCCACACCAGCGGCTGTGTCTCAGCTTCTAGCCTTCCAACTGGCCACTCCCCTGATGAAGTAACCAGGAAAAGGGGCTTGAGGATCCAGGAGTTCTCAGCTCACGTGACCAAATACTTCAGGCACCTGGCCCCTCCCCCTAATGATGTAAGCACCTGGACAACATCCAGGTATGCCCAAGGTCCTGCTTCCCAAAGTACATTTGCTCCCCTGGCTCACCTGACAACTTTCAAGTATGCCCAAGGACGTGAATCCTAGGCATACTTCAGGCTGCCAACTAGGCCCTCACCGGTATGAAGTAAAGAGTGGTGGCTACCCACATGAGCCACCGCCCAGCCCCCACCACCCAGGGATCTCAGGACTCTCTCGGGTATTTGCATGTCCCTGGCACCTCGGACCAACCTGCGGTTGGACACTTGGTCCATCCCCCATATTTTTCAGACACAGCTCGTCGTTTGCTTTCCCACTGAGCCACACGGCTCGGGCTTCCTTAAACCCCCAGAGAGCCATTTCTCTTCTGGAAGCAAACTCCAGTACCCTCCACTACCACTAATAGGTAGGGCGACCTGATGGCCAACTTTGGGCCTCACTCCATTGATAGGCCTTTCCTTGAAGACTTGGAACTTCTTGGTGCCATCCAGTAACCTGGAAATACGGGGAAGGGAGGCTTTGGCGGCCCCTTGTGACACTCATCCTAATTAGGTGACCCAACCTGCCTATCATTTAGAATACCTTCAGCTGTTGATAGGGCCTGAAGTGTTCCTCACAAAACCGTTCCTTGTGTTGACCTGGATAAGTCCACCCAGGCGGTTAGGTCACAGCTTCTGGCTCCGACCTGGCCAGCCCCCTGATGAAGTAACTAGGGTTAGGTGGTGAGCGGGTCAGAAGGCCCGGGCTCACGTGACCAATTAGCACGGACACCCGCCCCATTCCCATGATGACGTAAGTAGGTTCTGCTTACAAAACGACTTCACCTCCCCTAGCTCATGTGACAACATCCCGGTATTCCTAAATACTTGACTCACGTGGCCAACTTCAGGCTGACACTTGGGCGCTCCCCCCTGCTAAGACAAAAAGAGGTGTGGCTGCCCAGCCCAACCACAGCGGAAACCCAACGCCCAGGCATCTTAGGACTCTTCTGGGCATTTTAGAGGCCCTGGCTCCTCTGACCAACATCCAATTGGACACCTGGAACTTCCCCCGTGTTTCTGAGACACGGCTGGTCATTTGCCTGATCATGGAGCCACAGTGCCCGGGTTTGTGTGAAACCCCATACAACCAATGCCTTCTTGCAGCTTCCCCCAGTCCTCTCCAATGTCACGAATAGGTGGGGCGCCCTCAGGGCAAACTTTTGACCTCAGGCAATGCAGAGGCTCTTCCCTGATGAATTGGAACATCTTGGTCCCTTCCAGGGACAGGGAAAAACAGGGAAGTTGGTCTTTGGCGACCCCTTGTGACCATCTTGCGAATTAGGTGACCCCACCTGCCTGTCCACTAGAACAACTCCAGCTGTTGAAAGGGCCTCAAATATTCGCTCTCCTGATCCTTCTTTTACTTTACCTCGTCCAGTCCACTCGGTAGTTGCGTCTCAGCTTCTGGCCTTCAAACTGGCCGGCCCCCTGATGAAGTAACCAGGACCATGTGGCTTGAAAAGACCGAAGTTCTGGGCTCATGTGACAAATTACCTCCGGCACCTGGCCCCTCCCCCTAAGGACATAAGCAGGCCCTACTTCCCAATCTACCTTCGCTCCCCAGCTCACCTGACAACATCCAGGTATGCCCAAGGACCTGGCTCCCGGGGCACACTTCAGTCTGTCACCTGGGCCCTCACAGGTATGAAGTAAAGAGGTGTGCCTAACCACATTAACCCCCTACCCGCCCCAACCGTCCACGGATTACATGACTCTACCGGGTATTTTTATGGCCCTAGAACCTGGGATAAAACTGCAGTTGGACACTTGGACCATCCCCCGTTTATTGAGAAACAGCTCGTCGTTCCCAGAAGCACTAAACCCCATTGCCCGAGCTTCCGTTAGCTCCCAGACACCCATTTCTCTTCTTCTAGCAAACTCCCTTCCCCTCCCCTCCACTGTCACTAATGAATGGGGCGTCCTGAAGGCCAACTTATAACCTCACTCCTTGCGAAGGTCCTTCCCTGAAGACTTGGAACTACTTTCTGCCATCCCAGGAACTGGAATAACGGGGAAGTGAGGCTTTGGCGGTCCCCTTTGACCCTCCACCTAATTAGCTGACCCAACCTGCCTATCAACTACAACACCTCCAGCTGTTGATAGGGCCTCAAGTGTTTCAAACATGACCCTTCCTTTTGTTGACCTGGACAAGTCCACCCAGGAGTTTATGTCACGTTTTCTGACCTCCCACCTCGCCAGCCCACTGATGAAGTAACCAGAGCTAGGTGGTGAGCTGGTCAGGAGGCCGGGGCTCACTTGATCAATTAGCAAGGACTCGTGGCCCATCCCCATGATGACGTAAGCAGGTCCTGATTACAAAATGATCCCGTATCCCCTGGCTCAACTGACAAATCCAGGTATGCCTAAAAACCAGACTCACGCCTCCCACTTCAGACTGGCACCTGGGCGCCCCCCCCCCCACGCCTGACAATGAAAAGGGGTGTGGCTGAAAGCCATACCCCAACCAGAACCCAAAGTCCAGGCATCATAGGTCACTTTTGGGTATTTCCCGGGCTTTGGAACCGCTGAACAACATGCCTTTGGACACCTGCATACTCCCCCGTTATTCTGAGACACAGCAGAGGCCCTTCCCGCAAGTTTTGGAACTTCTTGGTGCAATCCAGGTACTGGGAAAAACAGGGATGGTGCGCTTTGGCGACCCCTTGTACCCTCTTCGGAATTAGGGGACCCCACCTTCCTATGCAGTAGAACAAGTGCAGCTGTTGAAAGGGCCTCAAATATTCGCTAACCTGCCCCTTCTTTAAGTTTACCTGGCCAAGTCCACACCGGCGGCTGCGTCTCAGCTTCTGCCCTTCCAACTGGCCACTCCCCTGATGAAGTAACCAGGAACAGGTGGCTTGAGGACCCAGGAGTTCTCCGCTCAAGTGACCAAATACTTCCGGCACCTGGCCCCTCCCCCTTGTGATGTAAGCAGGTCCTGCTTCCCAAAGTACATTTGCTCCCCTGGCTCACCTGACAACTTTCACGTATGCCCAAGGACGTGAATCCCAGGCATACTTTAGGCTGCCAACTGGGCCCTCACTGGTATGAAGTAAAGAGTTTTGGCTACCCACATGAGCCACCGCCCAGCCCCCACCACCCAGGGATCACAGGACTGTCTCAGGTATTTGCACGTCCCTGGCACCTCGGACCAACCTGCAGTTGGACACTTGGACCATCCCCCATATTTTTCAGACACAGCTCGTCCTTTGCTGTCCCACTGAACCACATGCCCGGGCTTCGTTTAACTCCCGGACAGCCATTTCTCTTCTGGAAGCAAACTCTAGTACCCTCCACTGTCACTAATGGGTAGGGCCACCTGATGGCCAACTTTCGGCCTCACTCCATTAATAGGCCCTTCCTTGAAGACTTGGAACTTCTTGGTGCCATCCAGGAACCTGGAAATACAGGGAAGTGAGGCTTTGGTGTCCCCTTGTGACCCTCGTCCTAATTAGATCACCCAACTGCCTATCAACTAGAACACCTCTAGCTGTTGATAGGTCTCAAGCGTTCCTCACATGACCTTTCCTTGTGTTGACCTGGACAAGTCCATCCAGGCTATTAGGTCAAGCTTCTGGCCTCCGACCAAGCTGGAAACCTGATGAAGTGGACACTGTTTCATCACTGGAAAATCTGTTCCAAGGGCAGAGAATTGAGTGTGATACTTGCTACCTTTATATTTCAGTCTAAATGAGGTGGCGAGTTGGAAAGAATGTTGGTGAAACACTTAAACTTTCTCTGCATTGAAACTTTCTCTTGAGAACTCACAGAAACCGACCTTGGAAATGTCAAGACATGTGTCTGAAAAACTTAAAATACTTATGTAGAACCTGAATATCCCTTGTGCTCTGTTGAACTATGAGGTATTTGTATGGAAAGAGCTGTTAAAGGTAGGATAGTCTTTAAAATAGAAAAAGTTTACATTTATAGATCTGATGTACATGGAAACACATTGCATAAACTCTTGACATTCACAGTGAATCACTGCACACATGTGAATCAACCACTGAGAATTCACAATGAAAGGGTCAAAAAAATAAATAGGAAGATGCCTGAAAGAGTAGGAATACAGGTTCATAGAGACTTAATTGTGAAGGACCTGTTTTAGTCAATGGGAAACTGTATTCCAAGAGGCGAGAAGTGAGTGTGATAATCCTCACTTTTGTAATTCAGTATAAATGAGTTCGCGTTTTAGCAAGATAGTTAGTGAAACATAAATTCATCTGCATACACCTGACGTAGTACCATAAAAGTATACAAAGCTCTTAGAAATCGAACTGATTGTCAAGCTAGTGTTCAAACTAATAATAATTTACATATAAAATATGGTATTTTTGGCAAAATGCACTATAGATACTTGGAATTCACAATGAATCAGCTTGATTCACTGGACAAAAGTGAAACAAACACTGCAATTCACAATGAAAGACTACGGAAACATGTAGAAAGGTGCCTGAAAAACAAGTTCATAGAGACGTAGTATCTGAAGGACACTTGTTTATCACTGGGAAATTGTGTTCATAGAAAACAGAAGTGAGTGTGATGCTGGTTACACTTATAATTCAGAGTAAGGAAGTTGGGTGCTTAGGGAAGAATGGAGAAACATCCATCATTTTCGTAGAGCTTATGCACTACAATAAAATAACTCAAAACTTTTAGAAATCAAAATGTTAGTTAAGCTAGTGTTCAGAGTAGTAATAACTTACTTATAAAGTCTGGTATATTTGGTTAAGCGTGCTATAGATAGCCTTGAATTCACAGTGAATGAGTTTGAATCATTAGACAAAATGCATCAAAAACGGAAATTCACAATGAATTTCTAGAGAAATATGTGTGAAGGTGCCTCAAACAGGAGATATAAAAGCTCACAGACCCTTAATATGTGAAGGACACTGTTTCCTCACTGGGACATTGAGTCCATAGGGGAGAAAATTCAGTACGCTACTCTACTTTTATAATTCAGTCTAAATGAGTTGGGGTTTTATCCAGAATGTTGGTACACATAAATTCATCTGCAAACAGCTGATGTAGTAGCATAAAAGTATTCAAACCTCTTAGAAATCAAAATGATGGTCAAGCTTGTGATCAAACGAGAAATAATTTACATTTAAAGTCTGGTATTTTTGCAAAATGTACTATAGATACTTCGAATTCACAGTGAATGAGCTTGAATCTCTGTGCAAAAGTGTTTCAAACATTGAAATTCACAATGAAAGATTGGGAAAAATGTAGGAAGGGTCCTGAAAAAAAAGGAATACAAGTTCACAGAGCCTTAACATGTGAAGGACACTGTTTCCTCACTGGGAAGTAGTATTCCAAGAGCCGAGGAGTGAGTGTATTACTGGTTACACTTGGAATACTTTTGTAGAACCTGAATATCTCTACTGCAGTGTTGAAATACGAGGTATTTGTATCCAAAGGGCTGTTAAAGCTGCGATAGTCTTTAAAAGAGAAAAAGTTTACATTTATAGAGCTGGTATGTACGGAACCATGGTGTATAAACACTTGAAATTCACAACGAATGACCGTGAATCACAGGACAAAAGTGATTCCAACACTGAAATTCACAATGAAAGAACAGGGAAAATAAATAGAAAGGTGCCTGAAGTAGTAGGAATACCCATTCATAGAGCCTTAATTGTAAAGGACACTGTTTAGTCAATGGGAAATCGTGTTCCAAGAGGCGAGAAGTGAGTGTGATACTCTTCACTTTTGTAATTCAGTGTAAATGAGTTGGCGTTTTAGCCAGAATGTTGGTACACATAAATTCATCTGCACAGAGCTGATGTAGTAGCAAAAAAGTATTCAAAATTCATGGAAAATAAATGATAGCCAACCTAGTGATCAAAGTGGTAATAATTTACATTTAAAGTCTGCTATCTTTGGCAAAACGCTGTATACATACTGGAATTCACAGTGAATGAGGTTGAATCTGTGCAAAAGTGATTCAAACATTGAAATTCACAATGAAAGATTAGGGAAATATGTAAGAAGGGTCCTGAAACAAAAGGAATACAAGTTCACAGAGCCTTAACATGTGAAGGACACAGTTTCCTCACTGGGAAGTTGTATTGCCAGAGCGGAGAAGTGAGGGTGACACTTGTTATACTTCGAATACTTTTGTAGAACCAGAATATCTGTAGTGCAGTGTTGAAGTATGAGGTATTTGTTAAGATTCGTGAAGCATTAGGAACACCAGCTCATAGAGCCTTAATTGTAAAGGACACTGTTTAGTCAATGGGAAATCATGTTCCAAGAGGCGAGAAGTGAGTGTGATACTCTTCACTTTTGTAATTCAGTGTAAATGAGTTGGCATTTTAGCAAGAAAGTTGGTGAAACATAAATTCATCTGCATAGAGCCGATGGAGTACCATAAAAGTATTCAAAGCTCTTAGAAATCAAAATGATCATCAAGCTAGTGTTCAAACGAGAAAAAATTTACATTTAAAGTCTGGTATTGTTGGCAAAATGCGCTATAGATACTTGGAATTCATAATGAATGAGCTTGATTCACTGGACAAAAGTGAACCAAACACTGCAATTCACAATGAAAGACTATGGACATATGTAGAAAGGTGCCTGACAAACAAGTTCATGGAGACGTAGTATCTGAAGGATACTTGTTTATCACTGGGAGATTGTGTTCATAGGAAAGCGAAGTGAGTGTGATGCTGGTTTACACTTATCATTCAGAGTAAGGAAGTTGGGTCTTTAGGGAAAATATGGTGAAACATCCATCATTTTCATAGAGCTGATGCACTACTATAAAATAATTGAAAACTCTTAGAAATCAAAATGTTAGTTAAGCTAGTGTTCAGAGTACTAATAATTTACTTATAAAGTCTGGTATATTTGGCTAAACTCGCTATAGATAGCTTTGAAATCACAGCGAATGAGCTTGAATTCCTGGACAAAAGAGCATCAAACGCGGAAATTCACAATGAATTGCTGGGAAATATGTGTGAAGGTGCCTCAAACAGGAGGAATACAAGTTCACAGAGCCTTAATTTGTGAAGGACACTGTTTCCTCACTGGGAAGTTGTATTTCCAGAGCGCAGAAGTGAGGGTGATACTTGTTACACTTCGAATACTTTTGTAGAACCTGAATATCTGTAGTGCAGTGTTGAAGTACGAAGTATTTGTTAAGAAGGTGCGTGAAGCAGTAGGAATACCAGCTCATAGAGCCTTAATTGTAAAGAACACTCTTTAGTCAATGGGAAATCATGTTCCAAGAGGCGAGAAGTGAGTGTGATCCTCTTCACTTTTGTAATTCAGTGTAAATGAGTTGGCATTTTAGCAAAAAAGTTGGTGAAACATAAATTCATCTGCATAGAGCCGATGGAGTACCATAAAAGTATTCAAAGCTCTTAGAAATCAAAATGATCGTCAAGCTAGTGTTCAGAGTAGTAATAATGTACTTATAAAGTTTGGTATATTTGGCTAAACTCGCTATAGATAGCTTTGAAATCACAGTGAATGAGCTTGAATTCCTGGACAAAAGAGCATCAAACACGGAAATTCACAATGAATTGCTGGGAAATATGTGTGAAGGTGCCTCAAACAGGAGGAATACAAGTTCACAGAGCCTTAATATGTGAAGGACACTGTTTCCTCACTGGGACATTGAGTCCATAGAGGAGAGAATTCAATACGCTACTCTACTTTTATAATTCGCTTTAAAGCTTTGGCGTTTTAGCCAGAATGTCGGTACACATAAATTCATCTGCATAGACCTGGTGTAGTAGCATAAAAGTATTCAAAATTCATGGAAAATAAATGATAGTCAACCTAGTGATCAAAGTGGTAATAATTTACATTTAAAGTCTGCTATCTTTGGCAAAACGCTGTATACATACTGGAATTCACAGTGAATGAGGTTGAATCTGTGCAAAAGTGAATGAAACATTGAAATTCACAATGAAAGAAGAGGAAAATATGTAGGAAGGGTCCTGAAACAAAAGGAATACAAGTTCACAGAGCCTTAACATGTGAAGGACACTGTTTCCTCACTGGGAAGTTGTATTCCCAAAGCGCAGAAGTGAGGGTGATACTGGTTACACTTCGAATACTTTTGTAGAAACTGAATATCTGTAGTGCAGTGTTGAAGTACAGGTATTTGTTAAGAAGGTGCGTGAAGCAGCAGGAATACCAGCTCATAGAGCCTTAATTGTAAAGGACACTGTTTAGTCAATGGGAAATCGTGTTCCAAGAGGCGAGAAGTGAGTGTGATACTGTTCACTTTTGTAATTCAGTGTAAATGAGTTAGCATATTAGCAAGCAATTTGGTGAAACATAAATTCATCTGCATAGAGGCGATGGAGTACCATAAAAGTATTCAACGCTCTTAGAAATCAAAATGATCGTCAAGCTAGTGTTCAGAGTAGTAATAATGTACTTATAAAGTTTGGTATATTTGGCTAAACGCGCTATAGATAGCTTTGAAATCACAGTGAATGAGCTTGAATCCCTGGACAAAAGTGCATCAAACACGGAAATTCACAATGAATTGCTGTGGAAATATGTGTGAAGGTGCCTCAAACAGGAGGAGTACAAGTTCACAGAGCCTTAATATGTGAAGGACACTGTTTCCTCACTGGGACATTGAGTCCATAGAGGAGAGTATTCAATACACTACTTTTATAATTCGGTTTAAAGCTTTGGCGTTTTAGCCAGAATGTCGGTACACATAAATTCATTTGCATAGACCTGATGTAGTAGCATAAAAGTATTCAAAATTCATGGAAAATAAATGATAGTCAGCCTAGTGATCAAAGTGGTAATAATTTACCTTTAAAATCTATCTTTGGCAAAACGCTGTATACATACTCGGAAATCACAGTGAATGAGCTTCAGTTTCTGTGCACAACTAAATCAAACATTGAAATTCACAATGAAAGACTAGGGAAATATGTAGGAAGTGTCCTGAAACAAAAGGAATACAAGTTAATAGATCCATAATGTGACAAGGACACTGTTTATTCACTGGGAAGTTGTGTTCGGAGAGCAGAGAAGTGAGTGCGATACACTTTGCTTTTGTAATTCAGTATAAATGAGTTGCCGGTTTAGGAAGAAAGTTGGTGAAACATGAAAATTTTTTACAGAGCTCATATAACTTTATAAAGTATTCAAAACTCTTAGAAATAAAATTGATAGTCAAGCTAGTGTTCCAATGAGTCATAAGTTACATTTAAAGTCTGGTATATTTCACAAAACGCGCAGTAGATACTTGGAATTCAAGGTCAATGAGCTCGAATCAGTGGACAAAAGTGAATCAATCAGGGAAATTCACAATGACTTACTAGGGAAATATGCGTAAAGGTGCCTCAAACAGGAGGAATACAAGTACAGAGAACCTTAATACGTGAAGGACACTGTTTCCTCACGGGGACATTGAGTATATAGAGGAGAGAATTCAATACGCTAATCTACTTATATAATTCAGTCTAAATGAGTTTGCGTGATGATGCAAGCAGGTCCTGCTTACAAAGGATCCAATATCCCCTGGCTCACCTGACAACATCCCTGTATGCCTAAAAAGTAGAGTCACGCCGCCCACTTCAGGCTGGCACCTGGGCGCTCCCCCCACACCTCCCGATGCCTGATGATGAAAAGGGGTGTGGCTGAAAGCCAAACCCCAACCAGAATCCCAAGTCCAGGCATCATAAGACACTTTTGGGTTTTCCCGGGCCCTGGAACCGCTGACCAACATCCCTTTGTACACCGAGAGACTCCCTCGTGGTTCTGAGACACAGCAGAGGCCCTTCCCGCAAGTTTTGGAACTTCTTGGTGCCATCCAGGTACTGGGAAAAACAGGGATGGTGCGCTTTGACAACCCCTTGTAACCTCTTCAGAATTAGGTGACCCCACCTGCCTATGCAGTAGAACAAGTCCAGCTGTTGAAAGGGCCTCAAATATTCGCTAACCTGCCCCTTCTTTAAGTTTACCTGACCAAGTCCAACCAGCAGCTGCGTCTCAGCTTCTGCCTTCCAACTGGCCACTCCCCTGATGTAGTAACCTGGAACAGGTGGTTTGAGGACCCAGGAGTCTCGGCTCAGGTAACCAAATACTTCTGGCACCTGGTTCCTCCCGCTAATGACGTAAGCAGGTCCTGCCTCACAAAGTACATTTGCTCCCCTGGCTCACCTGACAACTTTCAAGTATGCCCAAGTACGTGAATCCCAGGCATACTTCAGGCTGCCAACTGGACCCTCACCGGTATGAAGTAAAGAGTTGTGGCTACCCACATGAGCCACCGCGCAGCCCCCACAACCCAGGGATCACAGGACTCTCTCGGGTATTTTCATGTCCCTGGCACCTCGGACCAACCGGAAGTTGGACACTTGGACCATCCCCCATTTATTGAGAAAGAGCTCTTCGTTCCCCGAAGCACTAAACCCCATTGCCCGGGCTTCCATTAACACCCAGACACCATTTCTCTTCTTGTAACAAACTCCACTCCCCTCCACTGTCACTATTGAATGGGGCGTCCTGAGGGCCAACTTACGACCTCTCTCCATGCAAAGGCCCTTCCCTGAAGACTTGGAACTACTTGGTGCCATCCAGGGACCTGTAAAATGGGGAAGTGAGGCTTTGGCGGCCCCTTGTGACCCTCCTACTAATTAGGTGACCCAACCTGCCTATCAACTACAACAACTCCAGCTGTTGATAGTGCCTCAAGTGTTTCAAACATGGTCCTTCCTTTTGTTGACCTGGACAAGTCCACCCAGGAGGTTAGGTCACACTTTCTGGCCTCCCACCTGGGCGGCCCACTGAAGAAGTAATAACAGCGAGCATGTGTGCCAGTCAGAAGGCCCGGGCTCACGTGACCAATTAGCACGGACACCCGCCCCATTCCCATGATGACGTAAGTAGGTTATGCTTACAAAACGACCCCACCTCCCCTAGCTCATGTGACAACTTCCCGGTATTCCTAAAAACTTGACTCACGCGGCCAACTTCAGACTGACACTTGGGCGCTGCCCCCTGCTAAGACAAAAAGAGGTGTGGCTTCCCAGCCGAACAACAACAGAAACCCAACGCCCAAGCATCTTAGGGCTCTTCTGGGCATTTCCGAGGCCCTGGCCCCTCTGACCAACAACCAATTGGACACCTGGAACTTCCCCCGTGTTTCTGAGACACGGCTTCTCATTTGCCTGACCATGGAGCCAACGTGCCCGGGTTTGTGTGAAACCCCAGACAACCAATTCCTTCTTGCAGCATACTCCAGTCCTCTCCAATGTCACCAATAGGTGGTGCGCCCTTATGGCCAACTTGCGTCCTCAGGCAATGCAGAGGCCCTTCCTTGATGAATTGAAACTTCTTGGTGCCATCCAGGGACAGGGAAAATGGCGGAGTTGGGCTTAGGCGACCCCTTGTGACCGTCTTGCGAATTAGGTGACCACACCTGTCTGTCCACTAGAACAACTCGAGCTGTTGAAAGGGCCTCAAATATTCGCTCTCCTGACCCTTCTTTAAGTTTACCTGCTCGAGTCCACCCGGTATTTGCGTCTCAGCTTCTGGCCTTCCAACTGGCCGGCCCCCTGATGAATTAACCAGGACCAGGTGGCTTGAAAACCCCCAAGTTCTGGGCTCATTTGACAAATTACTTCCGGCACCTGGCTTCTCCCCTAAGAACATAAGCAGGTCCTGCTTCCCAAACTACCTTCCCTCCCCAGCTCAGCTGACAATATCCAGGTATGCCCAGTGACCTGGCCCCAGGGGCACACTTCAGGCTGCCACCTGGGCCCTCACACTTATGAAATAAAGAGGTGTGGGTAACCAAATTAACCCCCGCCCAGCCCTAACCGTCCACGGATTAAATGACTCTACCGAGTATTTTATGGCCCTAGAACCTCGGATCAACCTGCAGTTGGACACTTGGACCATCCCCCGTTTATTGAGAAACAGCCCGTCGTTGCCCGAAGCACTAAACCCCATTGCCCGGGCTTCCGTTAACACCCAGACACCATTTCTCTTCTTGTAGCAAACTCCAGTGCCCTCCACTGTCACTAATGAATGGGGCGTCCTGAGGGCCAACTTACGACCTCACTCCAGGCGAAGGCCCTTCCCTGAAGACTTGGAACTACTTGGTGCCATCCAGGGACCTGGAAAAACGGGGAAGTGAGGCTTTGGCGGCCCCTTGTGACCCTCCTCCTAATTAGGTGACTCAACCTGCTTATTAATTACAACAACTCCAGCTGATGATAGGGCCTCAAGTGTTTCAAACATGACCCTTCCTTTTTTTGTTGACCTGGACAAGTCCACCCAGGAGGTTAGGTCACACTTTCTGGCATCCCACCTAGCGGGCCAATGATGAAGTAACCAGAGCCAGGTGGTGAGCTGGTCAGGAGGCCTGGGCTCACGTGATCAATTAGCAAGGACTCTTGGCCCCTCCCCATGATGACTTAAGCAGGTCCTCCTTACAAAAGGATCCCATATCCCCTGGCTCACCTGACAACATCCCGGTATGCCTAAAAACTAGGGTCACGCAGCCCACTTCAGGCTGGAAAGTGGGCGTTCCCCCCCCCCCCATGGCCTGATGATGAAAATTTGTGTGGCTGAAAACCAAACCCAAACCAAACCCAAACTCCAGGTATCATAGGACACTTTTGGGTATTTCCCAGGCCCTGGAACCACTGACCAACATCCCTTTGGACACCTGGATACTCCCCCGTGGTTCGGAGACACAGCAGAGGCCCTTCTCGCAAGTTTTGGAACTTCTTGGCGCCATCCAGGCTTGGGAAAAAAAGGGATGGTGCGCTTTGGCGACCCCTTGTACCCTCTTCCGAATTAGATGACCCCACCTGCCTGTGCAGTAGAACAAGTGCAGCTATTGAAAGGGCCTCAAATATTCGCTAACCTGCCCCTTCCTTAAGTTTACCTGGCCAAGTCCACACGGGCGGCTGCGTCTCAGCTTCTAGCCTTCCTCCTGGCCACTCCCCTGATGAAGTAACCAGTAACAGATGTCTTGAGGACCCAGGAGTTCTCAGCTCACATGACCAAATACTTTCGGCACCTGACCCCTTCCCCTAAAGACGTAAGGAGGTCTTGCTTCCCAAAGTACATTTGCTCCCCTGGCTCACCTGACAACTTTTAAGTATGCCCAAGAACGTGAATCCCAGGCATACATCGGGATGCCAACTGGGCCTCACCGGTATGAAGTAAAGAGTTTTGGCTACCCACATGAGCCAACGCCCAGCCCCCACCACCCAGGGATCACAGGACTCTCTCGGGTATTTGCACGTCCCTGGCCCTTAGGACCAACCAGCAGTTGGACACTTGGACCATCCCCCATATTTGTCAGAAACAGCTCGTAGTTTGCTGTCCCACTAAGCCACACTGCCCGGGCTTCCTTTAATTCCAAGAAAGCCATTTCTCTTCTGGCAGCAAACTCCAGTACCCTCCACTGTAACTAATGGGTAGGGCGACCCGATGGCCAACTTTCGGCGTCACTACAGTAATAGGCCCATCCTTGAAGACTTGGAACTTCTTGGTGCCATCCAGGAACCTGGAAATAAGGGGAAGTGAGGCTTTGGCGGCCCCTTGTGACCTTCATCCTAATTAGGTGACTCAACCAGCCTATCATTTAGAACACCTCCAGCTGTTGATAGGGCCTCAAGTGTTCCTCACAAAACCGTTCCTGTGTTGACCTGGACAAGTCCACCCAGGAGATTAGGTCACACTTTCTGGCCTCCCACCAGGCCGGCCCACTGATGAAGTAACCAGAGACAGGTGGTGAGCCGGTCAGGAGGCTGACCAACATCCCTTTGGACACCTGGATACGTGAACAATTAGCCAGGACTCTTGGCCCATCCCCATGATGACGTAAGCAGGTCCTCCTTACGAAAGGATCCCATATCCCCTGGATCACCTGACAACATCCCCCTATGCCTAAAAAGTAGAGTCACGCCACCCACTTCAGGCTGGGAATTGGGCGCTCCCCACCCCTGCCCACGTCTGATGATGAAAGGGGGTGTGAATGAAAGCCAAACCCCAACCAGAACCCAAAGTCCAGGCATCACAGGACACTTTTGGGTATTTCCCGGGCCGTGGGACCGCTGACCAACATCCCTTTGGACACTTGGATACTCCCTAATGGTTCTGAGACACAGCAGAGGCCCTTCCCGCAAGTTTTGGAACTTCTTGGTGCGATCCAGGGACTGAGAAAAACAGGGATGGTGCACTTTGGGGACCCCTTGTACCCTCTTCCGAATTAGGTGACCCCACCTGCCTTTACAGTAGAACAAGCACAGATGTTAAAAGGGCCGCAAATATTCGCTAACCTGCCCCTTCCTTAAGTTTACCTGGCCAAGTCCACACGGGCGGCTGGGTCTCAGCTTCTAGCCTTCCAACTGGCCACTCCCCTGATGAAGTAACCAGTAACAGATGGCTTGAGGACCCAGGAGTTCTCGGCTCATGTGACCAAATACTTCTGGCACCTGGCCCCTTCCCCTAAAGACGTAAGGAGGTCTTGCTTCCCAAAGTACATTTGCTCCCTGGCTCACCTGACAACTTTTAAGTATGCCCAAGAATGTGAATCCCAGGCATACATCGGGATGCGAACTGGGCCCTCACTGGTATGAAGTAAAGAGTTTTGGCTACCCACATGAGCCAACGCCCAGCCCCCACCACCCAGGGATCACAGGACTCTCTAGGGTATTTGCACGTCCCTGGGACCTCGGACCAACCTGCAGTTGGACACTTGGACCATCCCCCATATTTTTCAGACACAGCTCGTCCTTTGCTTTCCCACTGAGCCACACTGCTCAGGCTTCCTTAAACCCCCAGAGAGCCATTTCGCTTCTGGAAGCAAACTCCAGTACCCTCCACTACCACTAATGGGTAGGGCGACCTGATAGCCAACTTTCGGCCTCACTCCATTGATAGGCCCTTCCTTGAAGACTTGGAACTTCTTGGTGCCATCCAGGAATCTGGAAATCCGGGGAAGGGAGGCTTTGGCGGCCCCTTGTGACCCTCATCCTAATTAGGTGACCCACCCTGCCTATCATTTAGAACACCTTCAGCTGTTGATAGGGCCTCAAGTGTTCCTCACAAGACCGTTCCTTGTGTTGACCTGGATAAGTCCACCCAGGCGGTTAGGTCACATCTTCTGGCTCCCACCTGGCCAGCCCCCTGATGAAGTAACCAGGGTTAGGTGGTGAGCGGGTCAGAAGTCCCGGGCTCACGTGAAAAATTAGCACTGACACCCGCCCCATCCCCATGATGATGTAAGTAGGTTGTGCTTACAAGATGACCCCACCTCCCTTGGCTCTTGTGACAACATCCCGGTATTCCCAAAAACTTGACTCACGAGGCCAAGTTCAGGCTGTCACTTGGGCGCTCCCCCCTGCCAAGAGAAAAAGAGGTGTGGCTGTTCAGCCGAAACACACCACAAATCCAACGCCCAAGCATCTTAGGGCTCTTCTGGGCATTTCCGAGGCCCTGGCCCCTCTGACCAACAACCAATTGGACACCTGGAACTTCCCCCGTGTTTCTGAGACACGGCTGGTCATTTGCCTGAGCATGGAGCCACAGTGCCCGGGTTTGTGTGAAACCCCAGACAACCAATTCCTTCTTCCAGCTTACTCCAGTCCTCTCCAATGTCAGAAATAGGTGCGGCGCCCTCAGGGCAAACTTCCGACCTCAGGCAATGGAGAGGCCCTTCCCTAATGAATTGGAACTTCTTGGTGCCATCCAGGGACAGGGAAAAACGGGGAAGTTGGGCTTTGGCGACCCCGTGTGACTGTCTTGCAAATTACGTGACCCCACCTGCCTGTCTACTAGAACAACTCCAGCTGTTGAAAGGGCCTAAATATTCGCTCTCCTGACAGTTCTTTAAGTTTACCTGCTCGAGTCCACCCGGTAGTTTCGTCTCAGCTTCTGGCTTTCCAATTGGCTGGCCCCCTGATGAAGTACCAGGAGCAGGTGGCTTTAAAACCCCGAAGTTCTGGCTCATGTGAAAAATTACCTTCAGCACCTGACTTCTGCCTCTAAGGACATAAGCAGGTCCTGCTTCCCAAACTACCTTCCCTCCCCAGCTAACCTGACAATATCCAGGTATGCCGAATGACCTGGCTCCCGGGGCACAGTTCAGGCTGCCAAGTGGGCCCTCACAGGTATGAAGTAAAGAGGTGTGGCTAACCAAATTAAACCCCGCCCAGCCCCAACCATCCACGGATTATATGACTCTACCGACTATTTTATTGCCCTAGAAACTCGGATCAACATGCAGTTGGACACTTGGACCATCACCCGTTTATTGAGAAACAGCTCGTCGTTCCCCGAAGCACTAAACCCCATTGCCCTGGCTGCCGTTAACACCCAGACACCATTTCTCTTCTTGTAGCAAACTCCAGTGCCCTCCACTGTCACTAATGAATGTGGCGTCCTGAGGGCCAACTTACGACCTCACTCCAGGAGAAGGCCCTTCCCTGAAGACTTGGAACTACTTGGTGCCATCCAGGGACCTGGAAAAACGGGGAAGTGAGGCTTTGGCGGCCCCTTGTGACCCTCCTCCTAATTAGGTGACCCAACCTGCCTATAAAGTACAACACTCCAGCTGATGATAGGGCCTCAAGTGTTTCAAACATGTCCCTTCCTTTTGTTGACCTGGACTAGTCCACCGAGGAGGTTAGGTTACACTTTCTGGCATCCCACCTTTTGGGCCCACTGATGAAGTAACCAGAGCGAGATGGTGAGCCGGTCAGGAGGCCTGGGCTCACGTGATCAATTAGCAAGGACTCTTGGCCCATCCCCAGGATGACATAAGCAGGTCCTCCTTACAAAAGGATCCCATATCCCCTGGCTCACCTGATAACATCCCAGTATGCCTAAAAACTAGGGTCACGCCGCCCATTCTAGGCTGGCACCTGGGAGCTCCCCCCCCCCCCAGGCCTGATGATGAAAATGGGTGTGGCTGAAAACCAAACCCAAACCAGAACCCAAAGTCCAGGCATCATAGGACACTTTTGGGTATTTCCCGGGCTCTGGAACCACTGACTAACATCCCTTTGGACACCTGGATACTCCCCCGTGGTTCTGAGACACAGCAGAGGCCCTTCCCGCAAGTTTTGGAACTTCTTGGCGCCATCCAGGGTTGGGAAAAAAAGGGATGGTGCGCTTTGGCGACCCCTTGTACCCTCTTCCGAATTAGGTGACCCCACCTGCATGTGCAGTAGAACAAGACCAGCTGTTGAAAGGGCCTCAAATATTCACTAACCTGCCCCTTACTTAAGTTTACCTGGCCAAGTCCACACCGGTGGCTGCGTCTTAGGTTTTAGTCTTCCAACTGGCCACTCCCCTGATGAAGTAACCAGGAACAGGTGGATTCAGGACCCAGGAGTTCTCGGCTCACGTGACCAAATACTACCTGGCCCTCCCCCTAATGACATAAGCAGGTCCTGCTTCCCAAAATACATTTGCAACCCTGGCTCACCTGACAACTTTCAAGTATGCCCAAAGTCGTAAGCAACAGGCATACTTCAGGCTGCCAACTGGGCCCTCACCGGTATGAAGTAAAGAGTTGTGGCTACCCACATGAGCCACCGCCCAGCCCCCACCACCCAGGGATCACAGGACTCTCTCGGGTATTTGCACTTCCCTGGCACCTCGGACCAACCTGCAGTTGGACACTTGGACCATCCCCCATAGTTTTCAGACACAGCTCCTCCTTTGCTGTCCCACTGAGCCACACTGCCCGGGCTTCGTTTAACTACCGGACAGTCATTTCTCTTCTGGCAGCAAACTCCAGTACCCTCCACTGTCACTAATGGGTAGGGCGACCTGATGGCCAACTCTTGGCCTCACTCCATTAATAGGCCCTTCCTTGAAGACTTGGAACTTCTTGGTGCCATCCAGGAACCTGGAAATAGGGGAAGTGAAGCTTTGGTGGCTCCTTGTGACCCTCATCTTAATTAGGTGACCCAACCTGCCTATCATTTAGAACACCTCCAGCTGTTGATAGGGCCTCAAGTGTTCCTCACAAAACCGTTCCTTGTGTTGACCTGGACAAGTCCACCCAGGCGGTTTGGTCACAGCTTCTGGCTCCCACCTGGCCAGCCCCCTGATGAAGTAACCAGGGTTAGGTGGTGAGCCTGTCAGGAGGCCAGGGCTCAAGTGACCAATTAGCACGGACACCATCCCCATGATGACCTAAGTAGGTTCTGCTTGCAAAACGACCTACCTCCCCTAGCTCACGTGATAACATCCCGGTATTCCTAAAAACTTGACTCAGGCGCCCAACTTCAGGCTGACACTTGGGAGCTCCCCGCTCCCAAGACAAAAAAGGTGTGGCTGCCCAGACGAACCACACCGGAAACCCAACGCCCAAGCATCTTAGGACTCTTATGGGCATTTCCGAGGCCCTGGCACCTCTGACCAACATCCAATTGGACAACTGGAACTTCCCCCGTGTTTTGGAGACAGGGCTGGTCATTTGCCTGAGCATGGAGCCACAGTGCCCGGGTTTGTGTGAAACCCCAGACAACCAATCACTTCTTGCAGCCTACTCCCGTCCTCTCCAATGTCATGAATAGGTGGTTCGCCTAAGGGCCAATTTTTGACCTCAGGCAATGCAGAGGCCATTCCCTGATGAATTGGAACTTCTTGATGCCATCCAGGGACAGGGAAAACGGGGGAGTTGGGCTTTGGCGACCCCTTGTGACCGTCTTGCGAAAACGGTGACCCCACCTGCCTGTCCACTAGAACAACTCCAGCTGTTTAAAGGGCCTCAAATATTCAAATTCCTGACCCTTCTTTAAGTTTACCTGCTCGAGTCCACCCGGTAGTTGCGTCTCAGCTTCTGGCCTTCCCACTAGCCTGCCCCTGATGAAGTAACCAGAACCAGGTGGCTTGAAAAGCCCGAGGTTCTGGGCTCATGTGACAAATTACCTGTGGCACCTGGCTTCTCCCCCTAAGGACATAATCAGGTCCTGCTTCCCAAATTACCTTCCCTCCCCAGCTCACCTGACAATATCCAGGTATGCCAAATGACCTGGCTCCCGGGCCACAGTTCAGGCTGCCACCTGGGCCCTTACAGTTATGAAGTAAAGAGGTGTGGGTAACTAAATTAACCCCCGCCCAGCCCCAACCTTCCACGGATTACATGACTCTACCGAGTATTTTATGGCACTAGAACCTCGGATCAATGTGTAGTTGGACACTTGGACCATCCCCCGTTTATTGAGAAACAGCTCTTCGTTCCCCGAAGCACTAAACCCCATTGCCCTGGCTGCCGTTAACACCCAGATAACATTTCTCTTCTTGTAGCAAACTCCAGTTCCCTCCACTGTCACTAATAAAAGGGGCGTCCTGAGGACCAAGTTACGACCTCACTCCAACCGAAGGACCATCCCTGAAGACTTGGAACTACCTGGTGCCATCCAGGGACATGGAAAAACGGGGAAGTGAGGCTTTGGTGGACCCTTGTGACCCTCCTCCTAATTAGGTGACCCAACCTGCCTATCAACTACAACACCTCCAGCTGTTGATAGGGCCTCAAGTGTTTCAAACTTGACCCTTCCTTTTGTTGACCTGCCAAGTCCACCCTGGAGGTAAGGTCACACTTTCTGGCCTCCCACCTGGCCGGCCCACTGATGGAGTTACCAAAGCCAGGTTGTGAGCCGGTCAGGAGTCCAGGGCTCACGTGATCAATTAGCAATGATTCTAGGCCCATCCCCATGATGACGAAAGCAGGTCCTGCATACAAAAGGAACCCATATCCCCTGGCTCACCTGACAACATCCAGGTATGCCTAAAAACTATAGTCACGCCGCCCACTTCAGGCTGGCACCTGGGAGCTCCCCCCCCCACGCCTAATGATAAAAAGGGTGTGGCTGAATGACAAACCCCAACCAGAATACAAAGTCCAGGCATCATAGGACACTTTTGGGTATGTCCCAGGCTCTGGAACCGCTGACCAACATCCCTTTGGACATCTGGATACTCCCCCGTGGTCTAAGACACAGCAGAGGCCCTTCCAGCAAGTTTTGGAACTTCTTGGTGCCATCCGGAAACTGCGAAAAACAGGGATGGTGCGTTTTGGCGACCCGTTGTACCATCTTCCGAATTAGGTGACTCCACCTGCCTGTGTAGTACAACAAGTCCAGCTGCTGAAAGGGCCTCAAATATTCGCTAACCTGGCCCTTCCTTAAGTTCACCTGGCCAAGTCCAGACCGGCGGCTGCGTCTCAGCTTCTAGCCTTCCAACTGGCCACTCCCCTGATGAAGTCACCAGGAACAGATGGCTTGAGGACCCAGGAGTTCTGGGCTCACGTGACCAAATACTTCCAGCACCTGGCCCTTCCCCCTAATGACGTAAGCAGGTCCTGCTTCCCAAAGTACATTTGCTCCCCTGGCTCACATGACAACTTTCAAGTATGCCCAAGGACATGAATCCCAGGCATACTTCAGGCTGCCAACTGGGCCCTCCCCGGTATGAAGTAAAGAGTTGTGGCTACCCACATGAGCCACAGCCCAGCCCCCACCACTCAGGGATCACAGGACTCTCTCGGGTATTTGCAAGTCCCTGGCACCTAGGAACAAACTGCACTTGGACACTTGGACCATCCCCCATATTTTTCAGACACAGCTTATCCTTTGCTGTCCCACTGAGCAACACTGCCCGGTTTTCCTTAAACTCCCAGACAGCCATTTCTCTTCTGGCAGCAAACTCCAGTACCCTCCACTGTCACTAATGGGTAGGGCGACCTGATGGCCAACTTTCGGCCTCACTCCATTAATAGGCCCTTCCTTGAAGACTTGGAACTTCTTGGTGCCATCCAGGAACCTGGAAATATGGGGAAGTGAGGCTTTGGCGGCCCCTTGTGACCCTCATCCTAATTAGGTGACCCAACCTGCCTATCATTTAGAACACCTCCAGCTGTTGATAGGGCCTCAATTTTACCTCACATAACCGTTCCTTGTGTTGACCTGGACAAGTTCACCCAGGCGGTTAGGTCACAGCTTATGGCTCCCACCTGGCCAACCCCTGATTAAGTAACCAGATCCAGGTGGTGATCCGGTCAGGAGGCCTTGGCTCACCTGACCAATTACCACGGACACCCGCCCCATTCCCATGATGACGTAAGTAGGTTCAGCTTACAAAATGACCCCACCTCCCCTAGCTCATGTGACAACATCCCGGTATTCCTAAAAACTTGACTCACGCGGCCAACTTCAGGCTGACAGTTAGGCGCTGAACCCTGCCAAGACAAAAAGAGGTGTGGCTGCCCAGCCGAACCACACCAGAAACCCAACCCCAAAGCATCTTAAGACTCTTCTGGGCATATCCGAGGCCCTGGCACCTCTGACCAACATCCAATTGGACAACTGGAACTTCCCCCATGTTTCTGAGACACGGCTGGTCATTTGCCTGAGCATGGAGCCACAGTGCCCGGGTTTGTGTGAAACCCCAGACAACCAATTCCTTCTTCCAGCTTACTCCAGTCCTCTCCAATGTCAGAAATAGGTGCGGCGCCCTCAGGGCAAACTTCCGACCTCAGGCAATGGAGAGGCCCTTCCCTAATGAATTGGAACTTCTTTGTGCCATCCAGGGACCGGGAAAAACAGGGAAGTTGGGCTTGGGCGACCCCTTGTGACCGTCTTGCGAATTAGGTGACCCCACTGACTGTCCACTAAAACAACTCCAGCTGTTGAAAGGGCCTCAAATATTCGCTCTCCTGACCCTTCTTTAAGTTTACCTGCTCGAGTCCACCCGATTGTTGTGTCAAAGATTCTGGCCTTCCAACTGGCTGGCCCCCTGATGAAGTAACCAGGACCAGGTGGCTTGAAAACCCCGAAGTTCTGGGCTCATTTGACAAATTACCTCCGGCACCTGGCTTCTACCTCTAACTACATAAGCAGCTACTGCTTCCCAAACTACCTTCCCTCCCCAGCTCACCTGACAATATCCAGGTATGCCGAATGACCTGGCTCCCGGGGCACACTTCAGCCTGCCACCTGGGCCCTCACAGGTATGAAGTAAAGAAGTGTGGCTAACCAAAATAACCCCCGCCCAGCCCCAACAGTCCACGGATTACATGACTCTACCGAGTATTTTATGGCCCTAGAACCTCAGATCAACCTGCAGTTGGACACTTGGACCATCCCCCGTTTATTGAGAAACAGCTCGTCGTTCCCCGAAGCACTAAACCCCATTGCCTGAGCTTCAGTTAACACCCAGACACCATTTCTCTTCTTATAGCAAACTCCAGTCCCTCCACTGTCACTAATGAATAGGGTGTACTGAGGGCCAACTTACGCCCTCATTCCATGCGAAGGCCCTTCCCTGATTACTTGAAACTACTTGGTGCCATCCAGGGACCTGGAAAAACCATGAAGTGAGGTTTTGGCGGCCACTTGTGATCCTCCTCATAATTAGGTGACCGAACCTGCCTACCAAATACAACACCTCCAGCTGTTGATAGGGCCCCAAGTGTTTGAAACATGACCCTTCCTTTCTTGATCTGGACATATCCACCCAGGAACTTAGGTCACACTTTCTGGCATCCCACCTGGGTGGCCCACTGACGAAGTAACCAGAGCCAGGTGGTGAGCTGGTCAGGAGGCCTGGGCTCAAGTGAACAATTAGCAAGGACTCTTGGCCCATCCCCATGATGACGTAAGCAGGTCCTCCTTACAAAAGGATCCCATATCTCCTGGCTCACCTGACAACATCCCGGTATGCCTAAAAACTAGAGTCACGCCGCCCACTTCAGGCTGGCACCTGGGCGCTTCCCTCCCCAAACAGAACCCAAAGTCCAGGCATCATGGGACACTTTGGGCATTTCCTGGGCCTTGGAACCGCTGACCAACATCCCTTTGGACACCTGGATACTCCCCCGTCTTTCTGAGACACAGAAGAGGCCCTTCCCCCAAATTTTTGAACTTCTTGGTGCCATCCAGGGACTGGGAAAAACAGGGATGGTGTGCTTTGGCGACCCCTTGTACCCTCTTCCGAATTAGGTTACCACACCTGCCTGTGCAGTAGATCAAGTACAACTGTTGAAAGGGCCTCAAATATTGTCTAACCTGCCCCTTCCTTAAGTTTACCTGGCCAAGTCCACACCTGCGGCTGTGTCTCAGCTCCTAGCCTTCCAACTGGCCACTCCCCTGATGAAGTAACCAGGAACAGATGGCTTGAGGACCCAGGAGTTCTCGGCTCACGTCACCAAATACTTCTGGGACCTGGCCCCTCCCCCTAATGACCTAAGCAGGTCCTGCTTCCCAAAGTACATTTGCTCCCCTGACTCACCTGACAACTTTCAAGTATGCCCAAGTACGTGAATCCCAGGCATACTTCAGGCTGACAACTGGCCCTCACTGGTATGAAGTAAAGAGTTGTGGCTACACACATGAGCCACCGCCCAGCCCCCACCACCCAGGGATCACAGGACTCTCTCGGGTATTTGCATGTCACTGGCACCTCGGACCAACCTGCAGTTGGACACTTGGACAATCCCCCATATTTTTCAGACACAGCTCTTACTTTGCTGTCCCTCTGAGCCCACTGCACGGGCTTCCTTTAATGCCCAGACAGCCATTTCTCTTCTGGCAGCAAACTCCAGTACCCTCCACTGTCACTAATGGGTAGGGCGACCTGATGGACAACTTTCGGCCTCACTCCATTAATAGGCCCTTCCTTGAAGACTTGGAACTTCTTGGTACCATCCAGGAACCTGGAAATACGGGGAAGTGAGGCTTTGGCGTCCCCTTGTGACCCTCTTCCTAATTAGGTGACCCAACCTGCCTATCATTTAGAACACCTCCAGCTGTTGATAGGGCCTCAAGTGTTCCTCACAAAACCGTTCATTGTGTTGACCTGGACAAGTCCACCCAGGCGGTTAGGTCACAGCTTCTGGATCCCACCTGGCCAGCCCCCTGATGAAGTAACCAGGGTTAGGTGGTGAACGGGTCAGAAGGCCCGGGCTCACGTGACCAATTAGCATTGACACCCGTCCCATCCCCATGATGACGTAAGTAGGTTCTGCTTACAACACTACCCCACCTCCCCTAGCTCATGTGACAACGTCCCAGTATTCCTAAAAACTTGACTCACGCGGCCAACTTCAGGCTGACACTTGGGCGCTCCCCCCTGCCAAGACAAAAAGAAGTGTGGCTGCCCAGCGGAACCACACCAGAAACCCAACGCCCAAGCATCTTAGGACTCTTCTGGGTATTTCCGAGGCCTTGGCACCTCTGACCAACATCCAATTGGACACCTGGAACTTCCCCCGTGTTTCTGAGACATGGCTGGTCGTTTGCCTGATCATGGAGCCACAGTGCCCGGGTTTGTGAGAAACCCCAGACAACCAATGCCTTCTTCCAGCATACTCCAGTCCTCTCCAATGCCACGGATATGTTGGGTGCCCTCAGTGCCAACTTCCGACCTCAGGCAATGCAGAGGCCCTTCCCCAATGAACTGGAACTTCTTGGTGCCATCAAGGGACAGGAAAAAACAGGGACGTTGGGCTTTGGCGACCCCTTCTGACCGTCTTGCGAATTACGTGACCCCACCTGCCTGTGCACTAGAACAACTCCAGCTGTTGAAAGGGCCTCAAATATTCGCTCTCCTGACCCTTCTTTAAGTTTACCTGCTCCAGTCAACCTGGTAGTTGCGTCTCAGCTTCTGGCCTTCCAACTGGTCGGCCCCCTGATGAAGTAACGAGGACCAAGTGGCTTGAAAACCCCGAAGTTCTGGGCTCATTTGACAAATTACCTCAGGCACCTGACTTCTCCCCCTGAAGACATAAGCAGGTCCTGCTTCCCAAACTACCTTCCCTCCCCAGCTCAGCTGACAATATCCAGGTATGCCCAGTGACCTGGCTCCCGGGGCACACTTCAGGCTGCCACCTGGGCCCTCACAGGCATGCAGTAAAGAGGTGTGGCTAACCAAATTAACCCCCGACCAGCCCCAACCGTCCAGGGATTACATGACTCTACCGAGTATTTTATGGCCCCAGAACCTATGATCAACCTGCAGTTGGACACTTGGACCATCCCCCGTTTATTGAGAAACAGCTCGTCGTTCCCCGAAGCAATAAACCCCATTGCCCGGGCTTCCGTTCACACCCAGACAGCCATTTCTCTTCTTGTAACAAACTCCAGTCCCCTCCAATGTCCCTAATGAATGGGCCTTCCCGAGGGCCAACTTACGACCTCACTCCATGCGAATGCCCTTCCCTGAAGACTTGGAACTACTTGGTGCCATCCATGGACCTTGAAAAACGGGGAAGTGAGGCTTTGGCGGGCCCTTGTGACCCTCCTCCTAATTAGGTGACCCAACCTGCCTATCAACTTCAACACCTCCAGCTGTTGATAGGGCCTCAAGTGTTTCAAACATGACCCTTACTTTTGTTGACCTGGACAAGTCCACACAGGAGGTTAGGTCACACTTTCTGGCCTGCCACCTGGCCGGCCCACTGATGAAGTAACCAGTGAGAGGTGGTAAGCCAGTCAGGAGGCCTGGGCTCAGGTGATCAATTAGCAAGGACTCTTGGCCCATCCCCATAATGACGTAAGCAGGTCCTCCTTAAAAAAGGACCCCATATCCCCTGGCTCACCTGACAACATCCTGATATGCCTAAAAACTAGGGTCACGCCGCCCACTTCAGGCTGCCCCATGGGCGCTCCCTGCCCCCCCCCACGCCTGATGATGAAAAGGTGTGTGGCTGAAAGCCAAACCTCAACCAGAACCCAAACTCCAGGTATAATAGAAAACTTTTGGGTATTTCCCGGGCCCTGGAACCGCTGACCAAAATTCCTTTTTACACCGGGATACTCACCGTTGGTTCTGAGACACAGCAGAGGCCCTTCCTGCAAGTTTTGGAACTTCTTGGTACCATCCGGGGACTGGGAAAAACAGGGATGGTGCGCTTTGGTGACCCCTTCTACCCTCTTCCGAATTAGGTGGCCCCACCTGCCTGTGCAGTAGAACAAGTCGAGCTGTTTAAAGGGCCTCAAATATTCGCTAACCTGTCCCTTCCTTAAGTTTACCTGGCCAAGTCCACACGGGCGGCTGCGTCTCAGCTTCTGGCCTTCCAACTGGCCACACCCCTGATGAAGTAACAAGGAACAGGTGGCTTGAGGACCCAGGAGTTCTCGGCTCAAGTTACCATATACTTCCCGCACCTGGCCCCTCCCCCTAATGACTTAAGTAGGTCCTGTTTCCCAAAGTACATTTGCTCCCCTGCCACACCTGACAACTTTCAAGTACGCCAAAGGACATGGATCCCGGGCATATTTCAAGCTGCGAACTGGGCCCTCACCGGTATGAAGGAAAGATTTATGGCTACCCACATGAGCCACAACCCAGCCCCCACCACCCAGGGATAACAGGACTCTCTCGGGTGTTTGCAGGTCCCTGGCACCTCGGACCAACCTGCAGTTGGACATTTGGACCATCCCCCATATTTTTCAGACAGCTCGTCGTTTGCTGTCCTACTGAGCCACACTTCCGTTAACCCCCAGACAGCCATTTCTCTTCTGGCAGCAAACTCCAGTACCCTCCACTGTCACTAATGGGTAGGGCGACCTGATGGCCAACTTTCAGCGTCACACCATTAATAGGCCCTTCCTTGAAGACTTGGAACTTCTTGGTGCCATCCAGGAACCTGGAAATACGGGGAAGTGAGGCTTTGGCGGCCCCTTGTTACCCTCATCCTAATTAGGTGACCCAACCTGCCTATCATTTAGAACACCTCCAGCTGTTGATAGGGCCTCAAGTGTTCCTCACATAACCGTTCCTTGTGTTGACTTGGACAAGTCCACCCAGGCGGTTAGGTCACAGCTTCTGGCTCCCACCTGGCCAGCCCCCTGATGAAGTAAACAGGGCTAGGTGGTGAGCGGGTCGGAAGGTCTGGGGTCACCTGACCAATTAGCACGGACACCCACCCCATCCTCATGATGACATATGTAGGTTCTGCTTCCAAAACGACCCCATCTCCCCTAGCTCATGTGACAAGCTAGTGTTCAAATGAGTCATAAGTTACATATAAAGTCTGGTATATTTCACAAAACGCGCTGTAGATATTTGGAATTCAAGGTCAATGAGCTCCAATCAGTAGACAAAAGTGAATCAAACATTGAAATTCACAATGAAAGATTAGGGAAATATTAGGAAGGGTCCTGAAACAAAAAGAATACAAGTTCACAGAACCTTAACATGTGAAGGACACTGTTTCTTCACAGGGAAGTTGTATTCCCAGAGCGGAGAAGTGAGGGTGATACTGGTTACACTTCGAATACTTTTTTAGAACCTGAATATCTGTAGTGCAGTGTTGAAGTACGAGGTATTTGTTAAGGTGCATGAAGCAGCAGGAATACAAGCTCATAGAGCCTTAATTGTAAAGGACACTGTTTAGTCAATGGGAAATCATGTTCCAAGAGGCGAGAAGTGAGTGTGATACTCTTCACTTTTGTAATTCAGTGTAAATGAGTTGGCATTTTAGCAAGAAAGTTGGTGAAACATAAATTCACCTGCATAGAGCCGATGGAGTACCATAAAAGTATTCAAAGCTCTTAGAAATCAAAATGATCATCAAGCTGGTGTTCAAACGAGAAATAATTTACATTTAAAGTCTGGTATTGTTGGAAAAATGCGCTATAGATACTTGGAATTCACAATGAATGAGCTTGATTCACTGGACAAAAGTGAACCAAACACTGCAATTCACAATGAAAGACTACGGAAATATGTAGAAAGGTGCCTGACAAACAAGTTCATAGAGACATAGTATCTGAAGGACACTTGTTTATCACTGGGAGATTGTGTTCATAGGAAAGAGAAGTGAGTGTGATGCTGCTTTATACTTATCATTCAGAGTGAGGAAGTTGGTTCTTTAGGGAAAATATGGTGAAACATCCAACATTTTCGTAGAGCTGATGCACTACTATAAAATAATTCAAAACTCTTAGAAATCAAAATGTTAGTTAACCTAGTGTTCAGAGTAGTAATAATTTACTTATAAAGTCTGGTATATTTGACTAAACGCGCTACAGATAGCTTTGAAATCACAGTTAATGAGCTTGAATCCCTGGACAAAAGTGCATCAAACACAGAAATTCACAATGACTTACTGGGGAAATATGCGTGAAGGTGCCTCAAACAGGAGGAATACAAGTACAGAGAGCCTTAATATGTGAAGGACACTGTTTCTTCACAGGGACATTGAGTCCATAGAGGAGAGAATTCAATAAGCTACTCTACTTTTATAATTCGCTTTAAAGCTTTGGCGTTTTAGCCAGAATGTCTGTACACATAAATTCATCTACATAGAGCTGGTGTAGTACCATAAAATTATTCAAAATTCATGGAAAATAAATGATAGTCAGCCTTGTGATCAAAGTGGTAATAATTTACATTTAAAGTCTGCTATCTTTGGCAAAACGCCGTATACATGCTGGAATTCACAGTGAATAAGGTTGAATCTGTGCAAAAGTGAATCAAACATTGAAATTCACAATGAAAGATTAGGGAAATATGTAGGAAGGGTCCTGAAACAAAAGGAATACAAGTTCACAGAGCCTTAACATGTGAAGGACACTGTTTCCTCACTGGGAAGTTGTATTTCCAGAGCGCAGAAGTGAGGGTGATACTTGTTACACTTCGAATACTTTTGTAGAACCTGAATATCTGTAGTGCAGTGTTGAAGTACGAAGTATTTGATAGAAGGTGCGTGAAGCAGTAGGAATACCAGCTCATAGAGCCTTAATTGTAAAGGACACTGTTTAGTCAATGGGAAATCGAGTTCCAAGAGGCGAGAAGTGAGTGTGATCCTTTTCACTTTTGTAATTCAGTTTAAATGAGTTGGCATTTTAGCAAGAAAGTTGGTGAAACATAAATTGATCTGCATAAAGCCGATGGAGTACCATAAAAGTATTCAAAGCTCTTAGAAATCAAAATGATCGTCAAGCTAGTGTTCAGAGTAGTAATAATTTACTTATAAAGTCTGTTATATTTGCTTAACGCGCTACAGGTAGCTTTGAAATCACAGTGAATGAGCTTGAATCCCTGGACAAAAGTGCATCAAACACGGAAATTCACAATGAATTGCTGGGGAAATATGTGTGAAGGTGCCTCAAACAGGAGGAATACAAGTTCACAGAGCCTTAATATGTGAAGGACACTGTTTCCTCACTGGGACATTGAGTCCATAGAGGAGAGTATTCAATACACAACTCTACTTTTATAATTCGGTTTAAAGCTTTGGCGTTTTAGCCAGAATGTCGGTACACATAAATTCATTTGCATAGAGTAGAGGTAGTAGCATAACAGTATTCAAAATTCATGGAAAATAAATGAAAGTGAACCTAGTGATCAAAGTGGTAATAATTTACATTTAAAGTCTGCTATCTTTGGAAAACGCTGTATACATGCTGCAATTCACAGTGAATGAGGTTGAATCTGTGCAAAAGTGAATCAAACATTGAAATTCACAATGAAAGATAAGGGAAATATGTAGGAAGGGTCCTGAAAGAAAACGAAAACAAGTTCACAGAGCCTTATCATGTGAAGGACAGTGTTTCCTCACTGGGACATTGAGTCCATAGAGGAGAGTATTCAATACACAACTCTACTTTTATAATTCGGTTTAAAGCTTTGGCGTTTTAGTCAGAATGTCGGTACACATAAATTCATTTGCATAGAGCTGAGGTAGTAGTATAAAAGTATTCAAAATTCATGGAAAATAAATGATAGTCAACCTAGTGATCAAAGTGGTAATAATTTACATTTAAAGTCTGCTATCTTTGGCAAAACGCTGTATACATACTCAGAAATCACAGTGAATGAGCTTCAGTTTCTGTGCACAAGTAAATCAAACATTGAAATTCACAATGAAAGACTAGGGAAATATGTAGGAAGTGTCCTGAAACAAAAGGAATACAAGTTAATAGAGCCAAAATGAAAGAAGGACACTGTTTAGTCACTGGGAAGTTGTGTTCGGAGCAGAGAAGTGAGTGCCATACGCTTTGCTTTTGTAATTCAGTATAAATGAGTTGGCGTTTTATGAAGAAAGTTGGTGAAACATGAAAATTTTTTATTGAGCTCAAATAACTTTATAAAAGTATTCAAAACTCTTAGAAATAAAATTGATAGTCAAGCTAGTGTTCAAATTAGTCATAAGTTACATTTAAAGTCTGGTATATATCACAAAATGCGCAGTAGATACTTGGAATTCAAGGTCAATGAGCTCGAATTATTGGACAAAAGTGAATCAAGCAGGGAAATTCACAATGACTTACTAGGAAAATATGCGTGAAGGTGCCTCAAACAGGAGGAATACAAGTACAGAGAGCCTTAATATGTGAAGGACACTGTTTAGTCAATGGCAAATCGTGTTCCAAGAGGCGAGAAGTGAGTGTGATCCTCTTCACTTTTGTAATTCAGTGTAAATGAGTTGGCATTTTAGCAAGAAAGTTGGTGAAACATAAATTCATCTGCATAGAGCCGATGGAGTACCATAAAAGTATTCAAAGCTCTTAGAAATCAAAATGATCGTCAAGCTAGTGTTCAGAGTAGTAATAATTTACTTATAAAGTCTGGTATATTTGGCTAAACGCGCTATAGGTAGCTATGAAATCACAGTGAATGAGCTTGAATCCCGGGACAAAAGTGCATCAAACACGGAAATTCACAATGAATTGCTGGGGAAATATGTGTGAAGGTGCCTCAAACAGGTGGAATACAAATTCACAGAGCCTTAATATGTGAAGGACACTGTTTCCTCACTGGGACATGGAGTCCATAGAGGAGAGTATTCAATACACAACTCTACTTTTATAATTCGGTTTAAAGCTTTGGCGTTTTAGCCAGAATGTCGGTACACATAAATTCATTTGCATAGAGCTGAGGTAGTAGCATAAAAGTATTCAAAATTCATGGAAAATAAATGATAGTCAGCCTAGTGATCAAAGTGGTAATAATTTACATTTAAAGTCTGCTATCTTTGGCAAAACGCTGTATACATACTCGGAAATCACAGTGCATGAGCTTTAGTTTCTGTGCACAAGTAAATCAAACATTGAAATTCACAATGAAAGACTAGGGAAATATGTAGGAAGTGTCCTGAAACAAAAGGAATAGAAGTGAATAGAGCCATAATGTGACAAGGACACTGTTTAGTCACTGGGAAGTTGTGTTCGAAGAGCAGAGAAGTGAGTGCGATACGCTTTGCTCTTGTAATTCAGTATAAATGATTGGCGTTTTACGAAGAAGGCTGGTGAAACATGAAACTTTTGTATAGAGCTCATATAACTTTATAAAAGTATTCAAAACTCTTAGAAATAAAATTGATAGTTAAGCTAGTGTTCAAATTAGTGATAAGTTACATTTAAAGTCTGGTATATATCACAAAATGCGCAGTAGATACTTGGAATTCAAGGTCAATGAGCTCGAATCAGAGGACAAAAGTGACTCAAGCAGGGAAATTCACAATGACTTACTAGGAAATTATGCGTTTAGGTACCTCAAACAGGAGGAATACAAGTACAGAGAGCCTTAATATGTGAAGGACACTGTTTCCTCACAGGTACATTGAGTCCATAGAGGAGAGAATTCAATAAGCTACTCTACTTTTATAATTCGCTTTAAAGCTTTGGCGTTTTAGCCAGAATGTCTGTACACATAAATTCATCTGCATAGAGCTGGTGTAGTAGCATAAAATTATTCAAAATTCATGGAAAATAAATGATAGTCAACCTAGTGATCCAAGTGGTAATAATTTACATTTAAAGTCTGCGAACTTTGGCAAAACGCTGTATACATGCTGGAATTCACAGTGAATGAGGTTGAATCTGTGCAAAAGTGAATCAAACATTGAAATTCACAATGAAAGATTAGGGAAAGATGTAGGAAGGGTCCTGAAACAAAACGAATACAAGTTCCCAGAGCCTTAACATGTGAAGGACACTGTTTCCTCACTGGGAAGTTGTATTTCCAGAGCGCAGAAGTGAGGGTGATACTTGTTACACTTCGAATACTTTTGTAGAACCTGAATATCTGTAGTGCAGTGTTGAAGTACGAGGTATTTGTTAAGAAGGTGCGTGAAGCAGTAGGAATACCAGCTCATAGAGCCTTAATTGTAAAGGACACTGTTTAGTCAATGGGAAATCGTGTTCCAACAGGCGAGAAGTGAGTGTGATCCTCTTCACTTTTGTAATTCAGTGTAAATGAGTTGGCATTTTAGCAAGAAAGTTGGTGAAACATAAATTGATCTGCATAAAGCCGATGGAGTACCGTAAAAGTATTCAAAGCTCTTAGAAATCAAAATGATCGTCAAGCTAGTGTTCAGAGTAGTAATAATTTACTTATAAAGTCTGTTATATTTGCTTAACGCGCTACAGGTAGCTTTGAAATCACAGTGAATGAGCTTGAATCCCTGGACAAAAGTGCATCAAACACGGAAATTCACAATGAATTGCTGGGGAAATATGTGTGAAGGTGCCTCAAACAGGAGGAATACAAGTTCACAGAGCCTTAATATGTGAAGGACACTGTTTCCTCACTGGGACATTGAGTCCATAGAGGAGAGTATTCAATACACAACTCTACTTTTATAATTCGGTTTAAAGCTTTGGCGTTTTAGCCAGAATGTCGGTACACATAAATTCATTTGCATAGAGTAGAGGTAGTAGCATAACAGTATTCAAAATTCATGGAAAATAAATGAAAGTCAACCTAGTGATCAAAGTGGTAATAATTTACATTTAAAGTCTGCTATCTTTGGAAAACGCTGTATACATGCTGCAATTCACAGTGAATGAGGTTGAATCTGTGCAAAAGTGAATCAAACATTGAAATTCACAATGAAAGATAAGGGAAATATGTAGGAAGGGTCCTGAAAGAAAACGAAAACAAGTTCACAGAGCCTTATCATGTGAAGGACAGTGTTTCCTCACTGGGACATTGAGTCCATAGAGGAGAGTATTCAATACACAACTCTACTTTTATAATTCGGTTTAAAGCTTTGGCGTTTTAGTCAGAATGTCGGTACACATAAATTCATTTGCATAGAGCTGAGGTAGTAGTATAAAAGTATTCAAAATTCATGGAAAATAAATGATAGTCAACCTAGTGATCAAAGTGGTAATAATTTACATTTAAAGTCTGCTATCTTTGGCAAAACGCTGTATACATACTCAGAAATCACAGTGAATGAGCTTCAGTTTCTGTGCACAAGTAAATCAAACATTGAAATTCACAATGAAAGACTAGGGAAATATGTAGGAAGTGTCCTGAAACAAAAGGAATACAAGTTAATAGAGCCAAAATGAAAGAAGGACACTGTTTAGTCACTGGGAAGTTGTGTTCGGAGCAGAGAAGTGAGTGCCATACGCTTTGCTTTTCTAATTCAGTATAAATGAGTTGGCGTTTTATGAAGAAAGTTGGTGAAACATGAAAATTTTTTATTGAGCTCAAATAACTTTATAAAAGTATTCAAAACTCTTAGAAATAAAATTGATAGTCAAGCTAGTGTTCAAATTAGTCATAAGTTACATTTAAAGTCTGGTATATATCACAAAATGCGCAGTAGATACTTGGAATTCAAGGTCAATGAGCTCGAATTATTGGACAAAAGTGAATCAAGCAGGGAAATTCACAATGACTTACTAGGAAAATATGCATGAAGGTGCCTCAAACAGGAGGAATACAAGTACAGAGAGCCTTAATATGTGAAGGACACTGTTTAGTCAATGGCAAATCGTGTTCCAAGAGGCGAGAAGTGAGTGTGATCCTCTTCACTTTTGTAATTCAGTGTAAATGAGTTGGCATTTTAGCAAGAAAGTTGGTGAAACATAAATTCATCTGCATAGAGCCGATGGAGTACCATAAAAGTATTCAAAGCTCTTAGAAATCAAAATGATCGTCAAGCTAGTGTTCAGAGTAGTAATAATTTACTTATAAAGTCTGGTATATTTGGCTAAACGCGCTATAGGTAGCTATGAAATCACAGTGAATGAGCTTGAATCCCGGGACAAAAGTGCATCAAACACGGAAATTCACAATGAATTGCTGGGGAAATATGTGTGAAGGTGCCTCAAACAGGTGGAATACAAATTCACAGAGCCTTAATATGTGAAGGACACTGTTTCCTCACTGGGACATGGAGTCCATAGAGGAGAGTATTCAATACACAACTCTACTTTTATAATTCGGTTTAAAGCTTTGGCGTTTTAGCCAGAATGTCGGTACACATAAATTCATTTGCATAGAGCTGAGGTAGTAGCATAAAAGTATTCAAAATTCATGGAAAATAAATGATAGTCAGCCTAGTGATCAAAGTGGTAATAATTTACATTTAAAGTCTGCTATCTTTGGCAAAACGCTGTATACATACTCGGAAATCACAGTGCATGAGCTTTAGTTTCTGTGCACAAGTAAATCAAACATTGAAATTCACAATGAAAGACTAGGGAAATATGTAGGAAGTGTCCTGAAACAAAAGGAATAGAAGTGAATAGAGCCATAATGTGACAAGGACACTGTTTAGTCACTGGGAAGTTGTGTTCGAAGAGCAGAGAAGTGAGTGCGATACGCTTTGCTCTTGTAATTCAGTATAAATGATTGGCGTTTTACGAAGAAGGCTGGTGAAACATGAAACTTTTGTATAGAGCTCATATAACTTTATAAAAGTATTCAAAACTCTTAGAAATAAAATTGATAGTTAAGCTAGTGTTCAAATTAGTGATAAGTTACATTTAAAGTCTGGTATATATCACAAAATGCGCAGTAGATACTTGGAATTCAAGGTCAATGAGCTCGAATCAGAGGACAAAAGTGACTCAAGCAGGGAAATTCACAATGACTTACTAGGAAATTATGCGTTTAGGTACCTCAAACAGGAGGAATACAAGTACAGAGAGCCTTAATATGTGAAGGACACTGTTTCCTCACAGGTACATTGAGTCCATAGAGGAGAGAATTCAATAAGCTACTCTACTTTTATAATTCGCTTTAAAGCTTTGGCGTTTTAGCCAGAATGTCTGTACACATAAATTCATCTGCATAGAGCTGGTGTAGTAGCATAAAATTATTCAAAATTCATGGAAAATAAATGATAGTCAACCTAGTGATCCAAGTGGTAATAATTTACATTTAAAGTCTGCGAACTTTGGCAAAACGCTGTATACATGCTGGAATTCACAGTGAATGAGGTTGAATCTGTGCAAAAGTGAATCAAACATTGAAATTCACAATGAAAGATTAGGGAAAGATGTAGGAAGGGTCCTGAAACAAAACGAATACAAGTTCACAGAGCCTTAACATGTGAAGGACACTGTTTCCTCACTGGGAAGTTGTATTTCCAGAGCGCAGAAGTGAGGGTGATACTTGTTACACTTCGAATACTTTTGTAGAACCTGAATATCTGTAGTGCAGTGTTGAAGTACGAGGTATTTGTTAAGAAGGTGCGTGAAGCAGTAGGAATACCAGCTCATAGAGCCTTAATTGTAAAGGACACTGTTTAGTCAATGGGAAATCGTGTTCCAACAGGCGAGAAGTGAGTGTGATCCTCTTCACTTTTGTAATTCAGTGTAAATGAGTTGGCATTTTAGCAAGAAAGTTGGTGAAACATAAATTGATCTGCATAAAGCCGATGGAGTACCGTAAAAGTATTCAAAGCTCTTAGAAATCAAAATGATCGTCAAGCTAGTGTTCAGAGTAGTAATAATTTACTTATAAAGTCTGTTATATTTGCTTAACGCGCTACAGGTAGCTTTGAAATCACAGTGAATGAGCTTGAATCCCTGGACAAAAGTGCATCAAACACGGAAATTCACAATGAATTGCTGGGGAAATATGTGTGAAGGTGCCTCAAACAGGAGGAATACAAGTTCACAGAGCCTTAATATGTGAAGGACACTGTTTCCTCACTGGGACATTGAGTCCATAGAGGAGAGTATTCAATACACAACTCTACTTTTATAATTCGGTTTAAAGCTTTGGCGTTTTAGCCAGAATGTCGGTACACATAAATTCATTTGCATAGAGTAGAGGTAGTAGCATAACAGTATTCAAAATTCATGGAAAATAAATGAAAGTCAACCTAGTGATCAAAGTGGTAATAATTTACATTTAAAGTCTGCTATCTTTGGAAAACGCTGTATACATACTCGGAAATCACAGTGAATGAGCTTCAGTTTCAGTGCACAAGTAAATCAAACATTGAAATTCACAATGAAAGACTAGGGAAATATGTAGGAAGTGTCCTGAAACAAAAGGAATACAAGTTAATAGAGCCAAAATGAGAGAAGGACACTGTTTAGTCACTGGGAAGTTGTGTTCGGAGAGCAGAGAAGAGAGTGCCATACGCTTTACTTTTGTAATTCAGTATAAATGAGTTGGCGTTTTACGTAGAAAGTTGGTGAAACATGAAAATTTTTGATAGAGCTCAAATAACTATAAAACTATTCAAAACTCTTAGAAATAAAATTGATAGTCAAGCTAGTGTTCAAATTAGTCATAAGTTACATTTAAAGTCTGGTATATATCACAAAATGCGCAGTAGATACTTGGAATTCAAGGTCAATGAGCTCGAATCACTGAACAAAAGTGAATCAAGCCGGGAAATTCACAATGACTTACTAGGGAAATATGCGTGAAGGTGCCTCAAACAGGAGAAATACAAGTACAGAGAGCCTTAATATGTGAAGGACACTGTTTCCTCCCCTGGACATTGTGTCCATAGAGGAGAGTATTCAATACACAACTCTACTTTTATAATTCTCTTTAAAGCTTTGGCTCCCCCATTTATTGAGAAAGAGCTGGTCGTTCCCCGAAGCACTAAACCCCATTGCCCGGGCTTCTGTTAACACCCAGACACCATTTCTCTTCTGGAAGCAAACTTCAGTACCCTCCACTACCACTAATGGGTAGGGCGACCTGATGGCCAACTTTCGGCCTCACTCCATTAATAGGCCCTTCCTTGAAGACTTGGAACTTCTTTGTGCCATCCAGTAACCTGGAAATACGGGGAAGGGAGGCTTTGGAGGCCCCCTGTGACCCTCATCCTAATTAGGTGACCCAACCTGCCTATCATTTAGATCACCTTCAGCTGTTGATAGGGCCTCAAGTGTTCTTCACAAAACCATTCCCTCTGTTGACCTGGACAAGTCCACCCAGGCGGTTAGGTCACAGCTTCTGGCTCCCACCTGGCCAGCCCCCTGATGAAGTAACCAGGGTTAGGTGGTGAGCGGGTCAGAAGGCCCGGTCTCACGTGACCAATTAGCACGGACACCCGCCCCATTCCTATGATGACGTAAGTAGGTTCTGCTTAGAAAACGACCCCACCTCCCCTAGCTCATGTGAGAACATCCCGGTATTCCTAAAAACTTGACTCACGCTGCCAACTTCAGGCTGACACTTGGGCGGTCCCCCTGCTAAGACAAAAAGAGGCGTGGCTGCCCAGCAGAACCACACCAGAAACCCAAACCCAAGCATCTTAGGACTCTTCTGGGCATTTCCGAGGTCTTGGCACCTCTGGCTAACATCCAATTGGACACCTGGATCTTCCCCCGTGTTTCTGAGACACGGCTGGTCATTTGCCTGAGCATGGAGCCACAGTGCCCGGGTTTGTGTGAAACCCCAGAAAACCAATACCTTCTTGCAGCATACTCCAGTCCTCTCCAATGTCACGAATAGGTGGGGCACCCTCAGGGTCAACTTTCAACCTCAGGCAATGCAGAGGCCCTTCCCTGATGAATTGGAACTTCTTGGTGCCATCCAGGGACAGGGAAAAACAGGGAAGTTGAGCTTTGGCGACCCCTTGTGACCGTCTTGCGAATTAGGTGACCCCTCCTGCCTGTGCACTAGAACAACTCCAGCTGTTGAAAGGGCCTCAAATATTCGATTTCCTGACCCTTCTTTAATTTTACCTGCTCGAGTCCACCCGGCTGTTGAGTCTCAGCTTCTGGCCTTCCACCTGGCCAGCCCCCTGATGAAGTAACCAGGACCAGGTGGCTTGAAAACCCCCAAGATCTGGGCTCATTTGTCAAATTACCTCCGGCACCTGGCTTCTCCTCCTAAGGACATAAGCAGGTCCTGCTTCCCAAACTACCTTCCCTCCCCAGATCACCTGACAATATCCAGGTATGCCGAATGACCTGCCTCTCGCAGCACACTTCAGGCTGCCACCTGGGCCCTCACAGGTATGAAGTAAAGAGGTGTGGCTAACCAAATTAACCCCCGCCCAGCCCCAACCGTCCACGGATTACATGACTCTACCAAGTATTTTATGGCCCTAGTACCTCAGATCAACCTGCAGTTGGACACTTGGAACATCCCCCGTTTATTGAGAAACAGCTCGTTGTTCCCCGAATCACTAAACCCCATTGCCCGGGCTTCCATTAACACCCAGACACCATTTCTCTTCTTGTAGCAAACTCCAGTCCCCTTCACAGTCACAAATGAATGGGGCGTCCCGAGGGCCAACTTACAACCTCACTCCATGCCAAGGCCCTTCCCTGAATACTTGGACCTACTTGGTGCCATCCAGGGACCTGGCAAAACGGGGAAGTGAGGCTTTGGCGGCCCCTTGTGACCCTCCTCCTAATTAGGTGACCCAACCTGCCTATCAACTACAACACCTCCAGCTGTTGATAGGGCCTCAAGTGTTTCAAACATGACCCTTATTTTGTTGAGCTGGACAAGTCCACCCAGGTGGTTAGGTCACACTTTCTGGCGTCCCACCTGGCCGGCCCACTGATGAAGTAACCAGAGCCAGTTTGTGAGCCGGTCAGGAGGCCTGGGCTCACGTGATCAATTAGCAAGGATTCTAGGCCCATCCCCATGATGACGAAAGTAGGTCCTGCTTACAAAAGTATCCCATATCCCCTGGTTCACCTGACAACATCCCGGTATGCCTAAAAACTATAGTCACGCCACCCACTTCAGGCTGGCACCTGGGAGCTCCCCCCCCCATGCCTAATGATAAAAAAGGTGTGGCTGAATGCCAAACCCGAACCAAAACACAAAGTCCAGGCATCATAGGACACTTTTGGGTATTTCCCGGGCTCTGGAACCGCTGACCAACATCCCTTTGGACATCTGGATACTCCCCCGTGGTTCTGAGACACAGCAGAGGTCCTTCCAGCAAGTTTTGGAACTTCTTGGTGCCATGCGGGGACTGCGAAAAACAGGGATGATGCGTTTTGGCGACCCCTTGTACCCTCTTTCGAATTAGGTGACCCCACCTGCCTGTGCAGTAGAACAAGTCCAGCTGCTGAAAGGGCCTCAAATATTCGCTAACCTGACCCTTCCTTAAGTTTACCTGGCCAAGTCCATACCGGCGGCTGCATCTCAGCTTCTAGCCTTCCTACTGGCCACTCCTCTGATGAAGTAACCAGGAACAGGTAGCTTGAGGACCCAGGAGTTCTGGGCTCACGTAACCAAATACTTCCAGCACCTGGCCCTTCCCCCTAATGACGTAAGCAGGTCCTGCTTCCCAAAGTACATTTGCTCCCCTCGCTCACCTGAGAACTTTCTTTTTTTTTTTTTTTTATTGTTTTAAGTATTACAAATAGTAGTACTTATGTCTCCTTTTTTTTTCCCCTTTGATCTCCCCCCGACCTCCCCTACCCCCCAGGACATGCCTTCACCTGCCCACACTTCCCCCACACCCCAGTGTCTTATATCCATTGGTTGTGCTTATATGCATGCGTACAAGTCCTTCGGTTGGTCTCTTACAGCCCTCCTCTCCCAACCACCCCTGTCTTCCCAATGTAGTTTGACAGTCTGTTCAATGCTTCTTTGCCTATGTATCTTTTTCCCACCATTTCTTTCCTTTAAAAAGTTTTGCCTTTGCAGACTGGAAATAAACATATAATAACAAAACAAGACAAAACAAAAAAATGTTTGAGTCCCAATTTCAATGTCCAACAGTTCCTTATGTGTACATGTCAGCAGTGATATCTGGATGGTGGGCACATGGTGGCAATGCAGGTCCGACCCTCTCTGGTTTGGTCCTAGGTAACCTGCAGCGGTGCACAGCTGCTGACTGCTCCCATGGCAAGGCGTTGTCAGCGTCTTCCATCTCTGGACTGTTTTTTCCTCTTGTCTTCGTGGTTGGAGCACTCCTGTCAATTCCTCTCTGTTGCAGGAATCCATCTGGTCTTGGGGTTGTTTTCTGAAAATATACAAATATATTCTCGACCACAAGTTAATAAAGGAATCTTTTCTATATAATTGATTTGGGATCCTTTTTATTTTTGTTCAAACGATTTTCCTTTGTCTTATTTAGACACCATGTGTGTTTTTAATGGCCGTCTTGCTGTTAGCATTGCAAATGAACCTTAATTTGGTAAAGTAAAAATTTTCTAGATGTAATTTACTTATAGGATATTTTTCCTTACATGATATTGCCCTACTATCCCCCCCCCTTTTTTTTAATGGAGGTTTTTGTAAATTTTATAATGCAGTCTTGATAACTTTAAATTTAAAAAAAATTTTTTTTCCCCCACACATATGACTGCTTTAGGTTCACTGCATATTCAGGAATTTTACCATGAGATGAACTACCAATAGAAATTTTAGTTATTACTTTAAGAATAGCTTTTTGTTCAGTACTTGAATATTCACTTATTTCAATTAGCCTATTTAAATTAATCTGGAAACTCGATTACTATTTCACTGTCAAATTTAATACTCTACCAACAATCTTAGTTTACCCTGTAAATATTAGTGGGAAGGATTATTTGCATTCTTGAGTGGGCCCTGAGCATTCCAAATGCTCAGCTGAATTTAGATATAGGGCAACTGCTGTCGGCCAAGTCTCTTGTCTGTTACCTGGGTCCCGATCTGAGCTGGGCCAAGTCTCTGTCTGTCACCTGTTTCTCGATGTGAGCTGGGCCGGGTCTCTTTCTGTTGCCTGGGTCCCGATCTGAGCTGGGTGTGGGAAGCGCAAAGCAGCCATGGGGGTAGGAGACCTCCTTTAGAAGGGGGTGAGGGTTCAAGCCCTTGCAATGTTGGGGGGGTGAGGGTGTGTGCCCCACTTCTGTTGCCCCCCCAAGTTCTCTCCTGATGGCCCCTCTGCGACTGTGCCTGTCTTAGGTTGTTCCTTCTTTGAGGAATCTTACCCGTCTCTGGTTAACCAGCCATCCTCCGGGGCCAAGCAGGGAGCTGTGAGGTTCAGTTCTGTCTCCTTGGTAGCCTATGACCCCGTGGCCTCCACACCCAGCACCTGCCTTGGGAACCCCTGGCCTGCTGGCAGGGTCCCGGTGCTGATCACATATCTCGGGGAACTCCGGTTTCTTCTCCAGTGAGGGCCCAGCTCACACAATTGGATGTGAGACAGATCCCTGGTACCAGCCCCCACGAGGCTTCAAGCTCAGCATGAACAGAAAGCTCAGGTAACAGCTGAGGGCAATTGGATTGTGAGAAGAGGGTCCCTCTTGGCACAAAGGGCAAGAGGGGCCAATATAGGATGCTCAAGTGCCTTCCCAGTGCCTTAATTCCTTCTGCAAGGGATTAAATCCTTTCATGTCCCTTTTTTTAAATTGCTGCCCACCATTCAAAGAATTAGTTTGTAAGTTTGTTTGGGATAATTGTAAAATATGCTGTTGTAAAATATCTAAGATTATAATGAGATTGTAGAATAATATCATGTAAGGATATTCTTTGCCCTAGGCCCTGGCAATTCCATTTCAAACTGGTTGTCAATTTATTTTTGTAGCTTTATATAAACTTTGTCAGGGAGGCAAAAACACAAATTACTTACTTTAGTTCAAGCGGCCAAATATATTGACTTTCAATTACAATCCTTATGACTTTTGAAGGAAACTTCTCTTTGTTTCCTTCCAAAATAATTTTCAGTCTACAGAGAGTTTCATTTAAAAATTTTTGTCACATGAAACAATTTCTCTTAATGCCCCGCCCCCTTGTTGTCTGTGTCCATTGATTAGGTTCATATGCATGCATACAAGTCCCTTGGTTGATCTCTCCACCTTACTCCCACCCTCCCCTACCTTACCTGAGGTATGATCTTCTGATTGACGTTTCTCAGCCTCTGGATCTGTTCTTGTTCATCAGTCTATGTCGTTCATTATATTCCACAAATGAGCGAGATCATGTGATATTTATCTTTCTCTGCCTGGCTTATTTCACTCAACATAATATTCTCCATCTCCATCCATATTGTTGCAAATGGTAGGAACTCCTTCTTTTTTACCGCAGCGTAGTATTCCATTGTATAGATATACCACAGTTTTTTAATCCATTCATCTGCTGATGGGCATTTAGGTTGTTTCCAAATTTGGCTATGGTGAATTGTGCTGCTATGAACATAGGGGTGCATATTTCCTTTCTGATGCCTGTTTCTAGATTCTTGGGATATATTCCTAGAAGTGGGATCACTGGGTCAAATGGGAGTTCCATTTTTATTTTTTTGAGGAAACTCCATACTGTTCTCCACAGTGGCTGCACCAGTCTGCATTCCCACCAGCAGTGCAAAAGAGTTCCTTTTTCTCCGCATCCTCGCCAACACTTGTTGTTTGTTGATTTGTTGATAAAAGCCATTCTGACAGGTGTGAGATGGTACCTCATTGTTGTTTTGATTTGCATCTCTCTGATGATTAGTGACTGTGAGCAGGTTTTCATATGTCTCTTGGCCTGCCTTCTGTCTTCTTTCAAAAAGTGTCTACTTAGATCAGTTGCCCATTTTTTGATTGGGTTGTTTATCTTCTTTTTGTTAAGTTGTATGAGTTCTCTGTGTATGTTGGAGATTAAACCCTTATCATTGATATCATTGGCAAATATGTTCTCCCATGCAGTGGGTTTTCTTATTGTTTTATCACCTGAGAACTTTCAAGCATGCCCAAGGACGTGAATCCCAGGCATATTTCAGGCTGCCAAGTGGGCACTCACCGGTATGAAGTAAAGAGTTGTGGCTACCCACATGAGCCACCGCCCAGCCCCCACCACCCAGGGATCACAGGACTCTCTCGGGTATTTGCACGTCCCTGGCACCTAGGACCAACCTGCAGTTGGACACTTGGACCATCCCCCATATTTTTCAGACACAGCTCATCCTTTGCTGTCCCACTGAGCAACAATGCCCAGGCTTCCTTTAACTCCCAGACAGCCATTTCTCTTCTGGCAGCAAACTCCAGTACCCTCCACTGTCACTAATGGGTAGGGCGACCTGGTGGCCAACTTTCGCCCTCAGGCAAGTCAGAGGCCCTTTCCTGAAGAATTAGAACCTCTCAGTGCCATCCAGGGACAGGAAAAAACAGGGAAGTGAGGCTTTGGTGTTCCCTTGTGACCCTCGTCCTAATTAGATAACCCAACTGCCTATCAACTAGAATACCTCTAGCTGTTGATAGGTCTCAAGTGTTCCTCACATGATCTTTCCTTGTGTTTACCTGGACAAGTCCACCCAGGCTTTTAGGCCAAAGCTTCTGGCCTCCGACCAAGCTTGAAACCTGATGAAGTGGACACTGTTTCATCACTGGAAAATCTGTTCCAAGGGCAGAGAATTGAGTGAGATACTTGCTACCTTTATATTTCAGTCTAAATAAGTTGGCGAGTTGGAAAGAACGTTGGTGAAACACTTAAACTTTCTCGGCATTGAAATTTTCTCTTGAGAACTCACAGAAACCGACCTTGGAAATGTCAAGAAATGTGTCTGAAAAACTTAAAATACTTATGTAGAACCTGAATATGCCTAGTGCTGTGTTGAATTATGAGGTATTTGTATGGAACGAGCAGTTTAAGGTACGATAGTCTTTAAAATAGAACAAGTTTACATTTATAGAGCTGATATATATGGAAACACGGTGCAGAAACTCTTGAAATTCTCAGTGAATCACTGGACACATGTGAATCAACGACTGAGAACTCACAATGAAAGGGTAGAAAAAATAAATAGGAAGATGCCTGAAGCAGTAGGAATACAAGTTCATAGAGACTTAATTGTGAAGGACCTGTTTTAGTCAATGGGAAACTGTGTTCCAAGAGGTGAGAAGTGAGTATCATACTCTTCACTTTTGTAATTCAGTAAAAATGAGTTGGCGTTTTAGCCAGAATGTTGGTACACATAAATTCATCTGCACAGAGCTGATGTAGTAGCATAAAAGTATTCAAAATTCTTGGAAATCAAAATGATAGTCAACTTACTGATTAAAGTGGTAATAATTTACATTTAAAGTCTGCTATCTTTGGCAAAACGCTGTATACATACTGGAATTCACAGTGAATGAGGTTGAATCTCTGTGCAAAAGTGAAGCAAACATTGAAATTCACAATGGAAGACTAGGGAAATATGTAGGAAGGGTCCTGAAACAAAAGGAATACAAGTTAATAGAGCCATAATGTGAGAAGGACACTGTTTAGTCACTGGGAAGTTGTGTTAAAAGACAGAGAAGTGAGTGCGATGCGCTTTCCTTTGTAATTCAGTATAAATGAGTTGGCGTTTTAAGAAGAAAGTTGGTGAAACATGAAATTTTTTTAAAGAGCTGATATAACTTTATTTTTTTTCTTATAAATCTTTATTGTTCATATTATTACAGGTGTTCCACTTTTTTCCCCCCCATAGCTCCCCTCCACCTGATTCCCCACCCCACCCCATGCCCTTACCCCCCGCCACTGTCTTCATCCGTAGGAGTAAGATTTTTGTCCAATCTCTTCCCGCACCCCTCACACTTGCTTCCCCTGAGAATCGTCAGTCCACTCCCTTTCTATGTCCCTGATTCTATTATATTCACCAGTCCATTCTGTTCTTCACATTTTTTATTCACTTGATTTTTAAATTCACTTGTTGGTAGGTATGTATTTGATGTCATTTTGTTGTTCATAACTTTTATCTTTATTTTTTTCTTCTTCTTCCTCTTCTTAAAGAATACCCTTCAGCATTTCATGTAATCCTGGTTTGGTGGCGATGAACTCCTTTAGCTTTTTCTTGTCTGTGAAGCTCTTTACCTGACCTTCAACTCTGAATGATAGCTTTGCTGGGTAGAGTAATCTTGGTTGTAGGTTCTTGCTGTTCAACACTTTGAATATTTCTTGCCACTCCCTTCTGGCCTGCTAGTTTCTGTTGAGAAATCAGCTGACAGTCGTATGGGTACTCCCTTGTAGGTAATTAACTGTTTTTGTCTTGCTGCTTTTAATATTCTCTCTTTGTCTTTTGCCCTTGGCATTTTAATTATGATGTGTCTTGGTGTGGTCCTCTTTGGGTTCCTCTTGTATGGGGTTCTGTGTGCTTCCTGAACTTGTAAGTCTATTTTCTTCACCAGGTAGGGAAAGTTTTCTGTCATTATTTCTTCTAATAGGTTTTCAATATATTGCTCTCTCCCTTCTTCTGGCACGCCAAAAATTCGGATGTTGGTTCGCTTGAAGTTGTCCCAGAGGCTCCTTACACTATCTTCATATTTTTGGATTCTTTTTTCTTTTTGTTTTTCTGGTTGGATGTTTTTTGTTTCCACATATTTCAGATCTTTGGTTTGATTCTTGGGGTACGTTGATCTACAGTTGAGTTTCTGTATACTTTTTATTTCAGACAGTGTATGCTTCATTTCTGACTGATCCTTTTCCATTTTTTTGGCATTCTCATTAAGGTCCTTGAAGGTCTTACTAAGCTCCTCAGAAGTGTCATCAAGTTTCTCAGCGGTTTTTAGAAGATTCTTGAGTAACCTTATACATGTGGTTCTGAACTCTATGTCATCCAGTAGTTTGCTTTCCTCCGTTTCTTTCATTCGTGACATGTTTCTTTGTTTCTGCATTTTGGCTGCTTCCCTGTGTTGATGGAGTGGCTTTTTGTGGTAGGTGACCTATAGGGGCAGTAGCTCAGCCTCCCCAATCACCTGATGTGGATGCTCTTGGTACACCCCTTTGTGGGCTGAGTGCAAATTCGTGGTGTAGTTAAGCCTGAATTGCTGTTGGTACGCTGGGAGGAATTGACCTCCAGGCCAATTAGCTGTGAGCACTCCCTGTGTCTATAATGGAAGAACTGCTGTGCTGAAGACACGCAGGACTTGTTTCAGTGGGGCTTCGGTGTTCACTGAGTTTGCCTCTTGAATGTGTCATTTATGGATATGAGGAGTTGAAATCTGGTGTCTCACACTGACCACTAGGTACACTGGCTTCTGGATCTCCAATGGGGTTCAGGTCAGCTACTGTCTGAGTCCACCCAACAGGAGCTATAGCGAGAGCTACCGTTTTCCCCTCTTTGCTTGGGGTTTGGAGGATTTGGAACTGTCTGACCCGGGCTGCAAGTTTGCTAGGTTAAGCTGCGATAGGGCAGGCTTTTCTTATGCTAACTCGGTTGCTTAGAGCTTGGGTGGGTTTGTAGGTTGTGCAGGGGGGGCCTCAGGGCGTCACTAGGTTAGGGCGTGGCAAACAGCAATGGCTGCTAGTTAGCTGGCTCTGTGTCCCCAAAGGCATCTGCGAGTGCCTAACACCAGTGCAGTAAATAATTATTCCTGCGCGCAGCTCTGCAAGCAAGCCACCCTCGCTGGCAGACAGTCCAGCTTCTCCCCGTAGGAGTTTGGGTCCCCCGAGTCTCCCCAGAGACTGGATTTCAGAGTAATCGGGGGCTTGTCTCCGTTCGGGTTAAAAAAAGCAACGCGCCCAGTCTCCCGCAGCCAGCCCGGAACACGCGCCTCCGTACCTCAGCTTTTCAATGCTCGTGCACGTCTCAAAGCTCTTTTCTCTTTCCTTCTAGTTGTAGAACTTCCACTCAGCCAGATTTCCCGTGGTTCTGGGTGATAGACGTTTTGTCTTTTACTTGCAGTTTAAATTGTTGTGGGAGGCACCAGTTTAGGTGTTTACCTACACCGCCATCTTGGATTCTCCCTGATATAACTTTATAAAAGTATTCAAAACTGTTAGAAATAAAATTGATAGTCAAGCTAGTGTTTAAATTAGTAATATGTTACATTTAAAGTCTGGTATATTTCGCAAAACCCGCTGTAGATACTTGGAATTCAACCTCAATGAGCTTGAATCACTGGACAAAAGTCAATCAAACAGGGAAATTCACAATGACTTACTAGGGAAATATGTGTGAAGGTGCCTCAAACAGGAGAATACAAGTTTACAGAGCCTTAATATGTGAAGGACACTGTTTCCTCAAGGGGACATTGAGTCCATAAAGAAGAGAATTCAATAAGCTACTCTACTTTTATAATTCAGTCTAAATGAGTTGGCGTTTTAGCCAGAATATTGGTACACATAAATTCATCTGCACAGAGCTGATGTAGTAGCCTAAAAGTATTCAAAATTCTTGGGAATCAAAATGATAGTCAACCCAGTTATCAAAGTCAAAATAATTTACATTTAAAGTCTGCTATCTTTGGCGAAACGCTGTATACATACGTGGAATGCACAGTGAATGAGCTTGAATCTCTGTACAAAAGTGAGTCAAACATTGAAATTCACAGGACTAGGGAAATATGTAGGAAAGTGCCTGAAACAGGAGGAACACAACTTTACAGAGCCTTAATATGTGAAGGACACTGTTTCCTCACTGGGAAGTAGTATTCCAAGAGCAGAGAAGTGAGTGCGATACTGGTTACACTTGGAATACTTTTGTAGAACCTGAATATCTCTAGTGCAGTGTTGAAATACGAGGTATTTGTATCCAAAGGGCTGTTAAAGCCACGATAGTCTTTAAAAGAGAAAAAGTTTACATTTATAGAGCTGGAATGTATGCAACCATGGTGTATAAACACTTGAAATTCACAAGGAATGAGCGTGCATCACAGGACAAAAGTGAATCCAACACTGAGAATTCACAATGAAAGAACAGGGAAAATAAATAGGAAGGTGTCTGAAGCAGTAGGAATACCAGTTCATAGAGCCTTAATTGTAAAGGAAACTGTTTAGTCAATGGGAAATTGTGTTCCAAGAGGCGAGAAGTGAGTGTGATACTCTTCACTTTTGTAATTCAGTATAAATGAGTTGGCATTTTAGCAAGAAAGTTGTTGAAACAAAAATTTATCTGCATAGAGCCGATGTAGAACCATAAAAGTATTCAAAGCTCTTAGAAATCAAAATGATCGTCAAGCTAGTGTTCAAACAAGAAATATTTTACATTTAAAGTCTGGTATTTTTGGCAAAATGCGTTATAGATACTTGGAAATTAACAGTGAATGAGCTTGATTCACTGAACAAAAGTGTACCAAACACTACAATTCACAATGAAAGACCACAGAAATATGTAGAAAGGTGCCTTATAAACAAGTTCATAGAGATGTAGTATCTGAAGGACACTTGTTTATCACTGGGAAATTGTGTTCATAAGAAAGACAAGTGAGTGTGATGTTGCTAACAATTATCATTCAGAGTAAGGAAGTTTGGTATTTAGGGAAAATATGGGGAAACATCCATCATTTTCGTAGAGCTGATGCACTACTATAAAATAACTCAAAACTCTTAGAGATCAAAAGGTTAGTTAAGCTAGTGTTCAGAGTAGTAATAATTTACTTATAAAGTCTGGTATATTTGGTTAAAGGTGCTAAAGATAGCTTTAAATTCACAGTGAATGAGCTTGAATCCCTGGATAAAAGTGCATCAAACACGGAAATTCACAATGAATTGCTGGGGAAATATGTGTGAATGTGCCTCAAACAGGAGGAAAAGAAGTTCCCAGAGCCTTAATATGTGAAGGACACTGTTTCCTCAGTGGGACATTGAGTCCATGGGGAAGAGAACTCAATACATTAGTCTACCTGGTCAAGTCCACAGCAGCGGTTGCGTCTCAACTTCTAGCTTTCCAACTCTCCAGCCCCCTGATGAAGTAACCAGGACCATGTGGCTTGAAAAGACCGAAGTTCTGGGCTCATGTGACAAATTACCTCCGGCACCTGGCTTCTCCCCCTAAGGACATAAGCAGGTCCTGCTTTCCAAACTACCTACCCTCCCCAGCTCAGCTGACAATATCCAGGTATGCCCAGTGACCTGGCCCCCGGGGCACACTTCAGGCTGCCACCTGGGCCTTCACACTTATGAAGTAAAGAGGTGTGGCTAACCAAATTAACCCCAGTCCAGCCCCAACAGTCCACGGATTACATGACTCTACCGAGTATTTTATGGCCCTAGAACCTCGGATCAACCCGCAGTTGGACACTTGGACCATCCCCCGTTTATTGAGAAACAGCTCGTCGTTCCCCGAAGCACTAAACCCCATTGCCCGGGCTTCTGTTAACACCCAGACACAATTTCTCTTCTTGTAGCAAACTCCAGTCCCCTCCACTGTCACTAAGGAATGGGGGGTCCTGAGGGCCAACATACGACCTCACTCCATGCCAAGGCCCTTCCCTGAAGACTTGGAACTACTTGGTGCCATCCAGGGACCTGGAAAAATGGGGAAGGGAGGCTTTGGCGGCCCCTTGTGACCCTCCTCCAAATTAGGTGACCCAACCTGGCTATCATTTAGAACACCTCCAGCTGTTGATATAGCCTCAAGTGTTTCTCACAAAACCGTTCCTTGTGTTGATCTAGACAAGTCCACCCAGGCGGTTAGGTCACAGCTTATGGCTCCCACCTGGCCAACCCCTGATTAAGTAACCAGATCCAGGTGGTGAGCCGGTCAGGAGGCCAGGGCTCACGTGCTCAATTACCACGGACACCCGCCCCATTCCCATGATGACGTAAGTAGGTTCCGCTTACAAAAGGACCCCACCTCCCCTAGCTCATGTGACAACATCCCGGTATTCCTAAAAACTACACTCACATGGCCAACTTCAGGCTGACACTTGGGAGCTCCTCCCTGCCAAGAAAAAAAGAGGTGTGGCTGCCCATCGGAACCACACCAGAAACCCAACCCCAAAGCATCTTAAGACTCTTCTGGGCATTTCCCAGGCCCTGGAACCTCTGACCAACATCCAATTGCACACCTGGAACTTCCCCCGTGTTTCTGAGACACGGCTGGTCATTTGCCTGAGCATGGAGCCACAGTGCCAGAGTTTGTAACCCCAGACAACCAATTCCTTCTTGCAGCATACTCCAGTCCTCTCCAATTTCACGAATAGATGGGGCGCCCTCAGGGCCAACTTTTGACCTCAGGCAGTGCAGAGGCCCTTCCCTGATGAATTAGAACTTCTTGGTGCCATCCAGGGACAGGGAAAAACAGGGAAGTTGGGCTTCGGCCACCCCTTGTGACCGTCTTAAGAATTAGGTGACCCCACCTGCCTGTGCACTAGAACAACTCCAGCTGTTGAAAGGGCCTGAAATATTCGCTTTCCTGACCCTTCTTTAATTTTACCTGCTCGAGTCCACCCGGCGGTTGCGTCTCACCTTCTGGCCTTCCACCTGGCCGGCCCCCTGATGAAGTAACCAGTACCAGGTGGCTTGAAAACCCCCAAGATCTGGGCTCATTTGACAAATTACCTCGGGCACCTGGCTTCTCCCCGTAAGGACATAAGTAGATCCTGCTTGCCAAACTACCTTCCCTCCCCAGCTCAGCTGACAATATCCAGGTATGCCCAGTGACCTGGCCCCCGGGGCACACTTCAGGCTGCCACCTGGGCCCTCAAACTTATGAAGTAAAGAGGTGTGGGTAACCAAATTAACCCCCGCCCAGCCCCAACCGTCCACGGATTACATGACTCTACCGAGTATTTTATGGCCCTAGAACCTCGGATCAACCTGCAGTTGGACACTTGGACCATCCCCCGTTTATTGAAAAACAGCTCGTCATTCCCCAAAGCACTAAACCGCATTGCCCGGGCTTCCTTTAACGCCCAGACACCATTTCTCTTCTTGTAGCAAACTCCAGTGCCCTCCACTGTCACTAATGAATGGGGCGTCCTGAGGGCCAACTTACGACCTCACTCCATGCTAAGGCCCTTCCCTGAAGACTTGGAACTACTTGGTGCCATCCAGGGACCGGGAAAAACGGGGAAGTGAGGCTTTGGCGGCCCCTTGTGACCCTCCTCCTAATTAGTTGACCCAACCTGCTATCAACTACAACAACTCCAGCTGATGATAGGGCCTCAAGTGTTTCAAACATGACCCTTCCTTTTGTTGACCTGGACAAGTCCACCCAAGAGGTTAGGTCACACTTTCTGGCCTCCCACCTGGCCGGCCCACTGATGAAGTAACCAGAGCCAGGTGGTGAGCCGGTCAGGAGGCCTGGGCTCACGTGATCAATTAGCAAGGCCTCTTGGCCCATCCCCATGATGAAGTAAGCAGGTCCTCCTTACAAAAGGAACCCATATCCCCTGGCTCACCTGACAATATCTCGGTATGCCTAAAAATTATAGTCACGCCGCCCACTACAGGCTGGCACATGGGTGCTCCCTGCCCCCACTACTGATGATGAAAAGGGGTGTGGCTGAAAGCCAAACCCCAATGAGAACCCGAAGTCAAGGCATCATAGGACACTTTTGGGCATTTCCCGGGCCCTGGAACCACTTCCCAACATCCCTATGGAAACCTGGATACTCCCCCTTGGTTCTGAGACACACAAGAGGACCTTCCCCCAAGTTTTGGAACTTCTTGGTGCCATCCAGGGACTGGAAAAAACAGGGATGGTGCGATTTGGCCACCCTTGTACCCTCTTCCGAATTAGGTGCCCCACCTGCCTGTGCAGTAGAACAAGTCCAGCTGCTGAAAGGGCCTCAAATATTCGCTAACCTGACCCTTCCTTAAGTTTACCTGGCCAAGTCCACACCGGCGGCTGCGTCTCAGCTTCTAGCCTTCCAACTGGCCACTCCCCTGATGAAGTAACAAGGAACAGGAGGCTTGAGGACCCAGGAGTTCTGGGGTCACGTGACCAAATACTTCTGGCACCTGGCCCCTCCACCTAATGACATAAGCACGTCCTTCTTCCCAAAGTACATTTGCTCCCCTGGCTCACCTGACAACTTTCAAGTATGCCCAAGGACGTGAATCCCAGGCATACTTCAGGCTGCCAACTGGGCTCTCACCAGTATGAAGTAAAGAGTTGTGGCTACAAACATGAGCCACCGCCCAGCCCCCTCCACTGCGGGATCACAGGACTCTCTGGGGTATTTGCATGTCCCTGGCACCTCGGACCAACCTGCAGTTGGACACTTTTAGCAACCCCCATATTTTTCAGAGACAGCTCGTCCTTTGCTGTCCCTCTGAGCCATACTGCCCGAGTTTCATTTAACTCCCAGACAGCCATTTCTCTTCTGGCAGCAAACTCCAGTACCGTCCACTGTCACTAATGGGTAGCGCGACCTGATGGCCAACTTTCGGCCTCACTCCATTAATAGGCCCTTCCTTGAAGACTTGGAACTTCTTTGTGCCATTCAAAAACCTGGAAATATGGGGAAGAGAGGCTTTGGCGGCCCTTGTGACCCTCATCCTAATTAGGTGACCAAACCTGCCTATCATTTAGAACACCTCCAGCTGTTGATAGGGCCTCAACTATACCTCACATAAGCGTTCCTTGTGTTGACCTGGACAAGTTCACCCAGGCGGTTAGGTCACAGCTTATGGCTCCCACCTGGCGAATCCCTGATTAAGTAACCAGATCCAGGTGGTGAGCCGGTCAGGAGGCCTGGATTCACGTGATCAATTACCACGGACACCCGCCCCATTCCCATGATGACGTAAGTAGGTTCTGCTTACAAAACGACCACACCTCCCCTAGCTTAGTGACAACATCCCGGTATTCCTAAAAACTTGACTCACTCGGCCAACTTCAGGCTGACAGTTAGGCGCTGAACCCTGCCAAGACAAAAAGAGGTGTGGCTGCCCAGCCGAACCACACCAGAAACCCAACCCCAAAGCATCTTAAGATCTTCTGGGCATTTCCAAGGCCCTGGCACCTCTGACCAACATCCAATTGCACACCTGGAACTTCCCCCGAGTTTCTGAGACACGGCTGGTCATTTGCCTGAGCATGGAGCCACAGTGCCCGGGTTTGTGTGAAACCCCAGACAACCAATTCCTTCTTGCAGCATACTCCAGTTCTCTCCAATGTTACGAATAGGTGGGGCGCCCTCAGGGCCAACTTTCGACCTCAGGCAATGAAGAGGCCCTTCCCTGATGAATTGGAACTTCTTGGTGCCATCCAGGGACAGGGAAAAACAGGAAGTTGGGATTTGATTACCCCTTGTTACCGTCTTGCGAATTAGGTGACCCCACCTGACTGTCCACTAGAACAACTCCAGCTGTGGAAAGGGCCTCAAATATTCGCTCCCTGACCCTTCTTTAAGTTTACCTTCTCGAGTCCACCCGGTAGTTTCGGCTCAGATTCTGGGCTTCCAACTGGCCGGCCCCCTGATGAAGTAACCAGGACCAGGTGGCTTGAAAACCCCGAAGTTCTGGGCTCATTTGACAAATTACCTCCGGCACCTGGCTTCTACCCCTAACGACATAAGCAGCTACTGCTTCCCAAACTACCTTCCCTCCCCAGCTCACCTGACAATATCCAGGTATGCCGAATGACCTGTCTCCCGGGGCACACTTCAGCCTGCCACCTGGGCCCTCACAGGTATGAAGTAAAGAGGTGTGGCTAACCAAATTAACCCCCATCCAGCCCCAACAGTCCACGGATTACATGACTCTACCGAGTATTTTATGGCCCTAGAACCTCGGATCAACCTGCAGTTGGACACTGGGACAATCCCCCGTTTATTGAGAAACAGCTCGTCGTTCCCCGAATCACTAAACCCCATTTCCCGGGCTCCTGTTAACACCCAGATAACATTTCTCTTCTTGTAGCAAACTCCAGTCCCCTCCACTGTCACAAAGGAATGGGGTGTCCTGAGGGCCAACTTACGACCTCACTCCATGCCAAGGCCCTTCCCTGAAGACTTGGAACTACTTGGTGCAATCCAGGGACCTGGAAAAACGGGGAACGGAGGCTTTGGCGGCCCCTTTGACCCTCCTCCAAATTAGGTGACCCAACCTCGCTATCATTTAGTACACCTCCAGCTGTTGATATAGCCTCAAGTGTTTCAAACATGACCCTTCCTTTTGTTGACCTGGACAAGTCTACCCAGGAGGTTAGGTCACACTTTCTGCCCTCCAAACTGGCCGGCCCACCGATGAAGTAACCAGAGCCAGGTGGTGAGCCGGTCAGGAGGCCTGGGCTCACGTGATCAATTAGCAAGGCCTCTTGGCCCATCCCCATGATGACGTAAGCAGGTCCTACTTACAAAAGGATCCCATATCCCCTGGCTCACCTGACAACATCTCGGTATGCCTAAAAACTATAGTCACGCCACCCACTTCAGGCTGGCACATGGGTGCTCCCCGCCCCCACGACTGATGATGAAAAAGGGTGTGGCTGAAACCCAATCCCCAATGAGAACCCAAAGTCAAGGCATCATAGGACACTTTTGGGCATTTCCCGGGCCCTGGAACCGCTGACCAACATCCCTTTGGACACCTGGATACTCCCCCTTGGTTCTGAGACACACAAGAGGACCTTCCCGCAAGTTTTGGAACTTCTTGGTGCCATCCAGGGACTGGAAAAAACAGGGATGGTGCGATTTGGCCACCCCTTGTACCCTCTTCCGAATTAGGTGCCCCATCTGCCTGTGCAGTAGAACAAGTCCAGCTGCTGAAAGGGCCTCAAATATTCGCTAACCTGCCCCTGCCTTAAGTTTACCTGGCCAAGTCCACACTGGCGGCTGCGTTTCAGCTTCTAGCCTTCCAACTGGCCACTCCCCTGATGAAGTAACCAGGAACAGGAGGCTTGAGGACCCAGGAGTTCTGGGGTCACGTGACCAAATACTTCTGGCACCTGGCCCCTCCCCCTAATGACGTAAGCAGGTCCTTCTTCCCAAAGTACATTTGCTCCCCTGGCTCACCTGACAACTTTCAAGTATGCCCAAGGACGTGAATCCCAGGCATACTTCAGGCTGCCAACTGGGCTCTCACCAGTATGAAGTAAAGAGTTGTGGCTACCCACATGAGCCACCGCCCAGCCCCCACCACTGCGGGATCACAGGACTCTCTGGGGTATTTGCATGTCCCTGGCACCTCGGACGAACCTGCAGTTGGACACTTTTACCATCCCCCATATTTTTCAGACACAGCTCGTCCTTTGCTGTCCCTCTGAGCCATACTGCCCGGGTTTCATTTAACTCCCAGACAGCCATTTCTCTTTTGGCAGCAAACTCCAGTACCCTCCACTGTCACTAATGGGTAGGGTGACCTGTGGCCAACTTTCGGCCTCAATCCACTAAAAGGCCCTTCCTTGAATACTTGGAACTTCTTGGTGCTATCCAAGACCTGGAAATATGGGGAAGAGAGGCTTTGGCGGCCCCTTGTGACCCTCATCCTAATTAGGTGACCAAACCTGCCTATCATTTAGAACTCCTCCACCTGTTGATAGGGCCTCAACTATACCTCACATAACCGTTGTTGTGTTGACCTGGACAAGTTCACCCAGGTGGTTAGGTCACAGCTTATGGCTCCCACCTGGCCAAACCTTGATTAAGTAACCAGATCCAGGTGGTGAGCCGGTCAGGAGTCCTGGGCTCACGTGATCAATTACCACGGACACCCGCCCCATTCCCATGATGACGTAAGTAGGTTCTGCTTACAAAACGACCCCACCTCCCCTTCCTTATGTGACAACATCCCGGTATTCCTAAAAACTTGACTCACGCGGCCAACTTCAGGCTGACAGTTAGGCGCTGAACCCTGCCAAGACAAACAGAGGTGTGGCTGCCCAGCCGAACCACAGCAGAAAACCAACCCCAAAGCATCTTAAGACTCTTCTGGGCAATTCTCAGGCCCTGGAACCTCTGACCAACATCCAATTGCACACCTGGAACTTCCCCCGTGTTTCTGAGACATGGCTGGTCATTTGCCTGAGTATGGAGCCACAGTGCCGGAGTTTGTGTGTAACCCCAGACAACCAATTCCTTCTTGCAGCATACTCCAGTCCTCTCCAATTTCACGAATAGATGGGGCGCCCTCAGGGCCAACTTTTGACCTCAGGCAGTGCAGAGGCCCTTCCCTGATGAATTAGAACTTCTTGGTGCCATCCAGGGACAGGGAAAAAGAGGGAAGTTGGGCTTCGGCGACCCCTTGTGACCGTCTTGTGAATTAGGTGACCCCACCTGCCTGTGCACTAGAACAACTCCAGCTATTGAAAGGGACTGTAATATTCGCTTTCCTGACCATTCTTTAATTTTACCTGCTCGAGTCCACCTGGTGGTTGCTTCTCAGCTTCTGGCCTTCTACCTGGCCGGCCCCCTGATGAAGTAACCAGGACCAGGTGGCTTGAAAACCCCGAGGTTCTGGGCTCATTTGACAAATTACCTCCGGCACCTGGCTTCTCCCCGTAAGGACATAAGCAGGTCCTGCTTCCCAAACTCCCTTCCCTCCCCAGCTCAGCTGACAATATCCAGGTATGCCCAGTGACCTGGCCCCCGGGGCACACTTCAGGCTGCCACCTGGGCCCTCACACTTATGAAGTAAAGAGGTGTGGGTAACCAAATTAACCACCGCCCTGCCCCAACCTTCCACGGATTACATGACTCTACCGAGTATTTTATGACCCTAGAACCTCGGATCAACCTGCAGTTGGACACTTGGACCATCCTCCGTTTATTGAGAAACAGCTCGTCATTCCCCAAAGCACTAAACCGCATTGCTTCCATTAACACCCAGACACTATTTCTCTTTTGTAGCAAACTTCAGTGCCCTCCGCTGTCACTAATGAATGGGGCGTCCTGAGGGCCAACTTACGACCTCACTCCATGCGAAGGCACATCCCTGAAGACTTGGAACTACTTGGTGCCATCCATGGACCTGGAAAAATGGGGAAGTGAGGCTTTGGTGGCCCCTTGTGACCCTTCTCCTAATTAGGTGACCCATCCTGCCTATAAACTACAAAACTCCAGCTGATGATAGGGCCTCAAGTGTTTCAAACATGACCCTTCCTTTTGTTGACCTGGACAAGTCCACCGAGGAGGTTAGGTCACACTTTCTGGCACCCCACCTGGCGGGCCCACTGATGAAGTAACCAGAGCCAGGTGGTGAGCTGGTTAGGAGGCCTAAGCTCACGTGATCAATTAGCAAGGACTCTTGGCCATCCCCAGGATGATGTAAGCAGGTCCTCCTTACAAAAGGATCCCATATCCCCTGGCTCACCTGACAACATCCCGGTATGCCTAAAAACTAGAGTCACGCCGCCCACTTCAGGCTGGCACCTGGGAGCTCCCCGCCCCCACGACTGATGATGAAAAGGGTTGTGGCTTAATGCCAAACCCCAATGAGAACCCAAAGTCAAGGCATCATAGGACACTTTTGGGCATTTCCCGGGCCCTGGAACCGCTGACCAACATCCCTTTGGACACCTGGATACTCCCCCGTGGTTCTGGGACAAAGCAGAGGCCCTTCCCGCAAGTTTTGGAACTTCGTGATGCCATCCAGGGATGGGAAAAAAAAGGATGGTGGGCTTTGGCGACCCCTTGTACCCTCTTCCGAATTAGGTGACCCCACCTGCCTGTGCAGTAGAACAAGTCCGGCTGTTGAAACGGCCTCAAATATTCGCTAACCTGCCCCTTCCTTAAGTTTACCTGACCAAGTCCACACCGGCGGCTGCGTCTCAGCTTCTAGCCTTCCAACTGGCCACTCCCCTGATGAAGTAACCAGGAACAGGTGGCTTGATGACCCAAGAGTTCTCCGCTCACTTGACTAAATACTTCCAGCACATGGCCCCTCCCCCTAATGACGTAAGCAGGTCTTGCTTCCCAAAGTACATTTGCTCCCCTGGCTCACCTGACAACTTTCAAGTATGCCCAAGGACGTGAATCCCAGGCATACTTCAGGCTGCCAACTGGGCCCTCACCGGTATGAAGTAAAGAGTTGTGGCTACCCACATGAGCCACCGCCCAGCCCCCACCACCCAGGGATCACAGGACTCTCTCGGGTATTTCCACCTCCCTGGGAACTCGGACCAACCTGCAGTTGGACACTTGGACCATCCCCCATATTTTTCACACAGAGCTGGTCGTTTGCTGTCCCACTGAGCCACACTGCCCGGGCTTCCTTTAACCCCCAGACAGCCATTTCTCTTCTGGCAGCAACTCCAGTACCCTCCACTGTCACTAATGGGTAGGGCGACCTGATGGCCAACTTTCAGCCTCACTCCATTAATAGCCCCTTCCTTGAAGACTTGGAACTTTTTGGTACCATCCAGGAACTTGGAAATACGGGGAAGTGAGGCTTTGGCGGCCCTTTGTGACCCTCTTCCTAATTAGGTGACCCAACCTGCCTATCATTTAGAACACCTACAGCTGTTGATAGGGCCTCAAGTGTTCCTCATATAACCGTTCCTTGTGTTGACCTGGACAAGTCCACCCAGGCGTTCAGGTCACGGCTTCTGGATCCCACCTGGTCAGCCCCCTGATCAAGTAATCAGGGTTAGGTGGTGAGCGGGTCTAGAGGCCCGGGCTCTCGTGACCAATTAGCACGGACACCCGCCCAATTCCCATGATGACTAAGTAGGTTCTGCTCACAAAATGACCCCACCTCCCCTAGCTTATCTGACAACATCCCGGTATTCCTAAAAACTTGACTCACGCGGCCAACTTCAGGCTGACAGTTAGGCGCTGAACCCTGCCAAGACAAACAGAGGTGTGGCTGCCCAGCCGAACCACAGCAGAAACCCAACCCCAAAGCATCTTAAGACTCTTCTGGGCATTTCCGAGGCCCTGGCACCTCTGACCAACATCCAATTGGACACCTGGAACATCCCCCGTGTTTCTGAGACACGGCTGGTCATTTGCCTGAGCATGGAGCCACAGTGCCCGGGTTTGTGTGAAACCCCAGACTACCAATTCCTTCTTGCAGCATACTCCAGTCCTCTCCAATGTTACGAATAGGTGGAGCGCCCTCAGGGCCAACTTTCGACCTCAGGCAATGAAGAGGCCCTTCCCTGATGAATTGGAATTTCGTGGTGCCATCCAGGGACAGGGAAAAACAGGGAAGTTGGGCTTTGACTACCCCTTGTGACTGTCTTGCGAATTAGGTGACCCCACCTGACTGTCCACTAGAAGAACTCCAGCTGTGGAAAGGGCCTCAAATATTCGCTCTGCTGACCCTTCTTTAAGTTTATCTGCTCGAGTCCACCCGGTAGTTGCGTCTCAGATTCAGGCCTTCCAACTGGCCGGCCCCCTGATGAAGTAACCAGGACCAGGTGGCTTGAAAACCCCGAAGTTCTGGGCTCATTTGACAAATTACCTCCGGCACCTGGCTTCTACCCCTAACGACATAAGCAGCTACTGCTTCCCAAACTACCTTCTCTCCCCAGCTCACCTGACAATATCCAGGTATGCCGAATGACCTGGCTCCGGGGCACACTTCAGCCTGCCACCTGGGCCCTCACAGGTATGAAGTAAAGAGGTGTGGCTAACCAAATTAACCCCCGTCCAGCCCCAACCGTCCACGGATTACATGACTCTACCAGGTATTTTATGGCCCTAGAACCTCGGATCAACCTGCAGTTGGACACTTGGACCATCCCCCGTTTATTGAGAAACAGCTCGTCGTTCCCCGAAGCACTAAACCCCATTGCCCGGGCTTCTGTTAACACCCAGACACCATTTCTCTTCTTGTAGCAAACTCCAGTCCCCTCCACTGTCACTAAGGAATGGGGGGTCCTGAGGGCCAACTTACGACCTCACTCCATGCCAAGGCCCTTCCCTGAAGACTTGGAACTACTTGGTGCAATCCAGGGACCTGGAAAAACGGGGAAGGGAGGCTTTGGCGGCCCCTTGTGACCCTCCTCCAAATTAGGTGACCCAACCTGGCTATCATTTAGAACACCTCCAGCTGTTGATAGGGCCTCAAGTGTTTCTCACAAAACCGTTCCTTGTGTTGATCTAGACAAGTCCACCCAGGCGGTTAGGTCACAGCTTATGGCTCCCACCTGGCCAACCCCTGATTAAGTAACCAGATCCAGGTGGTGAGCCGGTCAGGAGGCCTGGGCTCACGTGCTCAATTACCACGGACACCCTCCCCATTCCCATGATGACGTAACTAGGTTCTGCTTACAAAACGACCCCACCTCCCCTTGCTCATGTGACAACATCCCGGTATTCCTAAAAACTACACTCACACGGCCAACTTCAGGCTGACACTTGGGCGCTCCTCCCTGCCAAGAAAAAAAGAGGTGTGGCTGCCCATCCGAACCACACAAGAAACCCAACCCCAAAGCATCTTAAGACTCTTCTGGGCATTTCCCAGGCCCTGGCACCTCTGACCATCATCCAATTGCACACCTGGAACTTCCCCCGTGTTTCTGAGACACGGCTGGTCATTTGCCTGAGCATGGAGCCACAGTGCCGGAGTTTGTGTGTAACCCCAGACAACCAATTCCTTCTTGCAGCATACTCCAGTTCTCTCCAATTTCCTGAATAGATGGGGCGCCCTCAGGGCCAACTTTTGACCTCAGGCAGTGCAGAGGCCCTTCCCTGATGAATTAGAACTTCTTGGTGCCATCCAGGGACAGGGAAAAAGAGGGAAGTTGGGCTTCGGCGACCCCTTGTGACCGTCTTGTGAATTAGATGACCCCACCTGCCTGTGCACTAGAACAACTCCAGCTATTGAAAGGGACTGTAATATTCGCTTTCCTGACCATTCTTTAATTTTACCTGCTCGAGTCCACCTGGTGGTTGCTTCTCAGCTTCTGGCCTTCTACCTGGCCGGCCCCCTGATGAAGTAACCAGGACCAGGTGGCTTGAAAACCCCGAGGTTCTGGGCTCATTTGACAAATTACCTCCGGCACCTGGCTTCTCCCCGTAAGGACATAAGCAGGTCCTGCTTCCCAAACTCCCTTCCCTCCCCAGCTCAGCTGACAATATCCAGGTATGCCCAGTGACCTGGCCCCCGGGGCACACTTCAGGCTGCCACCTGGGCCCTCACACTTATGAAGTAAAGAGGTGTGGGTAACCAAATTAACCACCGCCCTGCCCAACCTTCCACGGATTACATGACTCTACCGAGTATTTTATGACCCTAGAACCTCGGATCAACCTGCAGTTGGACACTTGGACCATCCTCCGTTTATTGAGAAACAGCTCGTCATTCCCCAAAGCACTAAACCGCATTGCTTCCATTAACACCCAGACACTATTTCTCTTCTTGTAGCAAACTTCAGTGCCCTCCGCTGTCACTAATGAATGGGGCGTCCTGAGGGCCAACTTACGACCTCACTCCATGCGAAGGCACATCCCTGAAGACTTGGAACTACTTGGTGCCATCCATGGACCTGGAAAAATGGGGAAGTGAGGCTTTGGTGGCCCCTTGTGACCCTTCTCCTAATTAGGTGACCCATCCTGCCTATAAACTACAAAACTCCAGCTGATGATAGGGCCTCAAGTGTTTCAAACATGACCCTTCCTTTTGTTGACCTGGACAAGTCCACCGAGGAGGTTAGGTCACACTTTCTGGCACCCCACCTGGCGGGCCCACTGATGAAGTAACCAGAGCCAGGTGGTGAGCTGGTTAGGAGGCCTAAGCTCACGTGATCAATTAGCAAGGACTCTTGGCCATCCCCAGGATGATGTAAGCAGGTCCTCCTTACAAAAGGATCCCATATCCCCTGGCTCACCTGACAACATCCCGGTATGCCTAAAAACTAGAGTCACGCCGCCCACTTCAGGCTGGCACCTGGGAGCTCCCCGCCCCCACGACTGATGATGAAAAGGGTTGTGGCTTAATGCCAAACCCCAATGAGAACCCAAAATCAAGGCATCATAGGACACTTTTGGGCATTTCCCGGGCCCTGGAACCGCTGACCAACATCCCTTTGGACACCTGGATACTCCCCCGTGGTTCTGGGACAAAGCAGAGGCCCTTCCCGCAAGTTTTGGAACTTCGTGATGCCATCCAGGGATGGGAAAAAAAAGGATGGTGGGCTTTGGCGACCCCTTGTACCCTCTTCCGAATTAGGTGACCCCACCTGCCTGTGCAGTAGAACAAGTCCGGCTGTTGAAACGGCCTCAAATATTCGCTAACCTGCCCCTTCCTTAAGTTTACCTGACCAAGTCCACACCGGCGGCTGCGTCTCAGCTTCTAGCCTTCCAACTGGCCACTCCCCTGATGAAGTAACCAGGAACAGGTGGCTTGATGACCCAAGAGTTCTCCGCTCACTTGACTAAATACTTCCAGCACATGGCCCCTCCCCCTAATGACGTAAGCAGGTCTTGCTTCCCAAAGTACATTTGCTCCCCTGGCTCACCTGACAACTTTCAAGTATGCCCAAGGACGTGAATCCCAGGCATACTTCAGGCTGCCAACTGGGCCCTCACCGGTATGAAGTAAAGAGTTGTGGCTACCCACATGAGCCACCGCCCAGCCCCCACCACCCAGGGATCACAGGACTCTCTCGGGTATTTCCACATCCCTGGGAACTCGGACCAACCTGCAGTTGGACACTTGGACCATCCCCCATATTTTTCACACAGAGCTGGTCGTTTGCTGTCCCACTGAGCCACACTGCCCGGGCTTCCTTTAACCCCCAGACAGCCATTTCTCTTCTGGCAGCAACTCCAGTACCCTCCACTGTCACTAATGGGTAGGGCGACCTGATGGCCAACTTTCAGCCTCACTCCATTAATAGCCCCTTCCTTGAAGACTTGGAACTTTTTGGTACCATCCAGGAACTTGGAAATACGGGGAAGTGAGGCTTTGGCGGCCCTTTGTGACCCTCTTCCTAATTAGGTGACCCAACCTGCCTATCATTTAGAACACCTACAGCTGTTGATAGGGCCTCAAGTGTTCCTCATATAACCGTTCCTTGTGTTGACCTGGACAAGTCCACCCAGGCGTTCAGGTCACGGCTTCTGGATCCCACCTGGTCAGCCCCCTGATCAAGTAATCAGGGTTAGGTGGTGAGCGGGTCTAGAGGCCCGGGCTCTCGTGACCAATTAGCACGGACACCCGCCCAATTCCCATGATGACTAAGTAGGTTCTGCTCACAAAATGACCCCACCTCCCCTAGCTTATCTGACAACATCCCGGTATTCCTAAAAACTTGACTCACGCGGCCAACTTCAGGCTGACAGTTAGGCGCTGAACCCTGCCAAGACAAACAGAGGTGTGGCTGCCCAGCCGAACCACAGCAGAAACCCAACCCCAAAGCATCTTAAGACTCTTCTGGGCATTTCCGAGGCCCTGGCACCTCTGACCAACATCCAATTGGACACCTGGAACATCCCCCGTGTTTCTGAGACACGGCTGGTCATTTGCCTGAGCATGGAGCCACAGTGCCCGGGTTTGTGTGAAACCCCAGACTACCAATTCCTTCTTGCAGCATACTCCAGTCCTCTCCAATGTTACGAATAGGTGGAGCGCCCTCAGGGCCAACTTTCGACCTCAGGCAATGAAGAGGCCCTTCCCTGATGAATTGGAATTTCGTGGTGCCATCCAGGGACAGGGAAAAACAGGGAAGTTGGGCTTTGACTACCCCTTGTGACTGTCTTGCGAATTAGGTGACCCCACCTGACTGTCCACTAGAAGAACTCCAGCTGTGGAAAGGGCCTCAAATATTCGCTCTGCTGACCCTTCTTTAAGTTTATCTGCTCGAGTCCACCCGGTAGTTGCGTCTCAGATTCAGGCCTTCCAACTGGCCGGCCCCCTGATGAAGTAACCAGGACCAGGTGGCTTGAAAACCCCGAAGTTCTGGGCTCATTTGACAAATTACCTCCGGCACCTGGCTTCTACCCCTAACGACATAAGCAGCTACTGCTTCCCAAACTACCTTCTCTCCCCAGCTCACCTGACAATATCCAGGTATGCCGAATGACCTGGCTCCGGGGCACACTTCAGCCTGCCACCTGGGCCCTCACAGGTATGAAGTAAAGAGGTGTGGCTAACCAAATTAACCCCCGTCCAGCCCCAACCGTCCACGGATTACATGACTCTACCAGGTATTTTATGGCCCTAGAACCTCGGATCAACCTGCAGTTGGACACTTGGACCATCCCCCGTTTATTGAGAAACAGCTCGTCGTTCCCCGAAGCACTAAACCCCATTGCCCGGGCTTCTGTTAACACCCAGACACCATTTCTCTTCTTGTAGCAAACTCCAGTCCCCTCCACTGTCACTAAGGAATGGGGGGTCCTGAGGGCCAACTTACGACCTCACTCCATGCCAAGGCCCTTCCCTGAAGACTTGGAACTACTTGGTGCCATCCAGGGACCTGGAAAAACGGGGAAGGGAGGCTTTGGCGGCCCCTTGTGACCCTCCTCCAAATTAGGTGACCCAACCTGGCTATCATTTAGAACACCTCCAGCTGTTGATAGGGCCTCAAGTGTTTCTCACAAAACCGTTCCTTGTGTTGATCTAGACAAGTCCACCCAGGCGGTTAGGTCACAGCTTATGGCTCCCACCTGGCCAACCCCTGATTAAGTAACCAGATCCAGGTGGTGAGCCGGTCAGGAGGCCTGGGCTCACGTGCTCAATTACCACGGACACCCTCCCCATTCCCATGATGACGTAACTAGGTTCTGCTTACAAAACGACCCCACCTCCCCTTGCTCATGTGACAACATCCCGGTATTCCTAAAAACTACACTCACACGGCCAACTTCAGGCTGACACTTGGGCGCTCCTCCCTGCCAAGAAAAAAAGAGGTGTGGCTGCCCATCCGAACCACACAAGAAACCCAACCCCAAAGCATCTTAAGACTCTTCTGGGCATTTCCCAGGCCCTGGCACCTCTGACCATCATCCAATTGCACACCTGGAACTTCCCCCGTGTTTCTGAGACACGGCTGGTCATTTGCCTGAGCATGGAGCCACAGTGCCGGAGTTTGTGTGTAACCCCAGACAACCAATTCCTTCTTGCAGCATACTCCAGTTCTCTCCAATTTCCTGAATAGATGGGGCGCCCTCAGGGCCAACTTTAGACCTCAGGCAGTGCAGAGGCCCTTCCCTGATGAATTAGAACTTCTTGGTGCCATCCAGGGACAGCGAAAAACAGGGAAGTTAGGCTTCGGCGACCCCTTGTGACTGTCTTGCGAATTAGGTGACCCCACCTGCCTGTGCACTAGAACAACTCCAGCTGTTGAAAGGGCCTGAAATATTCGCTTTCCTGACCCTTCTTTAATATTACCTGCTCGAGTCCACCCGGCGGTTGCGTCTCAGCTTCTGGCCTTCCACCTGGCCGGCCCCCTGATGAAGTAACCAGGAGCAGGTGGCTTGAAAACCCCGAGGTTCTGGGCTCATTTGACAAATTACCTCGGGCACCTGGCTTCTCCCCGTAAGGACATAAGCAGATCCTGCTTGCCAAACTACCTTCCCTCCCCAGCTCAGCTGACAATATCCAGGTATGCCCAGTGACCTGGCCCCCGGGGCACACTTCAGGCTGCCACCTGGGCCCTCACACTTATGAAGTAAAGAGGTGTGGGTAAACAAATTAACCCCCGCCCAGCCCCAACCGTCCACGGATTACATGACTCTACCGAGTATTTTATGGCCCTAGAACCTCGGATCAACCTGCAGTTGGACAATTGGACCATCCCCCGTTTATTGAAAAAACAGCTCGTCATTCCCCAAAGCACTAAACCCCATTGCCCGAGGTTCCGTTAACACCCAGACACCATTTCTCTTCTTGTAGCAAACTCCAGTGCCCTCCACTGTCACTAATGAATGGGGCGTCTAGAGGGCCAACTTACGAACTCACTCCATGCCAAGGCCCTTTCCTGAATACTTGGAACTACTTGGTGCCATCCAGGGACCTGGAAAAACGGTGAAGGGAGGCTTTGGCGGCCCCTTGTGACCCTCCTCCTAATTAGGTGACCCAACCTGCCTATCAACTACAACAACTCCAGCTGATGATAGGGCCTCAAGTGTTTCAAACATGACCCTTCCTTTTGTTGACCTGGACAAGTCCATACAGGAGGTTAGGTCACACTTTCTGGCACCCCACCTGGCGGGCCCACTGATGAAGTAACCAGAGCCAGGTGGTGAGCTGGTCAGGAGGCCTGGGCTCAAGTGAATAATTAGGAAGGACGCTTGGCCCATCCCCATGATGACGTAAGCATGTCCTCCTTACAAAAGGATCCCATATCCCCTGGCTCACCTGACAACATCCCGGTATGCCTAAAAACTAGAGTCACGACACCCACTTCAGCCTGGCATCTGGGCGCTCCCCCCTCCCCCCACGCCTGATGATGAAACCGAGTGTGGCTGAAAGGCAAACCTCAACCAGAACCAAATTACAGGCATCATAGGAAACTTTTGGGCATTTCCCGGGCCCTGGAACCGCTGACCAACATCCCTTTGGACACGTGGATACTCCCCCATGGTTCTGAGACACAGAAGAGGCCCTTCCCCCAAGTTTTGGAACTTCTTGGTGCCATCCAGGGACTGGGAAAAACAGGGATGGTGTGCTTTGGCGACCCCTTATTCCCTCTTCCGAATAAGGTGACCCCACCTGCCTGTGCAGTAGAACAAGTGCAGCTGTTGAAAGGGCCTCATATATTCGCTAACCTGCCCCTCCTCAAGTTTACCTGGCCAAGGCCCCACCGGCGGCTGCGTCTCAGCTTCTAGCCTTCCAACTGGCCACACCCCTGATGAAGTAACCAGGAACAGGTGGCTTGAGCACCCAGGAATTCTCGGCTCACATGACCAAATACTTCTGGCACATGGCCCCTCCCCCTAATGACGTAAGCAGCTCCTGCTTCCCAAAGTACATTTGCTCCCCTGGCTCACCTGACAACTTTCAAGTATGCCCAAGGACATGAATCCCAGGCATATTTCAGGCTGCCAAGTGGGCCCTCCCCGGTATGAAGTAAAGAGTTGTAGCTACCCACATGAGCCACCGCCCAGCCCCCACCACCCAGGGATCACAGGACTCTCTCGGGTATTTGCACGTCCCTGGCACCTAGGAACAACCTGCAGTTGGACACTTGGACCATCCCCCATATTTTTCAGACACAGCTTATCCTTTGCTGTCCCACTGAGCAACACTGCCTGGGCTTCCTTAAACTCCCAGACAGCCATTTCTCTTCTGGCAGCAAACTCCAGTACCCTCCACTATCACTAATGGGTAGGGCGACCTGATGGCCAACTTTCGGCCTCACTCCATTAATAGGCCCTTCCTTGAAGACTTGGAACTTCTTGGTGCAATCCAGGAACCTGGAAATATGGGGAAGTGAGGCTTTGGCGGCCCCTTGTGACCCTCATCCTAATTTGGTGACCCAACCTGCCTATCATTTAGAACACCTCCAGCTGTTGATAGGGCCTCAAGTGTACCTCACAAAACCGTTCCTTGTGTTGACCTGGACAAGTTCACCCAGGCGGTTAGGTCACAGCTTATGGCTCCCACCTGGGCAAGCCCTGTTTAAGTAACCAGATCCAGGTGGTGAGCCGGTCAGGAGGCCTGGGCTCATGTGATCAATTACCACGGACACCCGCCCCATTCCCATGATGACGTAAGTAGGTTCTGCTTACAAAACGACCCCACCTCCCCTAGCTCATGTGACAACATCTCGGTATTCCTAAAAACTTGACTCACGTGGCCAACTTCAGGCTGACAGTTAGGCGCTGAACCCTGCCAAGACAAAAACAGGTGTGGCTGCCTAGCCGAACCACACCAGAAACCCAACCCCAAAGCATCTTAAGACTCTTCTGGGTATTTCCGATACCCTGGCACCTCTGACCAACATCCAGTTGGACAACTGGAACTTCCCCCGTGTTTCTGAGACACGGGTGGTCATTTGCCTGAGCATGGAGCCACAGTGCCCGGGTTTGTGTGAAACCCCAGACAACCAATTCCTTCTTGCAGCATACTCCAGTTCTCTCCAATGTCATGAATAGGTGGGGCACCCTGAAGGACAACTTTCGTCCTCAGGCAATGCAGAGGGCCTTCCCTGATGAATTGGAACTTCTTGGTGCCATCCAGGGACCGGGAAAAACAGGGAAGTTGGGCTTGGGCGACCCCTTGTGTCCGTCTTCAGCATTAGGTGACCCCACCTGACTTTCCACTAGAACAACTCCAGCTGTTGAAAGGGCCTCAAATATTCTCTCTCCTGACCCTTCTTTAAGTTTACCTGCTCGAGTCCACTTGATAGTTGCGTCAAAGATTCTGGCCTTCCAACTGGCAGGCCCCCTGATTAAGTAAACAGGACCAGGTGGCTTGAAAACCCCTAAATTCTGGGCTCATTTGGCAAATTACCTCAGGCACCTGGCTTCTACCCCTAACGATATAAGCAGCTACTGCTTCCCAAATTACCTTCCCTCCCCAGCTCACCTGACAATATCCAGGTATGCCGAATGACCTGGCTCCCGGGGCACACTTCAGCCTTCCACCTGGGCCCTCACAGGTATGAAGTAAAGAGGTGTGGCTAACCAAAAGAACCCCCGCCCAGCCCCAACAGTCCACGGATTACATGACTCTACCGAGTATTTTATGGCTTAGAACCTCAGATCAACCTGCAGTTTGACACTTGGACCATCCCCCGTTTATTGAGAAACAGCTCGTCGTTCCCCGAAGCACTAAACCCCATTGCCCGAGCTTCCGTTAACACCCAGACACCATTTCTCTTCCTGTAGCAAACTCCAGTCCCTCCACTGTCACTAATGAATGGGGTGTACTGAGGGCCAACTTACGACCTCACTCCATGCGAAGGCCCTTCCCTGATTACTTGAAACTACTTGGTGCCAACCACAGACCTGGAAAAATCAGGATGTGAGGTTTTGGCGGCCCCTTGTGAACCTCCTCATAATTAGGTGACCCAACCTGCCTAACAACTACAACACCTCCAGCTGTTGATAGGGCCTCAAGTGTTTGAAACATGACCCTTCCTTTGTTGATCTGGACAAATCCACCCAGGAGGTTAGGTCACACTTTCTGGCATCCCACCTGGGTGGCCCACTGACGAAGTAACCAGAGCCAGGTGGTGAGCCGGTCAGGAGGCCTGGGCTCAGGTGAACAATTAGCAAGGACTCTTGGCCCATCCCCATGATGACGTAAGCAGGTCCTCCTTACAAAAGGATCCCATATCCCCTGGCTCACCTGACAACATCCCGGTATGCCTAAAAACTAGAGTCACGCCGCCCACTTTAGGCTGGCACCTGGGCGCTCCCCCCCCCAAACAGAACCCAAAGTCCAGGCATCATGGGACACTTTGGGCATTTCCTGGGCCTTGGAACCGCTGACCAACATCCCTTTGGACACCTGGATACTCCCCCGTCGTTCTGACACACAGCAGAGGCCCTTCGCACAAGTTTTGGAACTTCTTGGTGCCATCCGGTGACTGGGATAAACGGGGATGGTGCTCTTTTGAGACCCCTTGTACCACCTTCCGAATTAGTTGACCCCACCTGCCAAGTGCAGTAGAACAAGACCAGCTGTTGAAAGCGCCTCAAATATTAGCTAACCTGCCCCTTCTTTAAATTTACCTGGCCAAGTCGTCACTGGCTGCTGCGTCTCAGCTTCTAGCCTTCCAACTGTCCACTCCCCTGATGAAGTAACCAGGAACAGGTGGCTTGAGGACCCAGGAATTCTCGGCTCACGTGACCAAATACTTCTGCCACTTGGCCCCTCCCCCTAATGACGTAAGCAGGTCCTGCTTCCCAAAGTACATTTGCTCCCCTGGCTCACCTGACAACTTTCAAGTATGCCCAAGGACATGAATCCCAGGCATACTTCAGGCTGCCAACTGGACCCTCACCGGTATGAAGTAAAGAGTTGTGGCTACCCACATGAGGGTCTGCCCAGTCCCCACCACCCGGGGATCATAGGACTCTCTCGGGTATTTTCACGTCCCTGACACCTCGAACCAACCTGCAGTTGGACACTTGGACCATACCCCATATTTTTCAGACACAACTCGTCCTTTGCTGTCCCACTGAGCCACACTGCCCGGGCTTCCTTTAACTCCCAGACAGCCATTTCTCTTCTGGCAGCAAACTCCAGTACCTTCCACTGTCACTAATGGGTAGGGCGACCTGATGGCCAACTTTCAGCGTCACACCATTAATAGGCCCTTCCTTGAAGACTTGGAACTTCTTGCTTCCATCCAGGAACCTGGAAATTCGGGGAAGTGAGGCTTTGGCGGCCCCTTGTGACCCTCATCCTAATTGGGTGACCGAACCTGCCTATCATTTAGAACACCTCCAGCTGTTGATAGGGCCTCAAGTGTTCCTCACAAAACCATTCCCTCTGTTGACCTGGACAAGGCCACCCAGGCGGTTAGGTCACAGCTTCTGGCTCCCACCTGGCCAGCCCCCTGATGAAGTAACCAGGGTGAGGTGGTGAGCGGGTCAGAAGGCCCGGGCTCACGTGACCAATTAGCACGGACACCCGCCCCATTCCTATGATGACGAAAGTAGGTTCTGCTTACAAAACGACCCCACCTCCCCTAGCTCATGTGACAACAACCCTGTATTCCTAAAAACCTGACTCTCGCGGCCAACTTCAGGCTGACACTTGGGCGCTCCCCCTTGCCAAGACAAAAAGAGTTGTGGTTGCCCAGCCGAACCACACCAGAAACTCAACGCCCAGGCATCTTAGGACTCTTCTGGGCATTTCAGAGGCCCTGGCTCCTCTGGACAACATCCGATTGGACACCTGGAACTTCCCCTGAGTTTCTGAGACACGGGTGGTCATTTGCCTGAGCATGGAGCCACAGTGTCCGGGTTTGTGTGAAACCCCAGACAACCAATGCCTTCTTGCAGCATCCTCCAGTCCACTCCATTGTCACGAATAGGTGGGACGCGCTCAGGGCCAACTTTTGACCTCAGGCAATGCAGAGGCCCTTCCCTGATGAATTGGAACCTCTTTGTGCCTTCCAGGGACAGGGAAAAACAGGGAAGTTGGGGTTTGGCGACCCCTTGTGACCGTCTTGCCAATTAGGTGACCCCACCTGGGTGTCCACTAGAACAACTCCAGCTGTTGAAAGGGCCTCAAATATTTGCTAACCTTCCCCTTCTTTAAGTTTACCTGGCCAATTCCACACCAGCGGCTGCGTCTCAGCTTCTAGCCTTCCAACTGGCCACTCCCCTGATGAAGTAAATAGGAACAGGAGGCTTGAGTACCCAGGCGTTCTGGGCTCACGTGACCAAATACATCTGGCACCTGGCCCCTCCCCCTAATGACATAAGCATGTCCTTCTTCCCAAAGTACCTTTGCTCCCCTGGCTCACCTGACAACTTTCAAGTATGCCCAAGGACAGGAATCCCAGGCATACTTCAGGCTGCCAACTTGGCCCTCACCGGTATGAAGTAAAGAGTTGTGGCTACCCACATGAGCCGCCGCGCAGCCCCCACAACCCAGGGATCACAGGACTCTCTCTGGGAGATTTGCACGTCCCTGGCACCTCGGACCAACCTGCAGTTGGACACTTGGACCATCCCCCATATTTTTCAGACACAGCTCGTCGTTTGCTGTCCCACTGAGCTACATTGCCCGGGCTTCCTTTAACCCCCAGACAGCCATTTCACTTCTGGCAGCAAACTCCAGTACCCTTCACTGTCACTAATTAGTGGGTCGCCTTGAGGGCCAACTTTCGACCTCACACAAGTCAGAGGCCCTTTCCTGAAGAATTGGAACCTCTCAATGCCATCCAGGGACTGGGAAAAACAGGGAAGTGAGGCTTTGGTGTCCCCTTGTGACCCTCGTCCTAATTAGATCACCCAACTGCCTATCAACTAGAACACCTCTAGCTGTTGATAGGTCTCAAGCGTTCCTCACATGACCTTTCCTTGTGTTGACCTGGACAAGTCCACCCAGGCTGTTAGGCAAAAGCTTCTGGCCTCCAACCAAGCTGGAAACCTGATGAAGTGGACAATGTTTCATTACTGGAAAATCTGTTCCAAGGGCAGAGAATTGAGTGTGATACTTGCTACCTTTATATTTCAGTCTAAATGAGTTGGCGAGTTGGAAAGAATGTTGGTGAAACACATAAATTTCTCTGCATTGAAACTTTCTCTTGAGAACTCACAGAAACCGACCTTGGAAATGTCAAGAAATGTGTCTGAAAAACTTAAAATACTTATGTAGAACCTGAATATCCCTAGTGCTCTGTTGAACTATGAGGTATTTGTATGGAAAGAGCTATTAAAGGTAGGATAGTCTTTAAAATAGAAAAAGTTTACATTTATAGACCTGATATATTTGGAAACACGGTGCATAAACTCTTGAAATTCACAGTGAATCACTGGACACATGTGAATCAACCACTGAGAATTCACAATGAAAGGGTCGAGAAAATAAATAGGAAGATGCCTGAAGCAGTAGGAATACAAGTTCATAGAGACTTAATTGTGAAGGACCTGTTTTAGTCAATGGGAAACTGTGTTCCAAGAGGCGAGAAGTGAGTGTGATACTCCTCACTTTCGTAATTCAGTATAAAGGAGTTGGCGTTTTAGCAAGATAGTTGGTGAAACATAAATTCATCTGCATAGAGCAGAGGTAGGACCATAAAAGTATACAAAGCTCTTAGAAATCGAAATGATCGTCAAGCTATTGTTCAAACTAATAAAAATTTACATATAAAGTCTGGTATTATTGGCAAAACGCGATATAGATACTTGGAATTCACAGTGAATCAGCTTGATGTACTGGACAAAAGTGAAGCAAACACTGCAATTCACAATGAAAGACTACAGAAATATGTAGAAAGGTGCCTGAAAAACAAGTTCGTAGAGACTTAGTATCTGAAGGACACTTGTTTATCACTGGGAAATTGTGTTCATAGAAAAGAGAAATGAGTGTGATGCTGGTTACACTTATCATTCAGAGTAAGGAAGTTGGGTCTTTAGGGAAAATATGGTGAAACATCCATCATTTTCGTAGAGCTGATGCACTACTATAAAATAACTCAAAACTCTTAGAAATGAAAATGTTGGTTAACTAGTGTTCAGAGTAATAATAATTTACTTATAAAGTCTGGTATATTTGGCTAAACGCGCTATAGATGGCTTTGAAATCAGAGTGAATGAGCTTGAATCCCTGAAACAAAAGGAATACAAGTTAATAGAGCCATAATGTAAGAAGGACATTGTTTAGTCACCGGGAAGTTGTGTTCAAAGAGCAGAGAAATGAATGTGATACGCTTTGCTTTTGTAATTCAGTATAAATGAGTTGGTGTTTTACGAAGTTGGTGAAACATGAAATTTTTTTATACAGCTCATATAACTTTATAAAAGTATTCAAAACTCTTAGAAATAAAATTGATAGTCAAGCTAGTGTTCAAATTAGTCATAAGTTACATTTAAAGTCTGGTATATTTCACAAAACGCGCTGTAGATACTTGGAATTCAAGGTCAATGAGCTCGAATCAGTGGACAAAAGTGAATCTAGCAGGGAAATTCACAATGACTTACTAGGGAAATACGTGTGAAGGTGCCTCAAAGAGGAGAAATACAAGTTCACAGAGCCTTAATATGTGTAGGACACTGTTTCCTCACGGGTACATTGAGTCCATAGAGGAGAGAATTCAATACGCTACTCTACTTTTATAATTCATTCTAAATGAGTTGGCGTTTTAGCCAGAATGTTGGTACACATAAATTCATCTGCACAGAGCTGATGTAGTAGCATAAAAGTATTCAAAATTCTTGGAAATCAAAATGATAGTCAACCTAGTGATCAAAGTGGTAATAATTTACATTTAAAGTCTGCTATCTTTGGCAAAAGGCTGTATACATACTGGAATTCACAGTGAATGAGGTTGAATCTGTGCAAAAGTGAATCAGACATTGAAATTCACAATGAAAGATTAGGGAAAAATGTAGGAAGGGTCCTGAAAAAAAAGGAATACAAGTTCACAGAGCCTTAACATGTGAAGGTCACTGTTTCCTCACTGGGAAGTAGTATTCCCAGAGCGGAGAAGTGAGGGTGATACTGGTTACACTTCGAATACTTTTGTAGAACCTGACTATCTGTAGTGCAGTGTTGAAGTACGAGGTATTTGTTAAGAAGGTGCCTGAAGCAGTAGGAATACCAGCTCATAGAGCCTTAATTGTAAAGGACACTGTTTAGTGAATGGGCAATTGTGTTCCAAGAGGCGAGAAGTGTGTGATTCTCTTCACTTTTGTAATTCAGTGTAAATAAGTTGGCGTTTTAGCAAGAAAGTTGGTGAAACATAAATTCATCTGCACAGAGCTATTGTAGTAGCATAAAAGTATTCAAAACTCTTGGAAATCAAAATGATAGTCAACCTAGTGATCAAAGTGGTAATAATTTACATTTAAAGTCTGCTATCTTTGGCGAAACGCTGTATACATACTTGGAATGCACAGTGAATGAGCTTGAATGTCTGTACAAAAGTGAGTCAAACATTGAAATTCACAGGACTAGGGAAATATGTAGGAAAGTGCCTGAAACAGGAGGAACACAACTTTACGGAGCCTTAATATGTGAAGGACACTGTTTCCTCACTGGGAAGTAGTATTCCAAGCGCAGAGGAGTGAGTGTGATACTGGTTACCCTTGGAATACTTTTGTAGAACCTGAATATCTCTAATGCAGTGTTGAAATACGAGGTATTTGTATCCAAAGGGCTGTTGAAGCTGCGATAGTCTTTGAAAGAGAAAAAGTTTACATTTATAGAGCTGGTATGTATGGAACCATGGTGAATAAACACTTGAAATTCACAACGAATGAGCGTGCATCACAGGACAAAAGTGAATTCACCACTGAGAATTCACAATGAAAGAACAGGGAAAATAAATAAGAAGGTGCATGACCCAGTAGGAATACCAGTGCATAGAGCCTTAATTGTAAAGGACACTGTTTAGTCAATGGGAAATTGTGTTCCAAGAGGCGACAAGTGAGTGTGATACACTTCACTTTTGTAATTCAGTATAAATGAGTTGGCATTTTGGCAAGAAAGTTGGTGAAACATAAATTCATCTGCATAGAGCCGATGTAGTACCATAAAAGTATTCAAAGTTCTTAGAAATCAAAATGATCGTCAAGCTTGTGTTCAAACGAGAAATAATTTACATTTAAAGTCTGGTATTTTTGGCAAAATGCGCTATAGATTCTTGGTATTCATAGTGAATGAGCTTGATTCACTGGACAAAAGTGAACCAAACATTGCAATTCACAATGAAAGACTACGGAAATATTTAGAAAGGTGCCTTACAAACAAGTTCATAGAGACTTAGTATCTGAAGGACACTTGTTTATCCCTGGGAAATTGTGTTCATACGAAAGAGAAGTGAGTGTGATGCTGCTAAAACATATCATTCAGAGTAAGGAAGTTGGGTCTTTAGGGAAAATATGGTGAAACATCCATCATTTTCATAGAGCTGATGCACTACTATAAAATAACTCAAAACTCTTAGAAATCAAAATGTTAGTTAAGCTAGTGTTCAGAGTAGTAATAATTTACTTATAAAGTCTGGTATATTTGGCTAAATGCGCTATAGATAGCTTTGAATTCACAGAGAATGAGCTTGAATCACTGGACAAAAGTGCATCAAACACGGAAATTCACAATGAATTGCTGGGAAATATGTGTGAAAGTGCCTCAAACAGGAGGAATACAAGTACAGAGAGCCTTAATATGTGAAGGACATTGTTTCCTCACGGGGACATTGAGTCCATAAAGGAGAGAATTCAATACGCTACTCTACTTTTATGATTCATTCTAAAAGCTTTGGCGTTTTAGCCAGAATGTTGGTACACAAAAATTCATCTGCACAGAGCTGATGTAGTAGCATAAAAGTATTCAAAATTCTTGGAAAATAAATGATTGTCAACTCAGTGATCAAAGTGGTAATAATTTACATTTAAAATCTGCTATCTTTGGAAAGCGCTGATACGTATTTGGAATTCACAGTGAATGAGCTTGAATCTCTGTGCGCAAGTACATCAAACATTGAAATTCACAATGAAAGACTAGGGAAATATGTAGGAACGGACCTGAAACTGAAGGAATACAAGTTAATAGAGCCATAATGTGAGAAGGACACTGTTTAGTCACTGGGAAGTTGTGTTCAAAGACAGAGAAGTGAGTGCAATACGCTTTGCTTTTGTAATTCAGTATAAATGAGTTGGCATTTTTAAGAAGAAAGTTGGTGAAACATGAAATTTTTTTATAGAGCTGATATAATTTATAAAAGTATTAGAAACTCAGCAATAAAATTGATACTCAAGCTAGTGTTCAAATTAGTAATGTTACATTTAAAGTCTGCTATATTTCGCAAAACACGCTGTAGATACTTGGAATTAAAGGTCAAGGAGCTTAAATCACTGGACCAAAGTGCATCAAACACTGTAATATACAATGAAAGACTAAGGAAATATGTAGAAGGGTCCTGAAACAGAAGGAATACAAGTTAATAGAATATAATGTGAGGACACTGTTTCCTCTCTGGGACATTGAGTCCATAGAGAAAAGAATTCAATACGCTACTCTACTTTTATAATTCAGTCTAAATGAGTTTGCGTGATGACGTCAGCATGTCCTGCTTACAAAAGGATCCCATATCCCCTGGCTCACCTGACAACATCCCGGTATGCCTAAAAACTAGAGTCACGCCGCCCACTCAGGCTGGCACCTGGGCGCTCCCCCCCCCCCCCACCCACCCGATGCCTGATGATGAAAAGGGGTGTGGCTGAAAGCCAAACCCAAACCGGAACGCAAAGTCCAGGCATCATCATAGGACACTTTCAGGTATTACCCGGGCCCTGTAAACGCTGACCAACATCCGTTTGTACACCTAGATACTCCCCCGTGGTGCTGAGACACAGCAGAGGCCCTTCCCCAAGTTTTGGAACTTCTTGGTGCCATCTAGGGACTGGGAAAAACAGGGATGGTGCGCTTTGGTGACCCCTTGTACCCTCTTCCGAATTAGGTGACCCCACCTGCCTGTGCAGTAGAACAAGTGCAGCTGTTGATAGGGGCTCAACTATTCGCTAACCTGCCCCTTCCTTAAGTTTACCTGGACAAGTCGAAACCGGCGGATGCGTCTCAGCTTCTATCCCTACAACTGGCCACTCCCCTGATGAAGTAACCAGGAATAGGTGGCTTGAGGACCCAGGAGTTCTCGGCTCATGAGCCCAAATACTTCCGGCACCTGGCCCCTCCCCCTAATGACATAAGCAGGTCCTGCTTCCCAAAGTACATTTGCTCCCCTGGCTCACCTGACAACTTTCAAGTATGCCCAACGACGTGAATCCCAGGCATACTTCAGGCTGCCAACTGGGCCCTCACCGGTATCAAGTAAAGAGTTGCTGCTACCCATATGAGCCACCGCCCAGCCCCCACCACCCGGGGATCATAGGACTCTCTCGAGTATTTACACGTCCCTGGCACCTCGGACCAACCTGCAGTTGGAAACTTGGACCATCCCCCATATTTTTCAGACACGGCTCGTCCTTTTCTGTCCCACTGTGCCACACTGCATGGGCTTCCCTTAACTCCCAGACAGCCATTTCTCTTCTGGCAGCAAACTCCAGTACCCTCCACTGTCACTAATGGGTAGGGCGACCTGATGGCCAACTTTCGGCATCACTCCATTAATAGGCCCTTCCTTGAAGATTTGGAACTTCTTGGTGCCATCCAGGAACCTGGAAATTCGGGGAAGTGAGGCTTTGGCGGCCCCTTGTGACCCTCATCCTAATTAGGTGACCCAACCTGCCTATTATTTAGAACACCTCCAGCTGTTGATAGGGCCTCAAGTGTTCCTCACAAAATCGTTCCTTGTGTTGACCTGGACAAGTCCACCCTGGCGGTTAGGTCACAGCTTCTGCCTCCCACCTGGCCAGCCCCCTGATGAAGTAACCAGATTTAGGTGGTGAGCGGGTCAGAAGGCCCGGACTCACGTGACCAATTAGCATGGACACCCGTCCCATTCCTATGATGATGTAAGTAGGTTCTGCTTACAAAACGACTTCACCTCCCCTAGCTCATGTGACAACATCCCGGTATTCCTAAAAACTTGACTCACGCTGCCAACTTCAGGCTGACACTTGGGCGGTCCCCCCTGCTAAGACAAAAAAGGCGTGGCTGCCCAGCAGAACCACACCAGAAACCCAAACCCAAGCATCTTAGGACTCTTCTGGGCATTTCCGAGGCCTTGGCACCTCTGACTAACATCCAATTGGACACCTGGAACTTCCCCCGTGTTTCTGAGACACGGCTGGTCATTTGCCTGAGCATGGAGCCACAGTGCCCGGGTTTGTGTGAAACCCCAGACAACCAATAACTTCTTGCAGCATACTCCAGTCCTCTCCAATGTCACGAATAGGTGGAGCACCCTCAGGGCCAACTTTCAACCTCAGGCAATGCAGAGGCCCTTCCCTGATGAATTGGAACTTCTTGGTGCCATCCAGGGACAGGGAAAAACAGGGAAGTTGGGCTTCGGCGACCCATTGTGACCGTCTTGCGAATTAGGTGACCACACCTGCCTGTGCACTAGAACAACTCCAGCTGTTGAAAGGGCCTCAAATATTCGATTTCCTGACCCTTCTTTAATTTTACCTGCTCGAGTCCACCCGGCGGTTGCGTCTCAGCTTCTGGCCTTCCACCTGGCCAGCCCCCTGATGAAGTAACCAGGACCAGGTGGCTTGAAAACCCCCAAGATCTGGGCTCATTTGACAAATTACCTCCGGCACCTGGCTTCTCCCCCTAAGGACATAAGCAGGTCCTGCTTCCCAAACTACCTTCCTTCCCAGCTCACCTGACAATATCCAGATATGCCGAATGACCTGCCTCTGGCGGCACACTTCAGGCTGCCACCTGGGCCCTCACAGGTATGAAGTGAAGAGGTGTGGCTAACCAAATTAACCCCCGCCCAGCCCCAACCGTCCACGGATTACATGACTCTACCGAGTATTTTATGGCCCTAGTACCTCAGATCAACCTGCAGTTGGACACTTGGAACATCCCCCGTTTATTGAGAAACAGCTCGTTGTTCCCCGAATCACTAAACCCCATTGCCCAGGCTTCCATTAACACCCAGACACCATTTCTCTTCTTGTAGCAAACTCCAGTCCCCCTCACGGTCACAAATGAATGGGGCGTCCCGAGGGTCAACTTACAACCTCACTCCATGCCAAGGCCCTTCCCTGAAGCCTTTGACCTACTTGGTGCCATCCAGGGACCTGGCAAAACGGGGAAGTGAGGCTTTGTCGGCCCCTTGTGACCCTCCTCCTAATTAGGTGACCCAACCTGCCTATCAACTACAACACCTCCAGCTGTTGATAGGGCCTCAAGTGTTTCAAACATGACCCTTCCTTTTGTTGAGCTGGACAAGCCCACCCAGGAGGTTAGGTCACACTTTCTGGCGTCCCACCTGGCCGGCCCACTGATGAAGTAACCAGAGCTAGGTTTTGAGCCGGTCAGGAGGCCTGGGCTCACGTGATCAATTAGCAAGGATTCTAGGCCCATCCCCATGATGACGAAAGCAGGTCCTGCTTACAAAAGGATCCCATATCCCCTGGCTCTCCTGACAACATCCCGGTATGCCTAAAAACTATAGTCACGCCACCCACTTCAGGCTGGCACCTGGGAGCTCCCCCCCCCATGCCTAATGATAAAAAGGGTGTGGCTGAATGCCAAACCCGAACCAAAACACAAAGTCCAGGCATCATAGGACACTTTTGGGTATTTCCCGGTCTCGGGAACCGCTGACCAACATCCCTTTGGACATCTGGATACCCCCCGTGGTTCTGAGACACACAAGAGGACCTTCCAGCAAGTTTTGGAACTTCTTGGTGCCATCCGGGGACTGCGAAAAACAGGGATGGTGCGTTTTGGCGACCCCTTGTACCCTCTTCCGAATTAGGTGACCCCACCTGCCTGTGCAGTAGAACAAGTCCAGCTGCTGAAAGGGCCTCAAATATTCGCTAACCTGACCCTTCCTTAAGTTTACCTGGCCAAGTCCACACCGGCGGCTGCATCTCAGCTTCTAGCCTTCCAACTGGCCACTCCCCTGATGAAGTAACCAGGAACAGGTAGCTAGAGGACCCAGGAGTTCTGGGCTCACGTAACCAAAAAGTTCCAGCACCTGGCCCTTCCCCCTAATGACGTAAGCCTGTCCTATTTCCCAAAGTACATTTGTTCCCCTGGCTCATTGAGAACTTGCAAGCATGCCCAAGGACGTGAATTCCAGGCATATTTCAGGCTGCCAAGTGGGCTCTCACCGGTATGAAGTAAAGAGTTGTGGCTACCCACATGAGCCACCGCCCAGCCCCCACCACCCAGGGTTCACAGGACTCCCTCGGGTATTTGCACGTCCCTGGCACCTAGGACCAACCTGCAGTTGGACACTTGGACCATCCCCCATATTTTTCAGACACAGCTCATCCTTTGCTGTCCCACTGAGCAACACTGCCCGGGCTTCCTTTAACTCCCAGACAGCCATTTCTCTTCTGGCAGCAAACTCCAGTACCCTCCACTGTCACTAATGGGTAGGGGGACCTGGTGGCCAACTTTCGCCCTCAGGCAAGTCAGAGGCCCTTTCCTGAAGAATTAGAACCTCTCAGTGCCATCCAGGGACAGGAAAAAACAGGGAAGTGAGGCTTTGGTGTTCCCTTGTGACCCTCGTGCTAATTAGATCACCCAACTGCCTATCAACTAGAATACCTCTAGCTGTTGATAGATCTCAAGCGTTCCTCACATGATCTTTCCTTGTGTTTACCTGGATAAGTCCACCCACGCTTTTAGGCCAAAGCTTCTGGCCTCCGACCAAGCTTGAAACCTGATGAAGTGGACACTGTTTCATCACTGGAAAATCTGTTCCAAGGGCAGAGAATTGAGTGTGATACTTGTTACCTTTATATTTCAGTCTAAATAAGTTGGCGAGTTGGAAAGAACGTTGGTGAAACACTTAAACTTTCTCGGCATTGAAACTTTCTCTTGAGAACTCACAGAAACCGACCTTGGAAATGTCAAGAAATGTGTCTGAAAAACTTAAAATACTTATGTAGAACCTGAATATGCCTAGTGCTGTGTTGAACTATGAGGTATTTGTATGGAACGAGCTGTTTAAGGTACGATAGTGTTTAAAATAGAACAAGTTTACATTTATAGAGCTGATATATATGGAAACACGGTGCAGAAACTCTTGAAATTCTCAGTGAATCACTGGACACATGTGAATCAACGACTGAGAACTCACAATGAAAGGGTAGAAAAAATAAATAGGAAGATGCCTGAAGCAGTAGGAATACAAGTTCATAGAGACTTAATTGTGAAGGACCTGTTTTAGTCAATGGGAAACTGTGATCCAAGAGGTGAGAAGTGAGTATCATACTCTTCACTTTTGTAATTCAGTAAAAATGAGTTGGCGTTTTAGCCAGAATGTTGGTACACATAAATTCATCTGCACAGAGCTGATGTAGTAGCATAAAAGTATTCAAAATTCTTGGAAATCAAAATGATAGTCAACTTACTGATTAAAGTGGTAATAATTTACATTTAAAGTCTGCTATCTTTGGCAAAACGCTGTATACATACTGGAATTCACAGTGAATGAGGTTGAATCTCTGTGCAAAAGTGAAGCAAACATTGAAATTCACAATGGAAGACTAGGGAAATATGTAGGAAGGGTCCTGAAAAAAAAGGAATACAAGTTAATAGAGCCATAATGTGAGAAGGACACTGTTTAGTCACTGGGAAGTTGTGTTCAAAGACAGAGAAGTGAGTGCGATACGCTCTGCTTTTGTAATTCAGTATAAATTAGGTGGCGTTTTAAGAAGAAAGTTGGTGAAACATGAAATTTTTTTAAAGAGCTGATATAACTTTATTTTTTTTCTTATAAATCTTTATTGTTCAGATTATTACAGGTGTTCCACTTTTTTCCCCCCCATAGCACCCCTCCACCTGATTCCCCACCCCCCCCATGCCCTTACCCCCCGCCACTGTCTTCATCCATAGGAGTAAGATTTTTGTCCAATCTCTTCCCGCACCCCTCACACTTGCTTCCCCTGAGAATCATCAGTCCACTCCCTTTCTATGTCCCTGATTGTATTATATTCACCAGTCCATTCTGTTCTTCAGATTTTTTATTCACTTGATTTTTAGATTCACTTGTTGGTAGGTATGTATTTGATGTCATTTTGTTGTTCATAATTTTTATCTTTATTTCTTTCTTCTTCTTCCTCTTCTTAAAGAATACCCTTCAGCATTTCATGTAATCCTGGTTTGGTGGCGATGAACTCCTTTAGCTTTTTCTTGTCTGTGAAGCTCTTTATCTGACCTTCAACTCTGAATGATAGCTTTGCTGGGTAGAGTAATCTTGGTTGTAGGTTCTTGCTGTTCAACACTTTGAATATTTCTTGCCACTCCCTTCTGGCCTGCATAGTTTCTGTTGAGAAATCAGCTGACAGTCGTATGGGTACTCCCTTGTAGGTAATTAACTGTTTTTGTCTTGCTGCTTTTAATATTCTCTCTTTGTCTTTTGACCTTGGCATTTTAATTATGATGTGTCTTGGTGTGGTCCTCTTTGGGTTCCTCTTGTATGGGGTTCTGTGTGCTTCCTGAACTTGTAAGTCTATTTTCTTCACCAGGTAGGGAAAGTTTTCTGTCATTATTTCTTCTAATAGGTTTTCAATATATTGCTCTCTCCCTTCTTCTGGCACGCCAAAAATTCGGATGTTGGTTCGCTTGAAGTTGTCCCAGAGGCTCCTTACACTATCTTCATATTTTTGGATTCTTTTTTCTTTTTGTTTTTCTGGTTGGATGTTTTTTGTTTCCACATATTTCAGATCTTTGGTTTGATTCTTGGGGTACGTTGATCTACAGTTGAGTTTCTGTATACTTTTTATTTCAGACAGTGTATGCTTCATTTCTGACTGGTCCTTTTTCATTTTTTTGGCATTCTCATTAAGGTCCTTGAAGGTCTCACTAAGCTCCTCAGAAGTGTTATCAAGTTTCTCAGCGGTTTTTAGAAGATTCTTGAGTAACCTTATACATGTGGTTCTGAACTCTATGTCATCCAGTAGTTTGCTTTCCTCCGTTTCTTTCATTCGTGACATGTTTCTTTGTTTCTGCATTTTGGCTGCTTCCCTGTGTTGATGGAGTCGCATTGTGTGGTAGGTGACCTATAGGGGCAGTAGCTCAGCCTCCCCAATCACCTGATGTGGATGCTCTTGGTACACCCCTTTGTGGGCTGAGTGCAAAGTCGTGGTGTAGTTAAGCCTGAATTGCTGTTGGTACGCTGGGAGGAATTGACCTCCAGGCCAATTAGCTGTGAGCACTCCCTGTGTCTATAATGGAAGAACTGCTGTGCTGAAGACACGCAGGACTTGTTTCAGTGGGGCTTCGGTGTTCACTGAGTTTGCCTCTTGAATGTGTCATTTATGGATATGAGGAGTTGAAATCTGGTGTCTCACACTGACCACTAGGTACACTGGCTTCTGGATCTCCAATGGGGTTCAGGTCAGCTACTGTCTGAGTCCACCCAACAGGAGCTATAGCGAGAGCTACTGTTTTCTCCTCTTTGCTTGGGGTTTGGAGGTTTTGGAACTGTCTGACCCGGGCTGCAAGTTTGCTAGGTTAAGCTGCGATAGGGCAGGCTTTTCTTATGCTAACTCGGTTTCTTAGAGCTTGGGTGGGTTTGTAGGTTGTGCAGGGGGGGCCTCAGGGCGTCACTAAGTTAGGGCGTGGCAAACAGCAATGGCTGCTAGTTAGCTGGCTCTGTGTCCCCAAAGGCATCTGCGAGTGCCTAACACCAGTGCAGTAAATAATTATTCCTGCGCGCAGCTCTGCAAGCAAGCCACCCTCGCTGGCAGACAGTCCAGCTTCTCCCCGTAGGAGTTTGGGTCCCCCGAGTCTCCCCAGAGACTGGATTTCAGAGTAATCGGGGGCTTGTCTCCGTTCGGGTTAAAAAAAGCAACGCGCCCAGTCTCCCGCAGCCAGCCCGGAACACGCGCCTCCGTACCTCAGCTTTTCAATGCTCGTGCACGTCTCAAAGCTCTTTTCTCTTTCCTTCTAGTTGTAGAACTTCCACTCAGCCAGCTTTCCCGTGGTTCTGGGTGATAGACGTTTTGTCTTTTACTTGCAGTTTAAATTGTTGTGGGAGGCACCAGTTTAGGTGTTTACCTACACCACCATCTTGGATTCTCCCTGATGTAACTTTATAAAAGTATTCAAAACTGTTAGAAATAAAATTGATAGTCAAGCTAGTGTTTAAATTAGTAATATGTTACATTTAAAGTCTGGTATATTTCGCAAAACCCGCTGTAGATACTTGGAATTCAACCTCAATGAGCTTGAATCACTGGACAAAAGTCAATCAAACAGGGAAATTCACAATGACTTACTAGGGAAATATGTGTGAAGGTGCCTCAAACAGGAGAATACAAGTTTACAGAGCCTTAATATGTGAAGGACACTGTTTCCTCAAGGGGACATTGAGTCCATAGAGAAGAGAATTCAATAAGCTACTCTACTTTTAAAATTCAGTCTAAATAAGTTGGCGTTTTAGCCAGAATATTGGTACACATAAATTCATTTGCACAGAGCTGAAGTAGTAGCATAAAAGTATTCAAAATTCTTGGGAATCAAAATGATAGTCAACCCAGTTATCAAAGTGAAAATAATTTACATTTAAAGTCTGCTATCTTTGGCGCAACGCTGTATACATACGTGGAATGCACAGTGAATGAGCTTGAATCTCTGTACAAAAGTGAGTCAAACATTGAAATTCACAGGACTAGGGAAATATGTAGGAAAGTGCCTGAAACAGGAGGAACACAACTTTACAGAGCCTTAATATGTGAAGGACACTGTTTCCTCACTGGGAAGTAGTATTCCAAGAGCAGAGAAGTGAGTGCGATACTGGTTACACTTGGAATACTTTTGTAGAACCTGAATATCTCTAGTGCAGTGTTGAAATACGAGGTATTTGTATCCAAAGGGCTGTTAAAGCCACGATAGTCTTTAAAAGAGAAAAAGTTTACATTTATAGAGCTGCAATGTATGCAACCATGGTGTATAAACACTGGAAATTCACAAAGAATGAGCGTGCATCACATGACAAAAGTGAATCCAACACTGAGAATTCACAATGAAAGAACAGGGAAAATAAATAGGAAGGTGTCTTAACCAGTAGGAATACAAGTTATAGAGCCTTAATTGTAAAGGAAACTGTTTAGTCAATGGGAAATTGTGTTCCAAGAGGCGAGAAGTGAGTGTGATACTCTTCACTTTTGTAATTCAGTATAAATGAGTTGGCATTTTAGCAAGAAAGTTGTTGAAACAAAAATTTATCTGCATAGAGCCGATGTAGAACCATAAAAGTATTCAAAGCTCTTAGAAATCAAAATGATCGTCAAGCTAGTGTTCAAACAAGAAATAATTTACATTTAAAGTCTGGTATTTTTGGCAAAATGCGTTATAGATACTTGGAATTCACAGTGAATGAGCTTGATTCACTGGACAAAAGTGAACCAAACACTACAATTCACAATGAAAGACCACAGAAATATGTAGAAAGGTGCCTTACAAACAAGTTCATAGAGACGTAGTGTCTGAAGGACACTTGTTTATCACTGGAAATTGTGTTCATAAGAAAGAGAAGTGAGTGTGATGTTGCTAACAATTATCATTCAGAGTAAGGAAGTTTGGTCTTTAGGGAAAATATGGTGAAACATCCATCACTTTCGTAGAGCTGATGAACTACTATAAAATAACTCAAAACTCTTAGAGATCAAAAGGTTAGTTAAGCTAGTTTTCAGAGTAGTAATAATTTACTTATAAAGTCTGGTATATTTGGTTAAAGGCGCTAAAGATAGCTTTGAATTCACAGTGAATGAGCTTGAATCCCTGGATAAAAGTGCATCAAACACGGAAATTCACAATGAATTGCTGGGGAAATATGTGTGAATGTGCCTCAAACAGGAGGAAAAGAAGTTCCCAGAGCCTTAATATGTGAAGGACACTGTTTCCTCAGTGGGACATTGAGTCCATGGGGAAGAGAACTCAATACATTAGTCTACCTGGTCAAGTCCACAGCAGCGGATGCGTCTCAGCTTCTAGCTTTCCAACTCTCCAGCCCCCTGATGAAGTAACCAGGACCATGTGGCTTGAAAAGACCGAAGTTCTGGGCTCATGTGACAAATTACCTCCGGCACCTGGCTTCTCCCCTTAAGGACATAAGCAGGTCCTGCTTTCCAAACTACCTAACCTCCCCAGCTCAGCTGACAATATCCAGGTATGCCCAGTCACCTGGCCCCCGGGGCACACTTCAGGATGCCACCTGGGCCCTCACACTTATGAAGTAAAGAGGTGTGGCTAACCAAATTAACCCCCGCCCAGCCCCAACATTCCACGGATTACATGACTCCAGCGAGTATTTTATGGCCCTAGAACCTCGGATCAACCTGCAGTTGGACACTTGGACCATCCCCCGTTTATTGAGAAACAGCTCGTTGTTCCCCGAAGCACTAAACCCCATTGCCCGGGCTTCCGTTAACACCCAGACACCATTTCTATTCTTGCAGCAAACTCCAGTCCCCTCCACTGTCACTAATGAATGGGGAGTCCTGGGGGCCAACTTACCACCTCACTCCATGCGAAGGCCCTTCCCTGAAGACTTGGAACTACTTGGTGCCATCCAGGGACCTGGAAAAATGGTGAAGTGAGGCGTTGGCGGCCCCTTGTGACCCTCCTCCTAATTAGGTGACCCAATCTGCCTATAAACTACAACACCTCCAACTGTTGATAGGGCCTCAAGTGTTTCAAACTTGACCCTTCCTTTGCTGACATGGCCAAGTCCACCCAGGTTGTAAGGTCACACTTTCTGGCCTCCCACCTGGCCGGCCCACTGACGAAGTAACCAGAGTCAGGTGGTGAGCCGGTCAGGAGGCCTGGGCTCACGTGATGAATTAGCAAGTACTCTTGGTCCATTCCCATGATGACGTAAGCAGGTCCTCCTTACAAAAGGATCCCATATCCCCTGGCTCACCTGACAACATCCCAGTATGCCTAAAAACTAGAGTCACGCCACCCACTTCAGGCGGGCACCTGGGCGCTCCCCCGCCCCCACACCTGATGATGAAAAGGGATGTGGCTGAAAGCCCAACCCCAACCAGAACCCCAAGTCCAGGCATCATAGGACACTTTTGGGTATTTACCAGGCCCTGGAACCGCTGACCAACATCCCTTTGGACACCTGGATACTCCCCGGTGGTTCTGAGACACAGCAGAGGCCCTTCACACAAGTTTTGGAACTTCTTGGTGCCATCCAGGGACTGGTAAAACAGGGATGGTGCACTTCGGCGACCCTTTGTACCCAATTCCGAATTAGGTGACCCCACCTGCCTGTGCAGTAGAACAAGTGCAGCTCTTGAAAGGGCCTCAAATATTCGCTAACCTGCCCCTTCCTTAAGTTTACCTGGCCAAGTCCACACCGGCGGTGTGTCTCAGCTTCTAGCCTTCCAACTGGCCATTTCCCTGATGAAGTAACCAAGAACAGGTGGCTTGAGGACCTTGGAGGTCTCGGATCACATGACCAAATACTTCTGCAAATGGCCCCTCCCCCTAATGACATGAGCAGGTCCTGCTTCAGAAAGTACATTTGCTCCCCTGGCTCACCTGACAACTTTCAAGTATGCCCAAGGACGTGAATCCCAGGCATACTTCAGGCTGCCAACTGGGCCCTCACCGGTATGAAGTAAAGAGTTGTGGCTACCCACATGAGCCACCGCCCAGCCCTCACCACCAAGGGATCACAGGACTCTCTATGGTATTTGCATGTCCCTGGCACCTGGGACCAACCTGCAGTTGGACACTTGGACCATCCCCCATATTTTTCAGACACAGCTCATCGTTTGCTGTCCCACTGAGCCACACTGCCCATGCTTCCTTTAACTCCCAGACAGCCATTTCTCTTTTGGCAGCAAACTCCAGTACCCTCCACTGTCACTAATGGGTAGGCGACCTGATGGCCAACTTTCGGCAATACTCCATTAATAGGCCCTTCCTTGAAGACTTGGAACTCCTTGGTGCCATCCAGGAACCTGTAAATACGGGGAAGTGAGGCTTTGGCGGCCCTTTGTGACCCTCCTCCTAATTAGGTAACCCAACCTGCCTAAGAACTACAACACCTCCAGCTGTTGATAGGGCCTCAAGTGTTTCAAACATGACCCTTCCTTTGTTGACCTGGCCAAATCCACCCAGGAGTTTCGGTCACACTTTCTGGCCGGCCCACTGATGAAGTAACCAGAGGGAGGTGGTGAACCGGTCAGGAGGCCTGGGCTCACCTGATCAATTAGGAAGGACTCTTGGCCCATTCCCATGATGACGTCAGCAGGTCCTCCTTTCAAAAGGATCCGATATCCCCTGGATCACCTGACAACATCCCAGTATGCCTAAAAAGTAGAGTCACGCCACCCACTTCAGGCTGTGAACTGGGCGCTCCACACCCCTGCCCACGACTGAAGATGAAAGGGGGTGTGAATGAAAGCCAAACCCCAACCAGAACCCAAAGTCCAGGCATCATAGGACACTTTTGGGTATTTCCCGGGGCGTGGGACCGCTGACGAACATCCCTTTGGACACCTGGATACTCCCTAGTGGTTCTGAGACACAGTAGAGGCCCTTCCCGCAAGTTTTGCAATTTCTTGGTGCCATCCAGGGACTGGGAAAAACAGGGATGGTGCGCTTTGACGACCCCTTGTACCCTCTTACGAATTAGGTCACGCCACCTGCCTGTGCAGTAAAACAAGAACAGATGTTAACAGGGCCGCAAATATTCGCTAACCTACCCCTTCCTTAAGTTTACCTGGCCAAGTCCACACCAGCGGCTGTGTATCAGCTTCTAGCCTTCCAACTGGCCACTACCCTGATGAAGTAACCAGGAAAAGGGGCTTGAGGATCCAGGAGTTCTCAGCTCACGTGACCAAATACTTCAGGCACCTGGCCCCTCCCCCTAATGATGTAAGCAGGTCCTGCTTCCCAAAGTACATTTGCTCCCCTGGCTCACCTGACAACTTTCAAGTATGCCCAAGGACGTGAATCCTAGGCATACTTCAGACTGCCAACTAGGCCCTCACCGGTATGAAGTAAAGAGTGGTGGCTACCCACATGAGCCACCGCCCAGCCCCCACCACCCAGGGATCTCAGGACTCTCTCGGGTATTTGCATGTCCCTGGCACCTCGGACCAACCTGCAGTGGGACACTTGGTCCATCCCCCATATTTTTCAGACACAGCTCGTCGTTTGCTTTCCCACTGAGCCACACGGCTCGGGCTTCCTTAAACCCCCAGAGAGCCATTTCTCTTTTGGAAGCAAACTCCAGTACCCTCCACTACCACTAATAGGTAGGGCGACCTGATGGCCAACTTTGGGCCTCACTCCATTGATAGGCCTTTCCTTGAAGACTTGGAACTTCTTGGTGCCATCCAGTAACCTGGAAATACGGGGAAGGGAGGCTTTGGCGGCCCCTTGTGACACTCATCCTAATTAGGTGACCCAACCTGCCTATCATTTAGAATACCTTCAGCTGTTGATAGGGCCTGAAGTGTTCCTCAAAAAACCGTTCCTTGTGTTGACCTGGATAAGTCCACCCAGGCGGTTAGGTCACAGCTTCTGGCTCCGACCTGGCCAGCCCCCTGATGAAGTAACTAGGGTTAGGTGGTGAGCGGGTCAGAAGGCCCGGGCTCACGTGACCAATTAGCACGGACACCCGCCCCATTCCCATGATGACGTAAGTAGGTTCTGCTTACAAAACGACTTCACCTCCCCTAGCTCATGTGACAACATCCCGGTATTCCTAAATACTTGACTCACGCGGCCAACTTCAGGCTGACACTTGGGCGCTCCCCCCTGCTAAGACAAAAAGAGGTGTGGCTGCCCAGCCGAACAAAACCAGAAACCCAACGCCCAAGCATCTTAGGACTCTTCTGGGCATTTCCGAGGCTTTGACACCTCTGACCAACATCGAGTTGGACACCTGGAACTTCCCCCGTGTTTCTGAGACACGGCTGGTCATTTGCCTGAGCATGGAGCCACAGTGCCCGGGTTTGTGTGAAACCCCAGACAACCAATACCTCTTGCAGCATACTCCAGTCCTCTCCAATGTCACGAATAGGTGGGGCGCCCTCAGGGATAACTTTCGACCTCAGGCAATGCAGAGGCCCTTCCCTGATGAATTGGAACTTCTTGGTGCCATCCACGAACAGGGAAAAAAAGGGAAGTTGGGCTTTGGCCACCCATTGTGACCGTCTTGCCAATTAGGTGACCCCACCTGCCTGTCCACTAGAATACCTCCAGCTGTTGATAGGGCCTCAAGTGTTCCTCACAAAACCGTTCCTTGTGTTGACCGGGACAAGTCTACCCAGGCGGTTAGGTCACAGCTTCTGGCTCCCACCTGGCCAGCCCCCTGATGCAGTAACCAGGGTTAGGTGGTGAGCGAGTCAGAAGTCCCGGGCTCACGTGAAAAATTAGCACAGACACCCGCCCCATCCCCATGATAATGTAAGTAGGTTCTGCTTAAAAGACAACCCCACATCCCCTAGCTCATGTGACAAACTCCCGGTATTCCTAAAAACTTGACTCACGCGGCCAAGTTCAGGCTGTCACTTTGGCGCTCCCCCCTGCCAAGAGAAAAAGAGGTGTGGCTGTTCAGTCGAACCACACCACAAATCCAACGCCCAAGCATCTTAGGGCTCCTCTGGGCATTTCCGAGGCCCTGGCCCCTCTGACTAACAACCAATTGGACACCTGGAACTTCCCCCGAGTTTCTGAGACACGGCTGGTCATTTGCCTTAGCATGGAGCCACAGTGCCCGGGTTTGTGTGAAACCCCAGACAACCAATTCCTTCTTAGAGCTTACTCCAGTCCTCTCCAATGTCAGGAATAGGTGGGGCGTCCTCAGGGCCAACTTCCGACCTCAGGCAATGGAGAGACCCTTCCCTAATGAATTGGAACTTCTTGGTGCCATCCAGGGACAGGGAAAAACAGGGAAGTTGGCTTTGGCGACCCTTGTGACCGTCTTGCGAATTACGTGACCCCACCTGCCTGTCCACTAGAACAACTCCAGCTGTTGAAAGGGCCTCAAATATTCGCTCTCCTGACACTTCTTTAAGTTTACCTGCTCGAGTCCACCCGGTAGTTGCGTATCAGCTTCTGACCTTCCAACTGGCCTGCCCCCTGATGAAGTAACCAGGAGCAGGTGGCTTTAAAACCCCGAAGTTCTGGCTCATGTGAAAAATTACTTCCAGCACCTGGCTTCTGCCTCTAAGGACATAAGCAGGTCCTGCTTCCAAAACTACCTTCCCTCCCCAGCTCATCTGACAATATCCAGGTAGGCCGAATGACCTGGCTCCCGGGGCACACTTCAGCCTGCCAACTGGGCCCTCACAGGTATTAAGTAAAGAGGTGTGGCTAACCAAATTAAACCCCGCCCACCCCTAACCATCCACGGATTACATGACTCTACCGACTATTTTATGGCCCTAGAACGTCGAATCAACCTGCAGTTGGACACTTGGACCATCCCCCATTTATTGAGAAACAGCTCGTCGTTCCCTGAAGCACTAAACCCCATTTCCCTGGCTGGCGTTAGCACCCAGACACCATTTCTCTTCTTGTAGCAAACTCCAGTCCACTCCAATGTCACTAATGAATGGGGCGTCCTGTGGGCCAACTTACGACCTCACTCCATGCGAAGGTCCTTCCCTGAAGACTTGGAACTACTTGGTGCCATCCAGGGATCTGGAAAAACGGGGAAGTGAGGCTTTGTCGGCCCCTTGTGACCGTCCTCCTAATTAGGTGACCTAACCTGCCTATCATTTAGAACACCTCCAGCTGTTGATAGGGCCTCAAATGTTCCTCACAAAACCGTTGCTTATTTTGAGCTAGGCAAGTCCACCCAGGCGGTTTGGTCACAGCTTCTGGCTCCCACCTGGCCAGACCCCTGATGAAGTAACCAGGGTTAGGTGGTGAGCGGGTCAGGAAGCCAGGACTCACATGACCAATTAGCACGGACACCCGCCCCATCCCCATGATGACGTAAGGAGGTTATGCTTGCAAAACGACCCCACCTCCCCTAGCTCACGTGACAACATCCCGGTATTCCTAAAAACTTGACTCAGGCGGCCAACTTCAGGCTGAACTTGGGCGCTCATCGCTCCCAAGAATAAAAGAGGTGTGGCTGCCCAGCCGAACGATACCAGAAACCCAATGCCCTTAGCATCTTAGGACTATTCTGGGCATTTCCGAGGCCCTGCACCTCTGACCAACATCCAATTGGACACGTGGAACTTCCGCCGTGTTTCTGAGACACGGCTGGTCATTTGCCTGAGCATGGAGCCACAGTGCCCGGGTTTGTGTGAAACCCCAGAGAACCAATTCCTTCTTGCAGGATACTCCAGTCCTAATCAATGTCTCCAATAGGTGGGGCGCACTGATGGCCAACTTTCGTCCTCAGGCAATGCAGAGGCCCTTCCTTCATGAATTGAAACTTCTTGGTGCCATCCAGGGACAGGGAAAACAGCGGAGTTGGGCTTTGGCGACCCCTTGTGACCCTCTTGCGAATTAGGTGACCCCACTTGTCTGTCCACTAGAACAAATCCAGCTGTTGAAAGGGCCTCAAATATTCGCTCTCCTGACTCTTCTTTAAGTTTTCCTGCTAGAGTCCACCCGGTAATTGCGTCTCAGCTTCTGGCCTTCCAACCGGCCGGCCCCCTGATGAAGTAACCAGGAACAGGTGGCTTGAAAACCCCCAAGTTCTGGGGTCATTTGACAAATTACCTCCGGCAGCTGGCTTATCCACCTAAGGACATAAGCATGTCCTGCTTCCCAAACTACCTTCCCTCCCAAGCTCAGCTGACAATATCCAGGTATGCCCAGTGACCTGGCACCCAGGGCAAACTTCAGGGTGCCACCGCGGCCCTCACACTTATGAAGTAAAGAGGTGTGGCTAACTACATTAACCCTCGCCCAGCCCTAACCGTCCAGGGATTACATGACTCTACCGAGTATTTTATGGCCCTAGAACCTCTGATTAACCTGCAGTTGGACACTTGGACCATCCCCCGTTTATTGAAAAACAGCTCGTCGTTCACCGAAGCACTAAACCCCATTGCCCGGGCTTCCGTTAACACCCAGACACCATTTCTCTTTTTGTAGCAAACTCCGATGCCCTCCACGGTCACTAATGATGGGGCGTCCTCAGGACCAACTTACGACCTCACTCCATGCGAAGGCCCTTCCCTGAAGACTTGGAACTACTTGTTGCCATCCAGGAACCTGGAAAAATGGGGAAGTGAGGCTTTGGCGGCCCATATTTTTCAGACACAGCTCGTCGTTTGCTTTCCCACTGAGCCACACTGCTCGGGGTTCCTTAAACCCCCAGAGAGCCATTTCTCTTCTGGAAGCAAACTCCAGTACCCTCCTCTACCACTAATGGGTAGGGCCACCTGATGGCCAACTTTCGGCCTCACTCCATTAATAGGCCCTTCCTTGAAGAGTTGGAACTTCTTGGTGCCATCCAATAACCTGGAAATAAGGGGAAGGGAGGCTTTGGCGGCCCCTTGTGACCCTCCTCCTAATTAGGTGACCCAACCTGCCTATCAACTACAACAACTCCAGCTGATGATAGGGCCTCAAGTGTTTCAAACATGACCCTTCCTTTTGTTGACCTGGACAAGTCCACCCAGGAGGTTAGGTCACACTTTCTGGCATCCCACCTGGCGGGCCAACTGATGAAGTAACCAGAGCCCGGTGGTGAGCTAGTCAGGAGGCCTGGGCTCACGTGATCAATAAGCAAGGACTCTTGGCCCATCCCCATGATGACGTAAGCAGGTCCTCCTTACAAAAGGATCCCATATCCCCTGGCTCACCTGACAACATCCCCGTATGCCTAAAAACTAGAGTCATGCAGCCTATTTCAGGCTGGCACCTGGGCGCTCCCCCCACCTCGCCTGATGATGAAAATGGGGTGGCTGAAAACAAAACCCAAACCAGAACCCAGAGTCCAAGCATCATAGGACACTTTTGGGTATTTCCCGGGCCCTGGAACCACTGACCAACATCCCTTTGGACACCTGGATACTCCCCGGTGGTTCTGAGACAAAGCAGAGGCCCTTCCCGCAAGTTCTGGAACTTCTTGATGCCATCCAGGGATGGGAAAAAAAAGGATGGTGCGCATTGGCGATCCCTTGTACCCTCTTCCGAATTAGGTGACCCCACCTGCCTGTGCAGTAGAACAAGTCCGGCTGTTGAAACGGCCTCAAATATACGCTAACCTGCCCCTTCTTTGAGTTTACCTGGCTAATTCCACACCGGAGGCTGCATCTTAGCTTCTAGCCTTCCAACTGGCCACTCCCCTGATGAAGTAACCAGGAACAGGTGGCTTGAGGACCCAAGAGTTCTCCGCTCACTTGACCAAATACTTCCGGCACATGGCCCCTCCCCCTAATGACGTAAGCAGGTCTTGCTTCCCGAAGTACATTTGCTCCCCTGGCTCACCTGACAACTTTCAAGTATGCCCAAGGATGTGAACCCCAGGCATACTCAGGCTGCCAACTGGGCCCTCACCGGTATGAAGTAAAGAGTTGTGGCTACCCACATGAGCCACCGCCCAGCTCCCACCACCCAGGGATCACAGGACTCTCTCGGGTATTTCCACATCCCTGGGACCTCGGACCAACCTGCAGTTGGACACTTGGACCATCCCCCATATTATTCAGACACAGCTGGTCATTTGCTGTCCCACTGAGCCAACTGCCCGGGCTTCCTTTAACCCCCAGACAGCCATTTCTCTTCAGGCAGCAAACTCCAGTACCCTCCACTGTCACTAATGGGTAGGGCGACCTGATGGCCAACTTTCGGCCTCACTCCATTAATAGGCCCTTTCTTGAAGACTTGGAACTTCTTGGTACCATCCAGGAACTTGGAAATAGGGGGAAGTGAGGCTTTGGCGGCCCCTTGTGACCCTCATCCTAATTAGGTGACCCAACCTGCCTATCATTTAGAACACCTACAGCTGTTGATAGGGCCTCAAGTTTTCCTCATATGACCGTTCATTGTGTTGACCTGGACACGTCCCCCCAGGCGGTCAGGTCACGGCTTCTGGATCCCACCTGGTCACCCCCCTGATGAAGTAACCAGGGTTAGGTGGTGAGCGGGTCTGGAGGCCCGGGCTCACGTGACCAATTAGCACGGATACCGGCCCCATCCACATGATGACGTAAGGAGGTTCTGCTTACAAAAGGACTCCACCTCCCCTAGCTCACGTGACAACATCCCGGTATTACTAAAAACTTGACTCACGAAGCCAACTTCAGGCTGACACTTGGGGGCTCCCCCCACCCAAGACAAAAAGAGGTCAGGCTGCCCAACTGAACCACAGCGGAAACCCAACGCCCAAGCATCTTAGGACTCTTCTGGGCATTTCCGATGCCCTGGCACCTATGACCAACATCCAATTGTACACCTGGAACTTCCCCCGTGTTTCTGAGACACGGCTGGTCATTTGCCTGAGCATGGAGCCACAGTGCCCGGGTTTGCGTGAAACTCCAGACAACCAATTCCTTCTTGCAGCATACTCCAGTCCTCTCCAATGTCACGAATAGGTGGGGCGCCCTGAGGGACAACTTTCGTCCTCAGGCAATGCAGAGGGCCTTCCTTGATGAATTGGAACTTCTTGGTGCCATCTAGGGACAGGGAAAAACAGGGAAGTTGGGCTTCTGCGACCCATTGTGACCATCTTGCAAATTAGGTGACCCCACCTGCCTGGTCATTAGAACAACTCTAGCTGTTGAAAGGGCCTCATATGTTCGCTCTCCTGACCCTTCTTTAAGTTTACCTGCTCCAGTCCACCCGGTAGTTGCATCTCAGCTTCTGGCCTTCCAACTGGCCGGCCCCCTGATGAATTAACCAGGAGCAGGTGGCTTGAAAACCCCCAAGTTCTGGGCTCATGTGACAAATTACCTCAGGCAGCTGGCTTCTCCCCCTAAGGACATAAGCAGGTCCTGCTTCCCAAACTACCTTCCCTCCCCAGCTCAGCTGACAATATCCAGGTTTGCCAAATGACCTGGCTCCCGGGGCACACTTCAGGCTGCCACCTGGGCCCTCACAGGTATGCAGTAAATAGGTGTGGCTAACCAAATTAACCCCCGCCCAGCCCCAACCGTCCAGGGATTACATGACTCTACCGAGTATTTTATGGCCCTAGAACCTCAGATCAACCTGCAGTTGGACACTTGGACCATCCCCCGTTTATTGAGAAACAGCTCATCGTTCCCCGAAGCACTAAACCCCAATGCCCGGGCTTCCGTTAACATCCAGACACCATTTCTCTTCTTGTAGCAAACTCCAGTGCCCTCCACTGTCACTAATGAATGGGGCGTCCTGAGGGCCAACTTACGACCTTACTCCATGCGAAGGCCCTTCCCTGAAGACTTGGAACTACTTGGTGCCATCCAGGGACCTGGAAAAACGGGGAAGTGAGGCTTTGGTGGCCCCTTGTGACCCTCCTCCTAATTAGGTGACCCAACCTGCCTATCAACTACAACAACTCCAGCTGATGATAGGGCCTCAAGTGTTTCAAACATGACCCTTCCTTTTGTTGACCTGGAGAAGTCCACCCAGGAGGTTAGGTCACACTTTCTGGCATCCCACGTGGCGGGCCAACTGATGAAGTAACCAGAGCCCGGTGGTGAGCTAGTCAGGAGGCCTGGGCTCACGTGATCAATTAGCAAGGACTCTTGGCCCATCCCCATGATGACATAAGCAGGTCCTCCTTACAAAAGGATCCCATATCCCCTGGCTCACCTGACAACATCCCGGTATGCCTAAAAACTAGAGTCATGCCGCCTACTTCAGGCTGGCACCTGGGCGCTCCCCCCTACCTCGCCTGATGATGAAAATGGGGTGGCTGAAAACAAAACCCAAACCAGAACCCAGAGTCCAAGCATCATAGGACACTTTTGGGTATTTCCCGGGCCCTGGAACCACTGACCAACATCCCTTTGGACACCTGGATACTCCCCCGTGGTTCTGAGACAAAGCAGAGTCCCTTCCCGCAAGTTCTGGAACTTCTTGATGCCATCCAGGGATGGGAAAAAAAAGGATGGTGCGAATTGGCGATCCCTTGTACCCTCTTCCGAATTAAGTGACCCCACCTGCCTGTGCAGTAGAACAAGTCCGGCTGTTGAAACGGCCTCAAATATTCGCTAACCTGCCCCTTCTTTGACTTTACCTGGCTAATTCCACACCGGAGGCTGCATCTTAGCTTCTAGCCTTCCAACTGTCCACTCCCCTGATGAAGTAACCAGGAACAGGTGGCTTGAGGACCCAGGAGTTCTCCGCTCAAGTGACCAAATACTTCCGGCACCTGGCCCCTCCCCCTTGTGATGTAAGCAGGTCCTGCTTCCCAAAGTACATTTGCTCCCCTGGCTCACCTGACAACTTTCACGTATGCCCAAGGACGTGAATCCCAGGCATACTTCAGGCTGCCAACTGGGCCCTCACTGGTATGAAGTAAAGAGTTTTGGCTACCCACATGAGCCACCGCCCAGCCCCCACCACCCAGGGATCACAGGACTCTCTCGGGTATTTGCACGTCCCTGGCACCTCGGACCAACCTGCAGTTGGACACTTGGACCATCTCCCATATTTTTCAGACACAGCTCGTCCTTTGCTGTCCCACTGAGCCACATGCCCGGGCTTCGTTTAACTCCCGGACAGCCATTTCTCTTCTGGCAGCAAACTCCAGTACCCTCCACTGTCACTAATGGGTAGGGTGACCTAATGGCCAACTTTCGGCCTCACTCCATTAATAGGCCCTTTCTTGAAGACTTGGAACTTCTTGGTGCCATCCAGGAACCTGGAAATACGGGAAGTGAGGCTTTGGTGTCCCCTTGTGACCCTCGTCCTAATTAGATCACCCAACTGCCTATCAACTAGAACACCTCTAGCTGTTGATAGGTCTCAAGCGTTCCTCACATGACCTTTCCTTGTGTTGACCTGGACAAGTCCATCCAGGCTATTAGGTCAAGCTTCTGGCCTCCGACCAAGCTGGAAACCTGATGAAGTGGACACTGTTTCATCACTGGAAAATCTGTTCCAAGGGCAGAGAATTGAGTGTGATACTTGCTACCTTTATATTTCAGTCTAAATGAGGTGGCGAGTTGGAAAGAATGTTGGTGAAACACTTAAACTTTCTCTGCATTGAAACTTTCTCTTGAGAACTCACAGAATCCGACCTTGGAAATGTCAAGACATGTGTCTGAAAAACTTAAAATACTTATGTAGAACCTGAATATCCCTAGTGCTCTGTTGAACTATGAGGTATTTGTATGGAAAGAGCTGTTAAAGGTAGGATAGTCTTTAAAATAGAAAAAGTTTACATTTATAGATCTGATGTACATGGAAACAACACATTGCATAAACTCTTGACATTCACAGTGAATCACTGCACACATGTGAATCAACCACTGAGAATTCACAATGAAAGGGTCAAAAAAATAAATAGGAAGATGCCTGAAAGAGTAGGAATACAGGTTCATAGAGACTTAATTGTGAAGGACCTGTTTTAGTCAATGGGAAACTGTATTCCAAGAGGCGAGAAGTGAGTGTGATAATCCTCACTTTTGTAATTCAGTATAAATGAGTTCGCGTTTTAGCAAGATAGTTAGTGAAACATAAATTCATCTGCATACACCTGACGTAGTACCATAAAAGTATACAAAGCTCTTAGAAATCGAACTGATCGTCAAGCTAGTGTTCAAACTAATAATAATTTACATATAAAATATGGTATTTTTGGCAAAATGCGCTATAGATACTTGGAATTCACAATGAATCAGCTTGATTCACTGGACAAAAGTGAAAAAAACACTGCAATTCACAATGAAAGACTACAGAAACATGTAGAAAGGTGCCTGAAAAACAAGTTCATAGAGACGTAGTATCTGAAGGACACTTGTTTATCACTGGGAAATTGTGTTGATAGAAAACAGAAGTGAGTGTGATGCTGGTTACACTTATAATTCAGAGTAAGGAAGTTGGGTGCTTAGGGAAGAATGGAGAAACATCCATCATTTTCGTAGAGCTTATGCACTACAATAAAATAACTCAAAACTTTTAGAAATCAAAATGTTAGTTAAGCTAGTGTTCAGAGTAGTAATAACTTACTTATAAAGTCTGGTATATTTGGTTAAGCGTGCTATAGATAGCCTTGAATTCACAGTGAATGAGTTTGAATCATTAGACAAAATGCATCAAAAACGGAAATTCACAATGAATTTCTAGAGAAATATGTGTGAAGGTGCCTCAAACAGGAGAAATAAAAGCTCACAGACCCTTAATATGTGAAGGACACTGTTTCCTCACTGGGACATTGAGTCCATAGGGGAGAAAATTCAGTACGCTACTCTACTTTTATAATTCAGTCTAAATGAGTTGGGGTTTTATCCAGAATGTTGGTACACATAAATTCGTCTGCAAACAGCTGATGTAGTAGCATAAAAGTATTCAAACCTCTTAGAAATCAAAATGATGGTCAAGCTTGTGATCAAACGAGAAATAATTTACATTTAAAGTCTGGTATTTTTGCAAAATGTACTATAGATACTTCGAATTCACAGTGAATGAGCTTGAATCTCTGTGCAAAAGTTTTTCAAACATTGAAATTCACAATGAAAGATTGGGAAAAATGTAGGAAGGGTCCTGAATAAAAAGGAATACAAGTTCACAGAGCCTTAACATGTGAAGGACACTGTTTCCTCACTGGGAAGTAGTATTCCAAGAGCCGAGGAGTGAGTGTGATACTGGTTACACTTGGAATACTTTTGTAGAAACTGAATATCTCTACTGCAGTGTTGAAATACGAGGTATTTGTATCCAAAGGGCTGTTAAAATTGCGATAGTCTTTAAAATAGAAAAAGTTTACATTTATAGAGCTGGTATGTACGGAACCATGGTGTATAAACACTTGAAATTCACAACGAATGACCGTGAATCACAGGACAAAAGTGATTCCAACACTGAAATTCAAAATGAAAGAACAGGGAAAATAAATAGAAAGGTGCCTGAAGTAGTAGGAATACCCATTCATAGAGCCTTAATTGTAAAGGAAACTGTTTAGTCAATGGGAAATCGTGTTCCAAGAGGCGAGAAGTGAGTGTGATACTCTTCACTTTTGTAATTCAGTGGAAATGAGTTGGCGTTTTAGCCAGAATGTTGGTACACATAAATTCATCTGCACAGAGCTGATGTAGTAGCAAAAAAGTATTCAAAATTCATGGAAAATAAATGATAGCCAACCTAGTGATCAAAGTGGTAATAATTTACATTTAAAGTCTGCTATCTTTGGCAATACGCTGTATACATACTGGAATTCACAGTGAATGAGGTTGAATCTGTGCAAAAGTGAATCAAACATTGAAATTCACAATGAAACATTAGGGAAATATGTAAGAAGGGTCCTGAAACAAAAGGAATACAAGTTCACAGAGCCTTAATATGTGAAGGACACAGTTTCCTCACTGGGAAGTTGTATTGCCAGAGCGGAGAAGTGAGGGTGACACTTGTTACACTTCGAATACTTTTGTAGAACCAGAATATCTGTAGTGCAGTGTTGAAGTATGAGGTATTTGTTAAGATTCGTGAAGCACTAGGAACACCAGCTCATAGAGCCTTAATTGTAAAGGACACTGTTTAGTCAATGGGAAATCATGTTCCAAGAGGCGAGAAGTGAGTGTGATACTCTTCACTTTTGTAATTCAGTGTAAATGAGTTGGCATTTTAGCAAGAAAGTTGGTGAAACATAAATTCATCTGCATAGAGCCGATGGAGTACCATAAAAGTATTCAAAGCTCTTAGAAATCAAAATGATCGTCAAGCTAGTGTTCAAACGAGAAATAATTTACATTTAAAGTCTGGTATTGTTGGCAAAATGCGCTATAGATACTTGGAATTCATAATGAATGAGCTTGATTCACTGGACAAAAGTGAACCAAACACTGCAATTCACAATGAAAGACTATGGACATATGTAGAAAGGTGCCTGACATACAAGTTCATGGAGACGTAGTATCTGAAGGATACTTGTTTATCACTGGGAGATTGTGTTCATAGGAAAGCGAAGTGAGTGTGATGGTGGTTTACACTTATCATTTAGAGTAAGGAAGTTGGGTCTTTAGGGAAAATATGGTGAAACATCCATCATTTTCATAGAGCTGATGCACTACTATAAAATAATTGAAAACTCTTAGAAATCAAAATGTTAGTTAAGCTAGTGTTCAGAGTAGTAATAATTTACTTATAAAGTCTGGTATATTTGGCTAAACGCGCTATAGATAGCTTTGAAATCACAGTGAATGAGCTTGAATCCCTGGACAAAAGTGCATCAAACACAGAAATTCACAATGAATTGCTGGGGAAATAGGTGTGAAGGTGCCTCAAACAGGAGGAATACAAGTTCACAGAGCCTTAATATGTGAAGGACACTGTTTCCTCACTAGGACATTGAGTCCATAGAGGAGAGTATTCAAACACTACTCTACTTTTATAATTCGGTTTAAAGCTTTGGCGTTTTAGCCAGAATGTCGGTACACATCAATTCATTTGCATAGAGCTGATGTAGTAGCATAAAAGTATTCAAAATTCATGGAAATTTAATGATAGTCAGCCTAGTGATCAAAGTGGTAATAATTTACATTTAAAGTCTGCTATCTTTGGCAAAATGCTGTATACATATTGGAATTCACAGTGAATGAGGTTGAATCTGTGCAAAAGTGAATCAAACTTTGAAATTCACAATGAAAGACTAGGGAAATATGTAGTAAGGGTCCTGAAACAAAAGGAATACAAGTTAATAGAGCCATAATGTGACAAGGACACTGTTTAGTCACTGGGAAGTTGTGTTCGGAGAGCAGAGAAGTGAGTGCGATACGCTTTGCTTTTGTAATTCAGTATAAATGAGTTGGCGTTTTACGAAGAAAGTTGGTGAAACATGAAAATTTTTTACAGAGCTCATATAACTTTATAAAGTATTCAAAACTCTTAGAAATAAAATTGATAGTCAAGCTAGTGTTCAAATGAGTCAAGTTGCATTTAAAGTCTGGTATATTTCACAAAACGCGGAGTACATAATTGGAATTCAAGATCAAAGAGCTCGAATCAGTGGACAAAAGTGAATAAAGCCGGGAAATTCACAATGACTTAATAGGGAAATATGCCTGAAGGTGCCTCAAACAGGAGGAATACCAGTACAGAGAGCCTTAATATGTGAAGGACACTGTTTCCACACGGGGTCATTGAGTCCACAGAGGAGAGAATTCAATACGCTACTCTACTTTTATAATTCAGTATAAATGAGTTGGCGTTTAAGCCAGAATGTTGGTACACATAAATTCATCTGCACAGAGCTGATGTAGTAGCATAAAAGTATTCAAAATTCATGGAAAATAAATGATAGTCAACCTAGTGATCAAAGTGGTAATAATTTGCATTTAAAGTCTGCTATCTTTGGCAAAATGCTGTATACATATTGGAATTCACAGTGAATGAGGTTGAATCTGTGCAAAAGTGAATCAAACTTTGAAATTCACAATGAAAGACTAGGGAAATATGTAGGAAGGGTCCTGAAACAAAAGGAATAAAAGTTCACAGAGCCTTAACATGTGAAGGACACTGTTTCCTCACTGGGAAGTTGTATTTCCAAAGCGCAGAAGTGAGGGTGATACTGGTTACACTTCGAATACTTTTGTAGAACCTGAATATCTGTAGTGCAGTGTTGAACTACGAGGTATTTGTTAAGAAGGTGCGTGAAGCAGTAGGAATACCAGCTCATAGAGCCTTAATTGTAAAGGACACTCTTTAGTCAATGGGAAATCGTGTTCCAAGAGGCGAGAAGTGAGTGTGATCCTCTTCACTTTTGTAATTCAGTGTAAATGAGTTGGCATTTTAGCAAAAAAGTTGGTGAAACATAAATTCATCTGCATAGAGCCGATGGAGTTCCGTAAAAGTATTCAAAGCTCTTAGAAATCAAAATGATCGTCAAGCTAGTGTTCAGAGTAGTAATAATTTACTTATAAAGTCTGGTATATTTGGCTAAACTCGCTATAGATAGCTTTGAAATCACAGTGAATGAGCTTGAATTCCTGGACAAAAGAGCATCAAACACGGAAATTCACAATGACTTGCTGAGGAAATATGTGTGAAGGTGCCTCAAACAGGAGGAATACAAGTTCACAGAGGCCTAATATGTGAAGGACACTGTTTCCTCACTTGGACATTGAGTGCATAGAGGAGAGTATTCTATACAAAACTCTTCTTTTATAATTCGGTTTAAAGCTTTGGCGTTTTAGCCAGAATGTCGGTACACATCAATTCATTTGCATAGAGCTGATGTAGTAGCATAAAAGTATTCAAAATTCATGGAAAATAAATGATAGTCAGGCAGTGATCAAAGTGGTAATAATTAACATTTAAAATCTGTCTTTGGCAAAACGCTGTATACATACTGGGAATTCACAGTGAATGAGCTTGAATCTCTGTACACATGTAAATCAAACATTGAAATTCACAATGAAAGACTAGGGAAATATGTAGGAAGTGTCCTGAAACAAAAGGAATACAAGTTAATAGAGCCAAAATGAGAGAAGGACACTGTTTAGTCCCTGGGAAGTTGTGTTCGGAGAGCAGAGAAGTTAGTGCCATACGCTTTGCTTTTGTAATTCAGTATAAATGAGTTGGCGTTTTATGAAGAAAGTTGGTGAAACATGAAATTTTTTTATTGAGCTCAAATAACTTTATAAAAGTATTCCAAACTCTTAGAAATAAAATTGATAGTCAATCTAGTGTTCAAATTAGTCATAAGTTACATTTAACGTCTGGTATACATCACAAAATGCGCAGTAGATACTTGGAATTCAAGGTCAATCAGCTCGAATCAGTGAACAAAAGTGAAGCAAGCCGGGAAATTCACAATGACTTACTAGGAAAATATGCGTGAAGGTGATTCAAACAGGAGGTATACAAGTACAGAGAGCCTTAATATGTGAAGGACACTGTTTCCTCACAGGGACATTGAGTCCATAGAGGAGAGAATTCAATAAGCTACTCTACTTTTATAATTCGGTTTAAAGCTTTGGCGTTTTACCCAGAATGTCTGTACAAATAAATTCATCTGCATAGAGCTGGTGTAGTAGCATAAAATTATTCAAAATTCATGGAAAATAAAAGATAGTCAACCTAGTGATCAAAGTGGTAATAATTTACATTTAAAGTCTGCTATCTTTGGCAAAACGCTGTATACATGCCGCAATTCACAGTGAATGAGGTTGAATCTGTGTAAAAGTGAATCCAACATTGAAATTCACAATGAAAGATTAGGGAAATATGGAGGAAGGGTCCTGAAAGAAAATGAATACAAGTTCACAGAGCCTTAACATGTGAAGGACACTGTTTCCTCACTTGCACATTGAGTCCATAGGGGAGAGTATTCAATACAAAACTCTTCTTTTATAATTCGGTTTAAAGCTTTGGCGTTTTAACCAGAATGTAGGTACACATAAATTCATTTGCGTAGAGCTGAGGTAGTAGCATAAAAGTATTCAAAATTCATTGAAAATAAATGATAGTCAGCCTAGTGATCAAAGTTGTAATAATTTACATTTAAAATCTGTCTTTGGCAAAACGCTGTATACATACTGGGAATTCACAGTGAATGAGCTTGAATCTCTGTGCACAAGTAAATCAAACATTGAAATTCACAATGAAAGACTAGGGAAATATGTAGGAAGGTTCCTGAAACAAAAGGAATACAAGTTAATAGAGCCATAATGTGACAAGTACACTGTTTAGTCACTGGGAAGTTGTGTTCGGAGAGCAGAGAAGTGAGTGCGATACGCTTTGCTTTTGTAATTCAGTATAAATGAGTTGGCGTTTTACGAAGAAAGCTGGTGAAACATGAAACTTTTTTATAGAGCTCATATAACTTTATAAAAGTATTCAAAACTCTTAGGAATAAAATTGATAGTCAAGCTAGTGTTCAAATGAGTCATAAGTTACATTTAAAGTCTGGTACATATCACAAAATGCTCAGTAGATACTTGGAATTCAAGGTCAATGAGCTCGAATCAGGGGACAAAAGTGAATCAAGCCGGGAAATTCACAGTGACTTACTAGGGAAATATGCGTGAAGGTGCCTCAAACAGGAGGAATACAGGTACAGAGAGCCTTAATATGTGAAGGACACTGTTTCCTCCCCTGGACATTTGTCCATAGAGGAGAGTATTCAATACACAACTCTATTTTTATAATTCGGTTTAAAGCTTTGGCGTTTTAGCCAGAATGTCGGTACACATAAATTCATCTGCATAGAGCTGGTGTAGTAGCATAAATTATTCAAAATTCATGGAAAATAAATGATAGTCAACCTAGTGATCAAAGTGGTAATAATTTACATTGAAAGTCTGCTATCTTTGGCAAAACGCTGTATACATGCTGGAATTCACAGTGAATGAGGTTGAATCTGTGCAAAAGTGAATCACACATTGAAATTCACAATGAAAGATTAGGGAAATATGTGGGAAGGGTCCTGAAACAAAACGAATACAAGTTCACAGAGCCTTAACATGTGAAGGACACTGTTTCCTCACTGGGAAGTTGTATTTCCAGAGCGCAGAAGTGAGGGTGATACTTGTTACACTTCGAATACTTTTGTAGAACCTGACTATCTGTAGTGCAGTGTTGAAGTACGAGGTATTTGTTAAGAAGGTGCGTGAAGCAGTAGGAATACCAGCTCATAGAACCTTAATTGTAAAGGACACTGTTTGGTCAATGGAAAATCGTGTTCCAAGAGGCGAGAAGTGAGTGTGATCCTCTTCACTTTTGTAATTCAGTGTAAATGAGTTGGCATTTTAGCAAGAAAGTTGGTGAAACATAAATTCATCTGCACAGAGCCGATGGAGTACCGTAAAAGTATTCAAAGCTCTTAGAAATCAAAATGATCGTCAAGCTAGTGTTCAGAGTAGTAATAACGTACTTATAAAGTCTGGTACATTTGGCTAAACGCGCTATAGATAGCTTTGAAATCACAGTGAATGAGCTTGAATCCCTGGACAAAAGTGCATCAAACACGGAAATTCACAATGAATTGCTGGGGAAATATGTGTGAAGGTGCCTCAGACAGGAGGAATACAAGTTAACAGAGCCTTAATATGTGAAGGACACTGTTTCCTCACAGGGACATTGAGTCCATAGAGGAGAGAATTCAATAAGCTACTCTACTTTTATAATTCGCTTTAAGGCTTTGGCGTTTTACCCAGAATGTCTGTACACATAAATTCATCTGCATAGAGCTGATGTAGTAGCATAAAAGTATTCAAAATTCATGGAAAATAAATGATAGTCAACCTAGTGATCAAAGTGGTAAAAATTCACATTGAAAATCCGTCCTTGGCAAAACGCTGTATACATACTGGGAATTCACAGTGAATGAGCTTGAATCTCTGTGCACAAGTAAATCAAACATTGAAATTCACAATGAAAGACTGGGGAAATATGTAGGAAGGTTCCTGAAACAAAAGGAATACAAGTGAATAGAGCCATAATGTGACAAGGACACTGTTTAGTCACTGGGAAGTTGTGTTCGAAGAGCAGAGAAGTGAGTGCCATACGCTTTGCTTTGGTAATTCAGTATAAATGAGTTGGCGTTTTACGAAGAAAGTTGGTGAAACATGAAAATTTTTTATAGAGCTCCAATAACTTTATAAAAGTATTCAAAACTCTTAGAAATAAAATTGATAGTCAAGCTAGTGTTCAAATGAGTCATAAGTTACATTTAAAGTCTGGTACATATCACAAAATGCTCAGTAGATACTTGGAATTCAAGGTCAATGAGCTCGAATCAGGGGACAAAAGTGAATCAAGCCGGGAAATTCACAGTGACTTACTAGGGACATATGCGTGAAGGTGCCTCAAACAGGAGGAATACAGGTACAGAGAGCCTTAATATGTGAAGGACACTGTTTCCTCCCCTGGACATTTGTCCATAGAGGAGAGTATTCAATACACAACTCTATTTTTATAATTCGGTTTAAAGCTTTGGCGTTTTAGCCAGAATGTCGGTACACATAAATTCATCTGCATAGAGCTGGTGTAGTAGCATAAATTATTCAAAATTCATGGAAAATAAATGATAGTCAACCTAGTGATCAAAGTGGTAATAATTTACATTTAAAGTCTGCTATCTTTGGCAAAACGCTGTATACATGCTGAAATTCACAGTGAATGAGGTTGAATCTGTGCAAAAGTGAATCACACATTGAAATTCACAATGAAAGATTAGGGAAATATGTAGGAAGGGTCCTGAAACAAAACGAATACAAGTTCACAGAGCCTTAACATGTGAAGGACACTGTTTCCTCACTGGGAAGTTGTATTTCCAGAGCGCAGAAGTGAGGGTGATACTTGTTACACTTCGAATACTTTTGTAGAACCTGACTATCTGTAGTGCAGTGTTGATGTACGAGGTATTTGTTAAGAAGGTGCGTGAAGCAGTAGGAATACCAGCTCATAGAACCTTAATTGTAAAGGACACTGTTTGGTCAATGGAAAATCGTGTTCCAAGAGGCGAGAAGTGAGTGTGATCCTCTTCACTTTTGTAATTCAGTGTAAATGAGTTGGCATTTTAGCAATAAAGTTGGTGAAACATAAATTCATCTGCACAGAGCCGATGGAGTACCGTAAAAGTATTCAAAGCTCTTAGAAATCAAAATGATCGTCAAGCTAGTGTTCAGAGTAGTAATAACGTACTTATAAAGTCTGGTACATTTGGCTAAACGCGCTATAGATAGCTTTGAAATCACAGTGAATGAGCTTGAATCCCTGGACAAAAGTGCATCAAACACGGAAATTCACAATGAATTGCTGGGGAAATATGTGTGAAGGTGCCTCAGACAGGAGGAATACAAGTTAACAGAGCCTTAATATGTGAAGGACACTGTTTCCTCACAGGGACATTGAGTCCATAGAGGAGAGAATTCAATAAGCTACTCTACTTTTATAATTCGCTTTAAGGCTTTGGCGTTTTACCCAGAATGTCTGTACACATAAATTCATCTGCATAGAGCTGATGTAGTAGCATAAAAGTATTCAAAATTCATGGAAAATAAATGATAGTCAACCTAGTGATCAAAGTGGTAAAAATTCACATTGAAAATCCGTCCTTGGCAAAACGCTGTATACATACTGGGAATTCACAGTGAATGAGCTTGAATCTCTGTGCACAAGTAAATCAAACATTGAAATTCACAATGAAAGACTGGGGAAATATGTAGGAAGGTTCCTGAAACAAAAGGAATACAAGTGAATAGAGCCATAATGTGACAAGGACACTGTTTAGTCACTGGGAAGTTGTGTTCGAAGAGCAGAGAAGTGAGTGCCATACGCTTTGCTTTGGTAATTCAGTATAAATGAGTTGGCGTTTTACGAAGAAAGTTGGTGAAACATGAAAATTTTTTATAGAGCTCCAATAACTTTATAAAAGTATTCAAAACTCTTAGAAATAAAATTGATAGTCAAGCTAGTGTTCAAATGAGTCATAAGTTACATTTAAAGTCTGGTACATATCACAAAATGCTCAGTAGATACTTGGAATTCAAGGTCAATGAGCTCGAATCAGGGGACAAAAGTGAATCAAGCCGGGAAATTCACAGTGACTTACTAGGGACATATGCGTGAAGGTGCCTCAAACAGGAGGAATACAGGTACAGAGAGCCTTAATATGTGAAGGACACTGTTTCCTCCCCTGGACATTTGTCCATAGAGGAGAGTATTCAATACACAACTCTATTTTTATAATTCGGTTTAAAGCTTTGGCGTTTTAGCCAGAATGTCGGTACACATAAATTCATCTGCATAGAGCTGGTGTAGTAGCATAAATTATTCAAAATTCATGGAAAATAAATGATAGTCAACCTAGTGATCAAAGTGGTAATAATTTACATTTAAAGTCTGCTATCTTTGGCAAAACGCTGTATACATGCTGGAATTCACAGTGAATGAGGTTGAATCTGTGCAAAAGGGAATCAGACATTGAAATTCACAATGAAAGATTAGGGAAATATGTAGGAAGGGTCCTGAAACAAAACGAATACAAGTTCACAGAGCCTTAACATGTGAAGGACACTGTTTCCTCACTGGGAAGTTGTATTTCCAGAGCGCAGAAGTGAGGGGGATACTTGTTACACTTCGAATACTTTTGTAGAACCTGACTATCTGTAGTGCAGTGTTGAAGTACGAGGTATTTGTTAAGAAGGTGCGTGAAGCAGTAGGAATACCAGCTCATAGAACCTTAATTGTAAAGGACACTGTTTTGTCAATGGAAAATCGTGTTCCAAGAGGCGAGAAGTGAGTGTGATCCTCTACACTTTTGTAATTCAGTGTAAATGAGTTGGCATTTTAGCAAGAAAGTTGGTGAAACATAAATTCATCTGCACAGAGCCGATGGAGTACCGTAAAAGTATTCAAAGCTCTTAGAAATCAAAATGATCGTCAAGCTAGTGTTCAGAGTAGTAATAACGTACTTATAAAGTCTGGTACATTTGGCTAAACGCGCTATAGATAGCTTTGAAATCACAGTGAATGAGCTTGAATCCCTGGACAAAAGTGCATCAAACACGGAAATTCACAATGAATTGCTGGGGAAATATGTGTGAAGGTGCCTCAGACAGGAGGAATACAAGTTAACAGAGCCTTAATATGTGAAGGACACTGTTTCCTCACAGGGACATTGAGTCCATAGAGGAGAGAATTCAATAAGCTACTCTACTTTTATAATTCGCTTTAAGGCTTTGGCGTTTTACCCAGAATGTCTGTACACATAAATTCATCTGCATAGAGCTGATGTAGTAGCATAAAAGTATTCAAAATTCATGGAAAATAAATGATAGTCAACCTAGTGATCAAAGTGGTAAAAATTCACATTGAAAATCCGTCCTTGGCAAAACGCTGTATACATACTGGGAATTCACAGTGAATGAGCTTGAATCTCTGTGCACAAGTAAATCAAACATTGAAATTCACAATGAAAGACTGGGGAAATATGTAGGAAGGTTCCTGAAACAAAAGGAATACAAGTGAATAGAGCCATAATGTGACAAGGACACTGTTTAGTCACTGGGAAGTTGTGTTCGAAGAGCAGAGGAGTGAGTGCCATACGCTTTGCTTTTGTAATTCAGTATAAATGAGTTGGCGTTTTACGAAGAAAGTTGGTGAAACATGAAAATTTTTTATAGAGCTCCAATAACTTTATAAAAGTATTCAAAACTCTTAGAAATAAAATTGATAGTCAAGCTAGTCTTCAAATGAGTCATAAGTTACATTTAAAGTCTGGTACATATCACAAAATGCTCAGTAGATACTTGGAATTCAAGGTCAATGAGCTCGAATCAGGGGACAAAAGTGAATCAAGCCGGGAAATTCACAGTGACTTACTAGGGACATATGCGTGAAGGTGCCTCAAACAGGAGGAATACAGGTACAGAGAGCCTTAATATGTGAAGGACACTGTTTCCTCCCCTGGACATTTGTCCATAGAGGAGAGTATTCAATACACAACTCTATTTTTATAATTCGGTTTAAAGCTTTGGCGTTTTAGCCAGAATGTCGGTACACATAAATTCATCTGCATAGAGCTGGTGTAGTAGCATAAATTATTCAAAATTCATGGAAAATAAATGATAGTCAACCTAGTGATCAAAGTGGTAATAATTTACATTTAAAGTCTGCTATCTTTGGCAAAACGCTGTATACATGCTGGAATTCACAGTGAATGAGGTTGAATCTGTGCAAAAGTGAATCACACATTGAAATTCACAATGAAAGATTAGGGAAATATGTAGGAAGGGTCCTGAAACAAAACGAATACAAGTTCACAGAGCCTTAACATGTGAAGGACACTGTGTCCTCACTGGGAAGTTGTATTTCCAGAGCGCAGAAGTGAGGGTGATACTTGTTACACTTCGAATACTTTTGTAGAACCTGACTATCTGTAGTGCAGTGTTGAAGTACGAGGTATTTGTTAAGAAGGTGCGTGAAGCAGTAGGAATACCAGCTCATAGAACCTTAATTGTAAAGGACACTGTTTGGTCAATGGAAAATCGTGTTCCAAGAGGCGAGAAGTGAGTGTGATCCTCTTCACTTTTGTAATTCAGTGTAAATGAGTTGGCATTTTAGCAAGAAAGTTGGTGAAACATAAATTGATCTGCACAGAGCCGATGGAGTACCGTAAAAGTATTCAAAGCTCTTAGAAATCAAAATGATCGTCAAGCTAGTGTTCAGAGTAGTAATAACGTACTTATAAAGTCTGGTACATTTGGCTAAACGCGCTATAGATAGCTTTGAAATCACAGTGAATGAGCTTGAATCCCTGGACAAAAGTGCATCAAACACGGAAATTCACAATGAATTGCTGGGGAAATATGTGTGAAGGTGCCTCAGACAGGAGGAATACAAGTTAACAGAGCCTTAATATGTGAAGGACACTGTTTCCTCACAGGGACATTGAGTCCATAGAGGAGAGAATTCAATAAGCTCCTCTACTTTTATAATTCGCTTTAAGGCTTTGGCGTTTTACCCAGAATGTCTGTACACATAAATTCATCTGCATAGAGCTGATGTAGTAGCATAAAAGTATTCAAAATTCATGGAAAATAAATGATAGTCAACCTAGTGATCAAAGTGGTAAAAATTCACATTGAAAATCCGTCCTTGGCAAAACGCTGTATACATACTGGGAATTCACAGTGAATGAGCTTGAATCTCTGTGCACAAGTAAATCAAACATTGAAATTCACAATGAAAGACTGGGGAAATATGTAGGAAGGTTCCTGAAACAAAAGGAATACAAGTGAATAGAGCCATAATGTGACAAGGACACTGTTTAGTCACTGAGAAGTTGTGTTCGAAGAGCAGAGGAGTGAGTGCCATACGCTTTGCTTTTGTAATTCAGTATAAATGAGTTGGCGTTTTACGAAGAATGTTGGTGAAACATGAAAATTTTTTATAGAGCTCCAATAACTTTATAAAAGTATTCAAAACTCTTAGAAATAAAATTGATAGTCAAGCTAGTGTTCAAATGAGTCATAAGTTACATTTAAAGTCTGGTACATATCACAAAATGCTCAGTAGATACTTGGAATTCAAGGTCAATGAGCTCGAATCAGGGGACAAAAGTGAATCAAGCCGGGAAATTCACAGTGACTTACTAGGGACATATGCGTGAAGGTGCCTCAAACAGGAGGAATACAGGTACAGAGAGCCTTAATATGTGAAGGACACTGTTTCCTCCCCTGGACATTTGTCCATAGAGGAGAGTATTCAATACACAACTCTATTTTTATAATTCGGTTTAAAGCTTTGGCGTTTTAGCCAGAATGTCGGTACACATAAATTCATCTGCATAGAGCTGGTGTAGTAGCATAAATTATTCAAAATTCATGGAAAATAAATGATAGTCAACCTAGTGATCAAAGTGGTAATAATTTACATTTAAAGTCTGCTATCTTTGGCAAAACGCTGTATACATGCTGGAATTCACAGTGAATGAGGTTGAATCTGTGCAAAAGTGAATCACACATTGAAATTCACAATGAAAGATTAGGGAAATATGTAGGAAGGGTCCTGAAACAAAACGAATACAAGTTCACAGAGCCTTAACATGTGAAGGACACTGTTTCCTCACTGGGAAGTTGTATTTCCAGAGCGCAGAAGTGAGGGTGATACTTGTTACACTTCGAATACTTTTGTAGAACCTGACTATCTGTAGTGCAGTGTTGAAGTACGAGGTATTTGTTAAGAAGGTGCGTGAAGCAGTAGGAATACCAGCTCATAGAACCTTAATTGTAAAGGACACTGTTTGGTCAATGGAAAATCGTGTTCCAAGAGGCGAGAAGTGAGTGTGATCCTCTTCACTTTTGTAATTCAGTGTAAATGAGTTGGCATTTTAGCAAGAAAGTTGGTGAAACATAAATTCATCTGCACAGAGCCGATGGAGTACCGTAAAAGTATTCAAAGCTCTTAGAAATCAAAATGATCGTCAAGCTAGTGTTCAGAGTAGTAATAACGTACTTATAAAGTCTGGTACATTTGGCTAAACGCGCTATAGATAGCTTTGAAATCACAGTGAATGAGCTTGAATCCCTGGACAAAAGTGCATCAAACACGGAAATTCACAATGAATTGCTGGGGAAATATGTGCGAAGGTGCCTCAGACAGGAGGAATACAAGTTAACAGAGCCTTAATATGTGAAGGACACTGTTTCCTCACAGGGACATTGAGTCCATAGAGGAGAGAATTCAATAAGCTCCTCTACTTTTATAATTCGCTTTAAGGCTTTGGCGTTTTACCCAGAATGTCTGTACACATAAATTCATCTGCATAGAGCTGATGTAGTAGCATAAAAGTATTCAAAATTCATGGAAAATAAATGATAGTCAACCTAGTGATCAAAGTGGTAAAAATTCACATTGAAAATCCGTCCTTGGCAAAACGCTGTATACATACTGGGAATTCACAGTGAATGAGCTTGAATCTCTGTGCACAAGTAAATCAAACATTGAAATTCACAATGAAAGACTGGGGAAATATGTAGGAAGGGTCCTGAAACAAAAGGAATACAAGTGAATAGAGCCATAATGTGACAAGGACACTGTTTAGTCACTGGGAAGTTGTGTTCGAAGAGCAGAGGAGTGAGTGCCATACGCTTTGCTTTGGTAATTCAGTATAAATGAGTTGGCGTTTTACGAAGAAAGTTGGTGAAACATGAAAATTTTTTATAGAGCTCCAATAACTTTATAAAAGTATTCAAAACTCTTAGAAATAAAATTGATAGTCAAGCTAGTGTTCAAATGAGTCATAAGTTACATTTAAAGTCTGGTACATATCACAAAATGCTCAGTAGATACTTGGAATTCAAGGTCAATGAGCTCGAATCAGGGGACAAAAGTGAATCAAGCCGGGAAATTCACAGTGACTTACTAGGGACATATGCGTGAAGGTGCCTCAAACAGGAGGAATACAGGTACAGAGAGCCTTAATATGTGAAGGACACTGTTTCCTCCCCTGGACATTTGTCCATAGAGGAGAGTATTCAATACACAACTCTATTTTTATAATTCGGTTTAAAGCTTTGGCGTTTTAGCCAGAATGTCGGTACACATAAATTCATCTGCATAGAGCTGGTGTAGTAGCATAAATTATTCAAAATTCATGGAAAATAAATGATAGTCAACCTAGTGATCAAAGTGGTAATAATTTACATTTAAAGTCTGCTATCTTTGGCAAAACGCTGTATACATGCTGGAATTCACAGTGAATGAGGTTGAATCTGTGCAAAAGTGAATCACACATTGAAATTCACAATGAAAGATTAGGGAAATATGTAGGAAGGGTCCTGAAACAAAACGAATACAAGTTCACAGAGCCTTAACATGTGAAGGACACTGTGTCCTCACTGGGAAGTTGTATTTCCAGAGCGCAGAAGTGAGGGTGATACTTGTTACACTTCGAATACTTTTGTAGAACCTGACTATCTGTAGTGCAGTGTTGAAGTACGAGGTATTTGTTAAGAAGGTGCGTGAAGCAGTAGGAATACCAGCTCATAGAACCTTAATTGTAAAGGACACTGTTTGGTCAATGGAAAATCGTGTTCCAAGAGGCGAGAAGTGAGTGTGATCCTCTTCACTTTTGTAATTCAGTGTAAATGAGTTGGCATTTTAGCAAGAAAGTTGGTGAAACATAAATTCATCTGCACAGAGCCGATGGAGTACCGTAAAAGTATTCAAAGCTCTTAGAAATCAAAATGATCGTCAAGCTAGTGTTCAGAGTAGTAATAACGTACTTATAAAGTCTGGTACATTTGGCTAAACGCGCTATAGATAGCTTTGAAATCACAGTGAATGAGCTTGAATCCCTGGACAAAAGTGCATCAAACACGGAAATTCACAATGAATTGCTGGGGAAATATGTGCGAAGGTGCCTCAGACAGGAGGAATACAAGTTAACAGAGCCTTAATATGTGAAGGACACTGTTTCCTCACAGGGACATTGAGTCCATAGAGGAGAGAATTCAATAAGCTCCTCTACTTTTATAATTCGCTTTAAGGCTTTGGCGTTTTACCCAGAATGTCTGTACACATAAATTCATCTGCATAGAGCTGATGTAGTAGCATAAAAGTATTCAAAATTCATGGAAAATAAATGATAGTCAACCTAGTGATCAAAGTGGTAAAAATTCACATTGAAAATCCGTCCTTGGCAAAACGCTGTATACATACTGGGAATTCACAGTGAATGAGCTTGAATCTCTGTGCACAAGTAAATCAAACATTGAAATTCACAATGAAAGACTGGGGAAATATGTAGGAAGGGTCCTGAAACAAAAGGAATACAAGTGAATAGAGCCATAATGTGACAAGGACACTGTTTAGTCACTGGGAAGTTGTGTTCGAAGAGCAGAGGAGTGAGTGCCATACGCTTTGCTTTGGTAATTCAGTATAAATGAGTTGGCGTTTTACGAAGAAAGTTGGTGAAACATGAAAATTTTTTATAGAGCTCCAATAACTTTATAAAAGTATTCAAAACTCTTAGAAATAAAATTGATAGTCAAGCTAGTGTTCAAATGAGTCATAAGTTACATTTAAAGTCTGGTACATATCACAAAATGCTCAGTAGATACTTGGAATTCAAGGTCAATGAGCTCGAATCAGGGGACAAAAGTGAATCAAGCCGGGAAATTCACAGTGACTTACTAGGGACATATGCGTGAAGGTGCCTCAAACAGGAGGAATACAGGTACAGAGAGCCTTAATATGTGAAGGACACTGTTTCCTCCCCTGGACATTTGTCCATAGAGGAGAGTATTCAATACACAACTCTATTTTTATAATTCGGTTTAAAGCTTTGGCGTTTTAGCCAGAATGTCGGTACACATAAATTCATCTGCATAGAGCTGGTGTAGTAGCATAAATTATTCAAAATTCATGGAAAATAAATGATAGTCAACCTAGTGATCAAAGTGGTAATAATTTACATTTAAAGTCTGCTATCTTTGGCAAAACGCTGTATACATGCTGGAATTCACAGTGAATGAGGTTGAATCTGTGCAAAAGTGAATCACACATTGAAATTCACAATGAAAGATTAGGGAAATATGTAGGAAGGGTCCTGAAACAAAACGAATACAAGTTCACAGAGCCTTAACATGTGAAGGACACTGTGTCCTCACTGGGAAGTTGTATTTCCAGAGCGCAGAAGTGAGGGTGATACTTGTTACACTTCGAATACTTTTGTAGAACCTGACTATCTGTAGTGCAGTGTTGAAGTACGAGGTATTTGTTAAGAAGGTGCGTGAAGCAGTAGGAATACCAGCTCATAGAACCTTAATTGTAAAGGACACTGTTTGGTCAATGGAAAATCGTGTTCCAAGAGGCGAGAAGTGAGTGTGATCCTCTTCACTTTTGTAATTCAGTGTAAATGAGTTGGCATTTTAGCAAGAAAGTTGGTGAAACATAAATTCATCTGCACAGAGCCGATGGAGTACCGTAAAAGTATTCAAAGCTCTTAGAAATCAAAATGATCGTCAAGCTAGTGTTCAGAGTAGTAATAACGTACTTATAAAGTCTGGTACATTTGGCTAAACGCGCTATAGATAGCTTTGAAATCACAGTGAATGAGCTTGAATCCCTGGACAAAAGTGCATCAAACACGGAAATTCACAATGAATTGCTGGGGAAATATGTGCGAAGGTGCCTCAGACAGGAGGAATACAAGTTAACAGAGCCTTAATATGTGAAGGACACTGTTTCCTCACAGGGACATTGAGTCCATAGAGGAGAGAATTCAATAAGCTCCTCTACTTTTATAATTCGCTTTAAGGCTTTGGCGTTTTACCCAGAATGTCTGTACACATAAATTCATCTGCATAGAGCTGATGTAGTAGCATAAAAGTATTCAAAATTCATGGAAAATAAATGATAGTCAACCTAGTGATCAAAGTGGTAAAAATTCACATTGAAAATCCGTCCTTGGCAAAACGCTGTATACATACTGGGAATTCACAGTGAATGAGCTTGAATCTCTGTGCACAAGTAAATCAAACATTGAAATTCACAATGAAAGACTGGGGAAATATGTAGGCAGGGTCCTGAAACAAAAGGAATACAAGTGAATAGAGCCATAATGTGACAAGGACACTGTTTAGTCACTGGGAAGTTGTGTTCGAAGAGCAGAAGAGTGAGTGCCATACGCTTTGCTTTGGTAATTCAGTATAAATGAGTTGGCGTTTTACGAAGAAAGTTGGTGAAACATGAAAATTTTTTATAGAGCTCCAATAACTTTATAAAAGTATTCAAAACTCTTAGAAATAAAATTGATAGTCAAGCTAGTGTTCAAATGAGTCATAAGTTACATTTAAAGTCTGGTACATATCACAAAATGCTCAGTAGATACTTGGAATTCAAGGTCAATGAGCTCGAATCAGGGGACAAAAGTGAATCAAGCCGGGAAATTCACAGTGACTTACTAGGGACATATGCGTGAAGGTGCCTCAAACAGGAGGAATACAGGTACAGAGAGCCTTAATATGTGAAGGACACTGTTTCCTCCCCTGGACATTTGTCCATAGAGGAGAGTATTCAATACACAACTCTATTTTTATAATTCGGTTTAAAGCTTTGGCGTTTTAGCCAGAATGTCGGTACACATAAATTCATCTGCATAGAGCTGGTGTAGTAGCATAAATTATTCAAAATTCATGGAAAATAAATGATAGTCAACCTAGTGATCAAAGTGGTAATAATTTACATTTAAAGTCTGCTATCTTTGGCAAAACGCTGTATACATGCTGGAATTCACAGTGAATGAGGTTGAATCTGTGCAAAAGGGAATCAGACATTGAAATTCACAATGAAAGATTAGGGAAATATGTAGGAAGGGTCCTGAAACAAAACGAATACAAGTTCACAGAGCCTTAACATGTGAAGGACACTGTTTCCTCACTGGGAAGTTGTATTTCCAGAGCGCAGAAGTGAGGGGGATACTTGTTACACTTCGAATACTTTTGTAGAACCTGACTATCTGTAGTGCAGTGTTGAAGTACGAGGTATTTGTTAAGAAGGTGCGTGAAGCAGTAGGAATACCAGCTCATAGAACCTTAATTGTAAAGGACACTGTTTGGTCAATGGAAAATCGTGTTCCAAGAGGCGAGAAGTGAGTGTGATCCTCTACACTTTTGTAATTCAGTGCAAATGAGTTGGCATTTTAGCAAGAAAGTTGGTGAAACATAAATTCATCTGCACAGAGCCGATGGAGTACCGTAAAAGTATTCAAAGCTCTTAGAAATCAAAATGATCGTCAAGCTAGTGTTCAGAGTAGTAATAACGTACTTATAAAGTCTGGTACATTTGGCTAAACGCGCTATAGATAGCTTTGAAATCACAGTGAATGAGCTTGAATCCCTGGACAAAAGTGCATCAAACACGGAAATTCACAATGAATTGCTGGGGAAATATGTGCGAAGGTGCCTCAGACAGGAGGAATACAAGTTAACAGAGCCTTAATATGTGAAGGACACTGTTTCCTCACAGGGACATTGAGTCCATAGAGGAGAGAATTCAATAAGCTCCTCTACTTTTATAATTCGCTTTAAGGCTTTGGCGTTTTACCCAGAATGTCTGTACACATAAATTCATCTGCATAGAGCTGATGTAGTAGCATAAAAGTATTCAAAATTCATGGAAAATAAATGATAGTCAACCTAGTGATCAAAGTGGTAAAAATTCACATTGAAAATCCGTCCTTGGCAAAACGCTGTATACATACTGGGAATTCACAGTGAATGAGCTTGAATCTCTGTGCACAAGTAAATCAAACATTGAAATTCACAATGAAAGACTGGGGAAATATGTAGGAAGGTTCCTGAAACAAAAGGAATACAAGTGAATAGAGCCATAATGTGACAAGGACACTGTTTAGTCACTGGGAAGTTGTGTTCGAAGAGCAGAGGAGTGAGTGCCATACGCTTTGCTTTGGTAATTCAGTATAAATGAGTTGGCGTTTTACGAAGAAAGTTGGTGAAACATGAAAATTTTTTATAGAGCTCCAATAACTTTATAAAAGTATTCAAAACTCTTAGAAATAAAATTGATAGTCAAGCTAGTGTTCAAATGAGTCATAAGTTACATTTAAAGTCTGGTACATATCACAAAATGCTCAGTAGATACTTGGAATTCAAGGTCAATGAGCTCGAATCAGGGGACAAAAGTGAATCAAGCCGGGAAATTCACAGTGACTTACCAGGGACATATGCGTGAAGGTGCCTCAAACAGGAGGAATACAGGTACAGAGAGCCTTAATATGTGAAGGACACTGTTTCCTCCCCTGGACATTTGTCCATAGAGGAGAGTATTCAATACACAACTCTATTTTTATAATTCGGTTTAAAGCTTTGGCGTTTTAGCCAGAATGTCGGTACACATAAATTCATCTGCATAGAGCTGGTGTAGTAGCATAAATTATTCAAAATTCATGGAAAATAAATGATAGTCAACCTAGTGATCAAAGTGGTAATAATTTACATTTAAAGTCTGCTATCTTTGGCAAAACGCTGTATACATGCTGGAATTCACAGTGAATGAGGTTGAATCTGTGCAAAAGGGAATCAGACATTGAAATTCACAATGAAAGATTAGGGAAATATGTAGGAAGGGTCCTGAAACAAAACGAATACAAGTTCACAGAGCCTTAACATGTGAAGGACACTGTTTCCTCACTGGGAAGTTGTATTTCCAGAGCGCAGAAGTGAGGGGGATACTTGTTACACTTCGAATACTTTTGTAGAACCTGACTATCTGTAGTGCAGTGTTGAAGTACGAGGTATTTGTTAAGAAGGTGCGTGAAGCAGTAGGAATACCAGCTCATAGAACCTTAATTGTAAAGGACACTGTTTGGTCAATGGAAAATCGTGTTCCAAGAGGCGAGAAGTGAGTGTGATCCTCTACACTTTTGTAATTCAGTGTAAATGAGTTGGCATTTTAGCAAGAAAGTTGGTGAAACATAAATTCATCTGCACAGAGCCGATGGAGTACCGTAAAAGTATTCAAAGCTCTTAGAAATCAAAATGATCGTCAAGCTAGTGTTCAGAGTAGTAATAACGTACTTATAAAGTCTGGTACATTTGGCTAAACGCGCTATAGATAGCTTTGAAATCACAATGAATGAGCTTGAATCCCTGGACAAAAGTGCATCAAACACGGAAATTCACAATGAATTGCTGGGGAAATATGTGTGAAGGTGCCTCAGACAGGAGGAATACAAGTTAACAGAGCCTTAATATGTGAAGGACACTGTTTCCTCACAGGGACATTGAGTCCATAGAGGAGAGAATTCAATAAGCTACTCTACTTTTATAATTCGCTTTAAGGCTTTGGCGTTTTACCCAGAATGTCTGTACACGTAAATTCATCTGCATAGAGCTGATGTAGTAGCATAAAAGTATTCAAAATTCATGGAAAATAAATGATAGTCAACCTAGTGATCAAAGTGGTAAAAATTCACATTGAAAATCCGTCCTTGGCAAAACGCTGTATACATACTGGGAATTCACAGTGAATGAGCTTGAATCTCTGTGCACAAGTAAATCAAACATTGAAATTCACAATGAAAGACTGGGGAAATATGTAGGAAGGTTCCTGAAACAAAAGGAATACAAGTGAATAGAGCCATAATGTGACAAGGACACTGTTTAGTCACTGGGAAGTTGTGTTCGAAGAGCAGAGAAGTGAGTGCCATACGCTTTGCTTTTGTAATTCAGTATAAATGAGTTGGCCTTTTACGAAGAAAGTTGGTGAAACATGAAAATTTTTTATAGAGCTCCAATAACTTTATAAAAGTATTCAAAACTCTTAGAAATAAAATTGATAGTCAAGCTAGTGTTCAAATGAGTCATAAGTTACATTTAAAGTCTGGTACATATCACAAAATGCTCAGTAGATACTTGGAATTCAAGGTCAATGAGCTCGAATCAGGGGACAAAAGTGAATCAAGCCGGGAAATTCACAGTGACTTACTAGGGACATATGCGTGAAGGTGCCTCAAACAGGAGGAATACAGGTACAGAGAGCCTTAATATGTGAAGGACACTGTTTCCTCCCCTGGACATTTGTCCATAGAGGAGAGTATTCAATACACAACTCTATTTTTATAATTCGGTTTAAAGCTTTGGCGTTTTAGCCAGAATGTCGGTACACATAAATTCATCTGCATAGAGCTGGTGTAGTAGCATAAATTATTCAAAATTCATGGAAAATAAATGATAGTCTACCTAGTGATCAAAGTGGTAATAATTTACATTTAAAGTCTGCTATCTTTGGCAAAACGCTGTATACATGCTGGAATTCACAGTGAATGAGGTTGAATCTGTGCAAAAGGGAATCAGACATTGAAATTCACAATGAAAGATTAGGGAAATATGTAGGAAGGGTCCTGAAACAAAACGAATACAAGTTCACAGAGCCTTAACATGTGAAGGACACTGTTTCCTCACTGGGAAGTTGTATTTCCAGAGCGCAGAAGTGAGGGTGATACTTGTTACACTTCGAATACTTTTGTAGAACCTGACTATCTGTAGTGCAGTGTTGAAGTACGAGGTATTTGTTAAGAAGGTGCGTGAAGCAGTAGGAATACCAGCTCATAGAACCTTAATTGTAAAGGACACTGTTTGGTCAATGGAAAATCGTGTTCCAAGAGGCGAGAAGTGAGTGTGATCCTCTTCACTTTTGTAATTCAGTGTAAATGAGTTGGCATTTTAGCAAGAAAGTTGGTGAAACATAAATTCATCTGCACAGAGCCGATGGAGTACCGTAAAAGTATTCAAAGCTCTTAGAAATCAAAATGATCGTCAAGCTAGTGTTCAGAGTAGTAATAACGTACTTATAAAGTCTGGTACATTTGGCTAAACGCGCTATAGATAGCTTTGAAATCACAGTGAATGAGCTTGAATCCCTGGACAAAAGTGCATCAAACACGGAAATTCACAATGAATTGCTGGGGAAATATGTGTGAAGGTGCCTCAGACAGGAGGAATACAAGTTAACAGAGCCTTAATATGTGAAGGACACTGTTTCCTCTCAGGGACATTGAGTCCATAGAGGAGAGAATTCAATAAGCTACTCTACTTTTATAATTCGCTTTAAGGCTTTGGCGTTTTACCCAGAATGTCTGTACACATAAATTCATCTGCATAGAGCTGATGTAGTAGCATAAAAGTATTCAAAATTCATGGAAAATAAATGATAGTCAACCTAGTGATCAAAGTGGTAAAAATTCACATTGAAAATCCGTCCTTGGCAAAACGCTGTATACATACTGGGAATTCACAGTGAATGAGCTTGAATCTCTGTGCACAAGTAAATCAAACATTGAAATTCACAATGAAAGACTGGGGAAATATGTAGGAAGGTTCCTGAAACAAAAGGAATACAAGTGAATAGAGCCATAATGTGACAAGGACACTGTTTAGTCACTGGGAAGTTGTGTTCGAAGAGCAGAGAAGTGAGTGCCATACGCTTTGCTTTGGTAATTCAGTATAAATGAGTTGGCGTTTTACGAAGAAAGTTGGTGAAACATGAAAATTTTTTATAGAGCTCCAATAACTTTATAAAAGTATTCAAAACTCTTAGAAATAAAATTGATAGTCAAGCTAGTGTTCAAATGAGTCATAAGTTACATTTAAAGTCTGGTACATATCACAAAATGCTCAGTAGATACTTGGAATTCAAGGTCAATGAGCTCGAATCAGGGGACAAAAGTGAATCAAGCCGGGAAATTCACAGTGACTTACTAGGGACATATGCGTGAAGGTGCCTCAAACAGGAGGAATACAGGTACAGAGAGCCTTAATATGTGAAGGACACTGTTTCCTCCCCTGGACATTTGTCCATAGAGGAGAGTATTCAATACACAACTCTATTTTTATAATTCGGTTTAAAGCTTTGGCGTTTTAGCCAGAATGTCGGTACACATAAATTCATCTGCATAGAGCTGGTGTAGTAGCATAAATTATTCAAAATTCATGGAAAATAAATGATAGTCAACCTAGTGATCAAAGTGGTAATAATTTACATTTAAAGTCTGCTATCTTTGGCAAAACGCTGTATACATGCTGGAATTCACAGTGAATGAGGTTGAATCTGTGCAAAAGGGAATCAGACATTGAAATTCACAATGAAAGATTAGGGAAATATGTAGGAAGGGTCCTGAAACAAAACGAATACAAGTTCACAGAGCCTTAACATGTGAAGGACACTGTTTCCTCACTGGGAAGTTGTATTTCCAGAGCGCAGAAGTGAGGGGGATACTTGTTACACTTCGAATACTTTTGTAGAACCTGACTATCTGTAGTGCAGTGTTGAAGTACGAGGTATTTGTTAAGAAGGTGCGTGAAGCAGTAGGAATACCAGCTCATAGAACCTTAATTGTAAAGGACACTGTTTGGTCAATGGAAAATCGTGTTCCAAGAGGCGAGAAGTGAGTGTGATCCTCTACACTTTTGTAATTCAGTGTAAATGAGTTGGCATTTTAGCAAGAAAGTTGGTGAAACATAAATTCATCTGCACAGAGCCGATGGAGTACCGTAAAAGTATTCAAAGCTCTTAGAAATCAAAATGATCGTCAAGCTAGTGTTCAGAGTAGTAATAACGTACTTATAAAGTCTGGTACATTTGGCTAAACGCGCTATAGATAGCTTTGAAATCACAATGAATGAGCTTGAATCCCTGGACAAAAGTGCATCAAACACGGAAATTCACAATGAATTGCTGGGGAAATATGTGTGAAGGTGCCTCAGACAGGAGGAATACAAGTTAACAGAGCCTTAATATGTGAAGGACACTGTTTCCTCACAGGGACATTGAGTCCATAGAGGAGAGAATTCAATAAGCTACTCTACTTTTATAATTCGCTTTAAGGCTTTGGCGTTTTACCCAGAATGTCTGTACACGTAAATTCATCTGCATAGAGCTGATGTAGTAGCATAAAAGTATTCAAAATTCATGGAAAATAAATGATAGTCAACCTAGTGATCAAAGTGGTAAAAATTCACATTGAAAATCCGTCCTTGGCAAAACGCTGTATACATACTGGGAATTCACAGTGAATGAGCTTGAATCTCTGTGCACAAGTAAATCAAACATTGAAATTCACAATGAAAGACTGGGGAAATATGTAGGAAGGTTCCTGAAACAAAAGGAATACAAGTGAATAGAGCCATAATGTGACAAGGACACTGTTTAGTCACTGGGAAGTTGTGTTCGAAGAGCAGAGAAGTGAGTGCCATACGCTTTGCTTTTGTAATTCAGTATAAATGAGTTGGCCTTTTACGAAGAAAGTTGGTGAAACATGAAAATTTTTTATAGAGCTCCAATAACTTTATAAAAGTATTCAAAACTCTTAGAAATAAAATTGATAGTCAAGCTAGTGTTCAAATGAGTCATAAGTTACATTTAAAGTCTGGTACATATCACAAAATGCTCAGTAGATACTTGGAATTCAAGGTCAATGAGCTCGAATCAGGGGACAAAAGTGAATCAAGCCGGGAAATTCACAGTGACTTACTAGGGACATATGCGTGAAGGTGCCTCAAACAGGAGGAATACAGGTACAGAGAGCCTTAATATGTGAAGGACACTGTTTCCTCCCCTGGACATTTGTCCATAGAGGAGAGTATTCAATACACAACTCTATTTTTATAATTCGGTTTAAAGCTTTGGCGTTTTAGCCAGAATGTCGGTACACATAAATTCATCTGCATAGAGCTGGTGTAGTAGCATAAATTATTCAAAATTCATGGAAAATAAATGATAGTCAACCTAGTGATCAAAGTGGTAATAATTTACATTTAAAGTCTGCTATCTTTGGCAAAACGCTGTATACATGCTGGAATTCACAGTGAATGAGGTTGAATCTGTGCAAAAGGGAATCAGACATTGAAATTCACAATGAAAGATTAGGGAAATATGTAGGAAGGGTCCTGAAACAAAACGAATACAAGTTCACAGAGCCTTAACATGTGAAGGACACTGTTTCCTCACTGGGAAGTTGTATTTCCAGAGCGCAGAAGTGAGGGGGATACTTGTTACACTTCGAATACTTTTGTAGAACCTGACTATCTGTAGTGCAGTGTTGAAGTACGAGGTATTTGTTAAGAAGGTGCGTGAAGCAGTAGGAATACCAGCTCATAGAACCTTAATTGTAAAGGACACTGTTTGGTCAATGGAAAATCGTGTTCCAAGAGGCGAGAAGTGAGTGTGATCCTCTACACTTTTGTAATTCAGTGCAAATGAGTTGGCATTTTAGCAAGAAAGTTGGTGAAACATAAATTGATCTGCACAGAGCCGATGGAGTACCGTAAAAGTATTCAAAGCTCTTAGAAATCAAAATGATCGTCAAGCTAGTGTTTAGAGTAGTAATAACGTACTTATAAAGTCTGGTACATTTGCCTAAACGCGCTATAGATAGCTTTGAAATCACAATGAATGAGCTTGAATCCCTGGACAAAAGTGCATCAAACACGGAAATTCACAATGAATTGCTGGGGAAATATGTGTGAAGGTGCCTCAGACAGGAGGAATACAAGTTAACAGAGCCTTAATATGTGAAGGACACTGTTTCCTCACAGGGACATTGAGTCCATAGAGGAGAGAATTCAATAAGCTACTCTACTTTTATAATTCGCTTTAAGGCTTTGGCGTTTTACCCAGAATGTCTGTACACATAAATTCATCTGCATAGAGCTGATGTAGTAGCATAAAAGTATTCAAAATTCATGGAAAATAAATGATAGTCAACCTAGTGATCAAAGTGGTAAAAATTCACATTGAAAATCCGTCCTTGGCAAAACGCTGTATACATACTGGGAATTCACAGTGAATGAGCTTGAATCTCTGTGCACAAGTAAATCAAACATTGAAATTCACAATGAAAGACTGGGGAAATATGTAGGAAGGTTCCTGAAACAAAAGGAATACAAGTGAATAGAGCCATAATGTGACAAGGACACTGTTTAGTCACTGGGAAGTTGTGTTCGAAGAGCAGAGAAGTGAGTGCCATACGCTTTGCTTTTGTAATTCAGTATAAATGAGTTGGCGTTTTACGAAGAAAGTTGGTGAAACATGAAAATTTTTTATAGAGCTCCAATAACTTTATAAAAGTATTCAAAACTCTTAGAAATAAAATTGATAGTCAAGCTAGTGTTCAAATGAGTCATAAGTTACATTTAAAGTCTGGTACATATCACAAAATGCTCAGTAGATACTTGGAATTCAAGGTCAATGAGCTCGAATCAGGGGACAAAAGTGAATCAAGCCGGGAAATTCACAGTGACTTACTAGGGACATATGCGTGAAGGTGCCTCAAACAGGAGGAATACAGGTACAGAGAGCCTTAATATGTGAAGGACACTGTTTCCTCCCCTGAACATTTGTCCATAGAGGAGAGTATTCAATACACAACTCTATTTTTATAATTCGGTTTAAAGCTTTGGCGTTTTAGCCAGAATGTCGGTACACATAAATTCATCTGCATAGAGCTGGTGTAGTGGCATAAATTATTCAAAATTCATGGAAAATAAATGATAGTCTACCTAGTGATCAAAGTGGTAATAATTTACATTTAAAGTCTGCTATCTTTGGCAAAACGCTGTATACATGCTGGACTTCACAGTGAATGAGGTTGAATCTGTGCAAAAGTGAATCACACATTGAAATTCACAATGAAAGATTAGGGAAATATGTAGGAAGGGTCCTGAAACAAAACGAATACAAGTTCACAGAGCCTTAACATGTGAAGGACACTGTGTCCTCACTGGGAAGTTGTATTTCCAGAGCGCAGAAGTGAGGGTGATACTTGTTACACTTCGAATACTTTTGTAGAACCTGACTATCTGTAGTGCAGTGTTGAAGTACGAGGTATTTGTTAAGAAGGTGCGTGAAGCAGTAGGAATACCAGCTCATAGAACCTTAATTGTAAAGGACACTGTTTGGTCAATGGAAAATCGTGTTCCAAGAGGCGAGAAGTGAGTGTGATCCTCTTCACTTTTGTAATTCAGTGTAAATGAGTTGGCATTTTAGCAAGAAAGTTGGTGAAACATAAATTGATCTGCACAGAGCCGATGGAGTACCGTAAAAGTATTCAAAGCTCTTAGAAATCAAAATGATCGTCAAGCTAGTGTTCAGAGTAGTAATAACGTACTTATAAAGTCTGGTACATTTGGCTAAACGCGCTATAGATAGCTTTGAAATCACAGTGAATGAGCTTGAATCCCTGGACAAAAGTGCATCAAACACGGAAATTCACAATGAATTGCTGGGGAAATATGTGTGAAGGTGCCTCAGACAGGAGGAATACAAGTTAACAGAGCCTTAATATGTGAAGGACACTGTTTCCTCACAGGGACATTGAGTCCATAGAGGAGAGAATTCAATAAGCTCCTCTACTTTTATAATTCGCTTTAAGGCTTTGGCGTTTTACCCAGAATGTCTGTACACATAAATTCATCTGCATAGAGCTGATGTAGTAGCATAAAAGTATTCAAAATTCATGGAAAATAAATGATAGTCAACCTAGTGATCAAAGTGGTAAAAATTCACATTGAAAATCCGTCCTTGGCAAAACGCTGTATACATACTGGGAATTCACAGTGAATGAGCTTGAATCTCTGTGCACAAGTAAATCAAACATTGAAATTCACAATGAAAGACTGGGGAAATATGTAGGAAGGTTCCTGAAACAAAAGGAATACAAGTGAATAGAGCCATAATGTGACAAGGTCACTGTTTAGTCACTGGGAAGTTGTGTTCGAAGAGCAGAGGAGTGAGTGCCATACGCTTTGCTTTGGTAATTCAGTATAAATGAGTTGGCGTTTTACGAAGAAAGTTGGTGAAACATGAAAATTTTTTATAGAGCTCCAATAACTTTATAAAAGTATTCAAAACTCTTAGAAATAAAATTGATAGTCAAGCTAGTGTTCAAATGAGTCATAAGTTACATTTAAAGTCTGGTACATATCACAAAATGCTCAGTAGATACTTGGAATTCAAGGTCAATGAGCTCGAATCAGGGGACAAAAGTGAATCAAGCCGGGAAATTCACAGTGACTTACTAGGGACATATGCGTGAAGGTGCCTCAAACAGGAGGAATACAGGTACAGAGAGCCTTAATATGTGAAGGACACTGTTTCCTCCCCTGGACATTTGTCCATAGAGGAGAGTATTCAATACACAACTCTATTTTTATAATTCGGTTTAAAGCTTTGGCGTTTTAGCCAGAATGTCGGTACACATAAATTCATCTGCATAGAGCTGGTGTAGTAGCATAAATTATTCAAAATTCATGGAAAATAAATGATAGTCAACCTAGTGATCAAAGTGGTAATAATTTACATTTAAAGTCTGCTATCTTTGGCAAAACGCTGTATACATGCTGGAATTCACAGTGAATGAGGTTGAATCTGTGCAAAAGTGAATCACACATTGAAATTCACAATGAAAGATTAGGGAAATATGTAGGAAGGGTCCTGAAACAAAACGAATACAAGTTCACAGAGCCTTAACATGTGAAGGACACTGTGTCCTCACTGGGAAGTTGTATTTCCAGAGCGCAGAAGTGAGGGTGATACTTGTTACACTTCGAATACTTTTGTAGAACCTGACTATCTGTAGTGCAGTGTTGAAGTACGAGGTATTTGTTAAGAAGGTGCGTGAAGCAGTAGGAATACCAGCTCATAGAACCTTAATTGTAAAGGACACTGTTTGGTCAATGGAAAATCGTGTTCCAAGAGGCGAGAAGTGAGTGTGATCCTCTTCACTTTTGTAATTCAGTGTAAATCAGTTGGCATTTTAGCAAGAAAGTTGGTGAAACATAAATTCATCTGCACAGAGCCGATGGAGTACCGTAAAAGTATTCAAAGCTCTTAGAAATCAAAATGATCGTCAAGCTAGTGTTCAGAGTAGTAATAACGTACTTATAAAGTCTGGTACATTTGGCTAAACGCGCTATAGATAGCTTTGAAATCACAGTGAATGAGCTTGAATCCCTGGACAAAAGTGCATCAAACACGGAAATTCACAATGAATTGCTGGGGAAATATGTGTGAAGGTGCCTCAGACAGGAGGAATACAAGTTAACAGAGCCTTAATATGTGAAGGACACTGTTTCCTCACAGGGACATTGAGTCCATAGAGGAGAGAATTCAATAAGCTCCTCTACTTTTATAATTCGCTTTAAGGCTTTGGCGTTTTACCCAGAATGTCTGTACACATAAATTCATCTGCATAGAGCTGATGTAGTAGCATAAAAGTATTCAAAATTCATGGAAAATAAATGATAGTCAACCTAGTGATCAAAGTGGTAAAAATTCACATTGAAAATCCGTCCTTGGCAAAACGCTGTATACATACTGGGAATTCACAGTGAATGAGCTTGAATCTCTGTGCACAAGTAAATCAAACATTGAAATTCACAATGAAAGACTGGGGAAATATGTAGGAAGGTTCCTGAAACAAAAGGAATACAAGTGAATAGAGCCATAATGTGACAAGGTCACTGTTTAGTCACTGGGAAGTTGTGTTCGAAGAGCAGAGGAGTGAGTGCCATACGCTTTGCTTTGGTAATTCAGTATAAATGAGTTGGCGTTTTACGAAGAAAGTTGGTGAAACATGAAAATTTTTTATAGAGCTCCAATAACTTTATAAAAGTATTCAAAACTCTTAGAAATAAAATTGATAGTCAAGCTAGTGTTCAAATGAGTCATAAGTTACATTTAAAGTCTGGTACATATCACAAAATGCTCAGTAGATACTTGGAATTCAAGGTCAATGAGCTCGAATCAGGGGACAAAAGTGAATCAAGCCGGGAAATTCACAGTGACTTACTAGGGACATATGCGTGAAGGTGCCTCAAACAGGAGGAATACAGGTACAGAGAGCCTTAATATGTGAAGGACACTGTTTCCTCCCCTGGACATTTGTCCATAGAGGAGAGTATTCAATACACAACTCTATTTTTATAATTCGGTTTAAAGCTTTGGCGTTTTAGCCAGAATGTCGGTACACATAAATTCATCTGCATAGAGCTGGTGTAGTAGCATAAATTATTCAAAATTCATGGAAAATAAATGATAGTCAACCTAGTGATCAAAGTGGTAATAATTTACATTTAAAGTCTGCTATCTTTGGCAAAACGCTGTATACATGCTGGAATTCACAGTGAATGAGGTTGAATCTGTGCAAAAGTGAATCACACATTGAAATTCACAATGAAAGATTAGGGAAATATGTAGGAAGGGTCCTGAAACAAAACGAATACAAGTTCACAGAGCCTTAACATGTGAAGGACACTGTGTCCTCACTGGGAAGTTGTATTTCCAGAGCGCAGAAGTGAGGGTGATACTTGTTACACTTCGAATACTTTTGTAGAACCTGACTATCTGTAGTGCAGTGTTGAAGTACGAGGTATTTGTTAAGAAGGTGCGTGAAGCAGTAGGAATACCAGCTCATAGAACCTTAATTGTAAAGGACACTGTTTGGTCAATGGAAAATCGTGTTCCAAGAGGCGAGAAGTGAGTGTGATCCTCTTCACTTTTGTAATTCAGTGTAAATGAGTTGGCATTTTAGCAAGAAAGTTGGTGAAACATAAATTCATCTGCACAGAGCCGATGGAGTACCGTAAAAGTATTCAAAGCTCTTAGAAATCAAAATGATCGTCAAGCTAGTGTTCAGAGTAGTAATAACGTACTTATAAAGTCTGGTACATTTGGCTAAACGCGCTATAGATAGCTTTGAAATCACAGTGAATGAGCTTGAATCCCTGGACAAAAGTGCATCAAACACGGAAATTCACAATGAATTGCTGGGGAAATATGTGTGAAGGTGCCTCAGACAGGAGGAATACAAGTTAACAGAGCCTTAATATGTGAAGGACACTGTTTCCTCACAGGGACATTGAGTCCATAGAGGAGAGAATTCAATAAGCTCCTCTACTTTTATAATTCGCTTTAAGGCTTTGGCGTTTTACCCAGAATGTCTGTACACATAAATTCATCTGCATAGAGCTGATGTAGTAGCATAAAAGTATTCAAAATTCATGGAAAATAAATGATAGTCAACCTAGTGATCAAAGTGGTAAAAATTCACATTGAAAATCCGTCCTTGGCAAAACGCTGTATACATACTGGGAATTCACAGTGAATGAGCTTGAATCTCTGTGCACAAGTAAATCAAACATTGAAATTCACAATGAAAGACTGGGGAAATATGTAGGAAGGTTCCTGAAACAAAAGGAATACAAGTGAATAGAGCCATAATGTGACAAGGTCACTGTTTAGTCACTGGGAAGTTGTGTTCGAAGAGCAGAGGAGTGAGTGCCATACGCTTTGCTTTGGTAATTCAGTATAAATGAGTTGGCGTTTTACGAAGAAAGTTGGTGAAACATGAAAATTTTTTATAGAGCTCCAATAACTTTATAAAAGTATTCAAAACTCTTAGAAATAAAATTGATAGTCAAGCTAGTGTTCAAATGAGTCATAAGTTACATTTAAAGTCTGGTACATATCACAAAATGCTCAGTAGATACTTGGAATTCAAGGTCAATGAGCTCGAATCAGGGGACAAAAGTGAATCAAGCCGGGAAATTCACAGTGACTTACTAGGGACATATGCGTGAAGGTGCCTCAAACAGGAGGAATACAGGTACAGAGAGCCTTAATATGTGAAGGACACTGTTTCCTCCCCTGGACATTTGTCCATAGAGGAGAGTATTCAATACACAACTCTATTTTTATAATTCGGTTTAAAGCTTTGGCGTTTTAGCCAGAATGTCGGTACACATAAATTCATCTGCATAGAGCTGGTGTAGTAGCATAAATTATTCAAAATTCATGGAAAATAAATGATAGTCAACCTAGTGATCAAAGTGGTAATAATTTACATTTAAAGTCTGCTATCTTTGGCAAAACGCTGTATACATGCTGGAATTCACAGTGAATGAGGTTGAATCTGTGCAAAAGTGAATCACACATTGAAATTCACAATGAAAGATTAGGGAAATATGTAGGAAGGGTCCTGAAACAAAACGAATACAAGTTCCCAGAGCCTTAACATGTGAAGGACACTGTTTCCTCACTGGGAAGTTGTATTTCCAGAGCGCAGAAGTGAGGGTGATACTTGTTACACTTCGAATACTTTTGTAGAACCTGACTATCTGTAGTGCAGTGTTGAAGTACGAGGTATTTGTTAAGAAGGTGCGTGAAGCAGTAGGAATACCAGCTCATAGAACCTTAATTGTAAAGGACACTGTTTGGTCAATGGAAAATCGTGTTCCAAGAGGCGAGAAGTGAGTGTGATACTCTTCACTTTTGTAATTCAGTGTAAATGAGTTGGCATTTTAGCAAGAAAGTTGGTGAAACATAAATTCATCTGCACAGAGCCGATGGAGTACCGTAAAAGTATTCAAAGCTCTTAGAAATCAAAATGATCGTCAAGCTAGTGTTCAGAGTAGTAATAACGTACTTATAAAGTCTGGTACATTTGGCTAAACGCGCTATAGATAGCTTTGAAATCACAGTGAATGAGCTTGAATCCCTGGACAAAAGTGCATCAAACACGGAAATTCACAATGAATTGCTGGGGAAATATGTGTGAAGGTGCCTCAGACAGGAGGAATACAAGTTAACAGAGCCTTAATATGTGAAGGACACTGTTTCCTCACAGGGACATTGAGTCCATAGAGGAGAGAATTCAATAAGCTCCTCTACTTTTATAATTCGCTTTAAGGCTTTGGCGTTTTACCCAGAATGTCTGTACACATAAATTCATCTGCATAGAGCTGATGTAGTAGCATAAAAGTATTCAAAATTCATGGAAAATAAATGATAGTCAACCTAGTGATCAAAGTGGTAAAAATTCACATTGAAAATCCGTCCTTGGCAAAACGCTGTATACATACTGGGAATTCACAGTGAATGAGCTTGAATCTCTGTGCACAAGTAAATCAAACATTGAAATTCACAATGAAAGACTGGGGAAATATGTAGGAAGGTTCCTGAAACAAAAGGAATACAAGTGAATAGAGCCATAATGTGACAAGGTCACTGTTTAGTCACTGGGAAGTTGTGTTCGAAGAGCAGAGGAGTGAGTGCCATACGCTTTGCTTTGGTAATTCAGTATAAATGAGTTGGCGTTTTACGAAGAAAGTTGGTGAAACATGAAAATTTTTTATAGAGCTCCAATAACTTTATAAAAGTATTCAAAACTCTTAGAAATAAAATTGATAGTCAAGCTAGTGTTCAAATGAGTCATAAGTTACATTTAAAGTCTGGTACATATCACAAAATGCTCAGTAGATACTTGGAATTCAAGGTCAATGAGCTCGAATCAGGGGACAAAAGTGAATCAAGCCGGGAAATTCACAGTGACTTACTAGGGACATATGCGTGAAGGTGCCTCAAACAGGAGGAATACAGGTACAGAGAGCCTTAATATGTGAAGGACACTGTTTCCTCCCCTGGACATTTGTCCATAGAGGAGAGTATTCAATACACAACTCTATTTTTATAATTCGGTTTAAAGCTTTGGCGTTTTAGCCAGAATGTCGGTACACATAAATTCATCTGCATAGAGCTGGTGTAGTAGCATAAATTATTCAAAATTCATGGAAAATAAATGATAGTCAACCTAGTGATCAAAGTGGTAATAATTTACATTTAAAGTCTGCTATCTTTGGCAAAACGCTGTATACATGCTGGAATTCACAGTGAATGAGGTTGAATCTGTGCAAAAGTGAATCACACATTGAAATTCACAATGAAAGATTAGGGAAATATGTAGGAAGGGTCCTGAAACAAAACGAATACAAGTTCCCAGAGCCTTAACATGTGAAGGACACTGTTTCCTCACTGGGAAGTTGTATTTCCAGAGCGCAGAAGTGAGGGTGATACTTGTTACACTTCGAATACTTTTGTAGAACCTGACTATCTGTAGTGCAGTGTTGAAGTACGAGGTGCGTGAACACTCGTACTTCAACACGAGGTGCGTGAAGCAGTAGGAATACCAGCTCATAGAACCTTAATTGTAAAGGACACTGTTTGGTCAATGGAAAATCGTGTTCCAAGAGGCGAGAAGTGAGTGTGATCCTCTTCACTTTTGTAATTCAGTGTAAATGAGTTGGCATTTTAGCAAGAAAGTTGGTGAAACATAAATTCATCTGCACAGAGCCGATGGAGTACCGTAAAAGTATTCAAAGCTCTTAGAAATCAAAATGATCGTCAAGCTAGTGTTCAGAGTAGTAATAACGTACTTATAAAGTCTGGTACATTTGGCTAAACGCGCTATAGATAGCTTTGAAATCACAGTGAATGAGCTTGAATCCCTGGACAAAAGTGCATCAAACACGGAAATTCACAATGAATTGCTGGGGAAATATGTGTGAAGGTGCCTCAGACAGGAGGAATACAAGTTAACAGAGCCTTAATATGTGAAGGACACTGTTTCCTCACAGGGACATTGAGTCCATAGAGGAGAGAATTCAATAAGCTCCTCTACTTTTATAATTCGCTTTAAGGCTTTGGCGTTTTACCCAGAATGTCTGTACACATAAATTCATCTGCATAGAGCTGATGTAGTAGCATAAAAGTATTCAAAATTCATGGAAAATAAATGATAGTCAACCTAGTGATCAAAGTGGTAAAAATTCACATTGAAAATCCGTCCTTGGCAAAACGCTGTATACATACTGGGAATTCACAGTGAATGAGCTTGAATCTCTGTGCACAAGTAAATCAAACATTGAAATTCACAATGAAAGACTGGGGAAATATGTAGGAAGGTTCCTGAAACAAAAGGAATACAAGTGAATAGAGCCATAATGTGACAAGGTCACTGTTTAGTCACTGGGAAGTTGTGTTCGAAGAGCAGAGGAGTGAGTGCCATACGCTTTGCTTTGGTAATTCAGTATAAATGAGTTGGCGTTTTACGAAGAAAGTTGGTGAAACATGAAAATTTTTTATAGAGCTCCAATAACTTTATAAAAGTATTCAAAACTCTTAGAAATAAAATTGATAGTCAAGCTAGTGTTCAAATGAGTCATAAGTTACATTTAAAGTCTGGTACATATCACAAAATGCTCAGTAGATACTTGGAATTCAAGGTCAATGAGCTCGAATCAGGGGACAAAAGTGAATCAAGCCGGGAAATTCACAGTGACTTACTAGGGACATATGCGTGAAGGTGCCTCAAACAGGAGGAATACAGGTACAGAGAGCCTTAATATGTGAAGGACACTGTTTCCTCCCCTGGACATTTGTCCATAGAGGAGAGTATTCAATACACAACTCTATTTTTATAATTCGGTTTAAAGCTTTGGCGTTTTAGCCAGAATGTCGGTACACATAAATTCATCTGCATAGAGCTGGTGTAGTAGCATAAATTATTCAAAATTCATGGAAAATAAATGATAGTCAACCTAGTGATCAAAGTGGTAATAATTTACATTTAAAGTCTGCTATCTTTGGCAAAACGCTGTATACATGCTGGAATTCACAGTGAATGAGGTTGAATCTGTGCAAAAGTGAATCACACATTGAAATTCACAATGAAAGATTAGGGAAATATGTAGGAAGGGTCCTGAAACAAAACGAATACAAGTTCCCAGAGCCTTAACATGTGAAGGACACTGTTTCCTCACTGGGAAGTTGTATTTCCAGAGCGCAGAAGTGAGGGTGATACTTGTTACACTTCGAATACTTTTGTAGAACCTGACTATCTGTAGTGCAGTGTTGAAGTACGAGGTATTTGTTAAGAAGGTGCATGAAGCAGTAGGAATACCAGCTCATAGAACCTTAATTGTAAAGGACACTGTTTGGTCAATGGAAAATCGTGTTCCAAGAGGCGAGAAGTGAGTGTGATCCTCTTCACTTTTGTAATTCAGTGTAAATGAGTTGGCATTTTAGCAAGAAAGTTGGTGAAACATAAATTGATCTGCACAGAGCCGATGGAGTACCGTAAAAGTATTCAAAGCTCTTAGAAATCAAAATGATCGTCAAGCTAGTGTTCAGAGTAGTAATAACGTACTTATAAAGTCTGGTACATTTGGCTAAACGCGCTATAGATAGCTTTGAAATCACAGTGAATGAGCTTGAATCCCTGGACAAAAGTGCATCAAACACGGAAATTCACAATGAATTGCTGGGGAAATATGTGTGAAGGTGCCTCAGACAGGAGGAATACAAGTTAACAGAGCCTTAATATGTGAAGGACACTGTTTCCTCACAGGGACATTGAGTCCATAGAGGAGAGAATTCAATAAGCTCCTCTACTTTTATAATTCGCTTTAAGGCTTTGGCGTTTTACCCAGAATGTCTGTACACATAAATTCATCTGCATAGAGCTGATGTAGTAGCATAAAAGTATTCAAAATTCATGGAAAATAAATGATAGTCAACCTAGTGATCAAAGTGGTAAAAATTCACATTGAAAATCCGTCCTTGGCAAAACGCTGTATACATACTGGGAATTCACAGTGAATGAGCTTGAATCTCTGTGCACAAGTAAATCAAACATTGAAATTCACAATGAAAGACTGGGGAAATATGTAGGAAGGTTCCTGAAACAAAAGGAATACAAGTGAATAGAGCCATAATGTGACAAGGTCACTGTTTAGTCACTGGGAAGTTGTGTTCGAAGAGCAGAGGAGTGAGTGCCATACGCTTTGCTTTGGTAATTCAGTATAAATGAGTTGGCGTTTTACGAAGAAAGTTGGTGAAACATGAAAATTTTTTATAGAGCTCCAATAACTTTATAAAAGTATTCAAAACTCTTAGAAATAAAATTGATAGTCAAGCTAGTGTTCAAATGAGTCATAAGTTACATTTAAAGTCTGGTACATATCACAAAATGCTCAGTAGATACTTGGAATTCAAGGTCAATGAGCTCGAATCAGGGGACAAAAGTGAATCAAGCCGGGAAATTCACAGTGACTTACTAGGGACATATGCGTGAAGGTGCCTCAAACAGGAGGAATACAGGTACAGAGAGCCTTAATATGTGAAGGACACTGTTTCCTCCCCTGGACATTTGTCCATAGAGGAGAGTATTCAATACACAACTCTATTTTTATAATTCGGTTTAAAGCTTTGGCGTTTTAGCCAGAATGTCGGTACACATAAATTCATCTGCATAGAGCTGGTGTAGTAGCATAAATTATTCAAAATTCATGGAAAATAAATGATAGTCAACCTAGTGATCAAAGTGGTAATAATTTACATTTAAAGTCTGCTATCTTTGGCAAAACGCTGTATACATGCTGGAATTCACAGTGAATGAGGTTGAATCTGTGCAAAAGTGAATCACACATTGAAATTCACAATGAAAGATTAGGGAAATATGTAGGAAGGGTCCTGAAACAAAACGAATACAAGTTCACAGAGCCTTAACATGTGAAGGACACTGTGTCCTCACTGGGAAGTTGTATTTCCAGAGCGCAGAAGTGAGGGTGATACTTGTTACACTTCGAATACTTTTGTAGAACCTGACTATCTGTAGTGCAGTGTTGAAGTACGAGGTATTTGTTAAGAAGGTGCGTGAAGCAGTAGGAATACCAGCTCATAGAACCTTAATTGTAAAGGACACTGTTTGGTCAATGGAAAATCGTGTTCCAAGAGGCGAGAAGTGAGTGTGATCCTCTTCACTTTTGTAATTCAGTGTAAATGAGTTGGCATTTTAGCAAGAAAGTTGGTGAAACATAAATTGATCTGCACAGAGCCGATGGAGTACCGTAAAAGTATTCAAAGCTCTTAGAAATCAAAATGATCGTCAAGCTAGTGTTCAGAGTAGTAATAACGTACTTATAAAGTCTGGTACATTTGGCTAAACGCGCTATAGATAGCTTTGAAATCACAGTGAATGAGCTTGAATCCCTGGACAAAAGTGCATCAAACACGGAAATTCACAATGAATTGCTGGGGAAATATGTGTGAAGGTGCCTCAGACAGGAGGAATACAAGTTAACAGAGCCTTAATATGTGAAGGACACTGTTTCCTCACAGGGACATTGAGTCCATAGAGGAGAGAATTCAATAAGCTCCTCTACTTTTATAATTCGCTTTAAGGCTTTGGCGTTTTACCCAGAATGTCTGTACACATAAATTCATCTGCATAGAGCTGATGTAGTAGCATAAAAGTATTCAAAATTCATGGAAAATAAATGATAGTCAACCTAGTGATCAAAGTGGTAAAAATTCACATTGAAAATCCGTCCTTGGCAAAACGCTGTATACATACTGGGAATTCACAGTGAATGAGCTTGAATCTCTGTGCACAAGTAAATCAAACATTGAAATTCACAATGAAAGACTGGGGAAATATGTAGGAAGGTTCCTGAAACAAAAGGAATACAAGTGAATAGAGCCATAATGTGACAAGGACACTGTTTAGTCACTGGGAAGTTGTGTTCGAAGAGCAGAGGAGTGAGTGCCATACGCTTTGCTTTGGTAATTCAGTATAAATGAGTTGGCGTTTTACGAAGAAAGTTGGTGAAACATGAAAATTTTTTATAGAGCTCCAATAACTTTATAAAAGTATTCAAAACTCTTAGAAATAAAATTGATAGTCAAGCTAGTGTTCAAATGAGTCATAAGTTACATTTAAAGTCTGGTACATATCACAAAATGCTCAGTAGATACTTGGAATTCAAGGTCAATGAGCTCGAATCAGGGGACAAAAGTGAATCAAGCCGGGAAATTCACAGTGACTTACTAGGGACATATGCGTGAAGGTGCCTCAAACAGGAGGAATACAGGTACAGAGAGCCTTAATATGTGAAGGACACTGTTTCCTCCCCTGGACATTTGTCCATAGAGGAGAGTATTCAATACACAACTCTATTTTTATAATTCGGTTTAAAGCTTTGGCGTTTTAGCCAGAATGTCGGTACACATAAATTCATCTGCATAGAGCTGGTGTAGTAGCATAAATTATTCAAAATTCATGGAAAATAAATGATAGTCAACCTAGTGATCAAAGTGGTAATAATTTACATTTAAAGTCTGCTATCTTTGGCAAAACGCTGTATACATGCTGGAATTCACAGTGAATGAGGTTGAATCTGTGCAAAAGTGAATCACACATTGAAATTCACAATGAAAGATTAGGGAAATATGTAGGAAGGGTCCTGAAACAAAACGAATACAAGTTCCCAGAGCCTTAACATGTGAAGGACACTGTGTCCTCACTGGGAAGTTGTATTTCCAGAGCGCAGAAGTGAGGGTGATACTTGTTACACTTCGAATACTTTTGTAGAACCTGACTATCTGTAGTGCAGTGTTGAAGTACGAGGTATTTGTTAAGAAGGTGCGTGAAGCAGTAGGAATACCAGCTCATAGAACCTTAATTGTAAAGGACACTGTTTGGTCAATGGAAAATCGTGTTCCAAGAGGCGAGAAGTGAGTGTGATCCTCTTCACTTTTGTAATTCAGTGTAAATGAGTTGGCATTTTAGCAAGAAAGTTGGTGAAACATAAATTGATCTGCACAGAGCCGATGGAGTACCGTAAAAGTATTCAAAGCTCTTAGAAATCAAAATGATCGTCAAGCTAGTGTTCAGAGTAGTAATAACGTACTTATAAAGTCTGGTACATTTGGCTAAACGCGCTATAGATAGCTTTGAAATCACAGTGAATGAGCTTGAATCCCTGGACAAAAGTGCATCAAACACGGAAATTCACAATGAATTGCTGGGGAAATATGTGTGAAGGTGCCTCAGACAGGAGGAATACAAGTTAACAGAGCCTTAATATGTGAAGGACACTGTTTCCTCACAGGGACATTGAGTCCATAGAGGAGAGAATTCAATAAGCTCCTCTACTTTTATAATTCGCTTTAAGGCTTTGGCGTTTTACCCAGAATGTCTGTACACATAAATTCATCTGCATAGAGCTGATGTAGTAGCATAAAAGTATTCAAAATTCATGGAAAATAAATGATAGTCAACCTAGTGATCAAAGTGGTAAAAATTCACATTGAAAATCCGTCCTTGGCAAAACGCTGTATACATACTGGGAATTCACAGTGAATGAGCTTGAATCTCTGTGCACAAGTAAATCAAACATTGAAATTCACAATGAAAGACTGGGGAAATATGTAGGAAGGTTCCTGAAACAAAAGGAATACAAGTGAATAGAGCCATAATGTGACAAGGACACTGTTTAGTCACTGGGAAGTTGTGTTCGAAGAGCAGAGGAGTGAGTGCCATACGCTTTGCTTTGGTAATTCAGTATAAATGAGTTGGCGTTTTACGAAGAAAGTTGGTGAAACATGAAAATTTTTTATAGAGCTCCAATAACTTTATAAAAGTATTCAAAACTCTTAGAAATAAAATTGATAGTCAAGCTAGTGTTCAAATGAGTCATAAGTTACATTTAAAGTCTGGTACATATCACAAAATGCTCAGTAGATACTTGGAATTCAAGGTCAATGAGCTCGAATCAGGGGACAAAAGTGAATCAAGCCGGGAAATTCACAGTGACTTACTAGGGACATATGCGTGAAGGTGCCTCAAACAGGAGGAATACAGGTACAGAGAGCCTTAATATGTGAAGGACACTGTTTCCTCCCCTGGACATTTGTCCATAGAGGAGAGTATTCAATACACAACTCTATTTTTATAATTCGGTTTAAAGCTTTGGCGTTTTAGCCAGAATGTCGGTACACATAAATTCATCTGCATAGAGCTGGTGTAGTAGCATAAATTATTCAAAATTCATGGAAAATAAATGATAGTCAACCTAGTGATCAAAGTGGTAATAATTTACATTTAAAGTCTGCTATCTTTGGCAAAACGCTGTATACATGCTGGAATTCACAGTGAATGAGGTTGAATCTGTGCAAAAGTGAATCACACATTGAAATTCACAATGAAAGATTAGGGAAATATGTAGGAAGGGTCCTGAAACAAAACGAATACAAGTTCACAGAGCCTTAACATGTGAAGGACACTGTGTCCTCACTGGGAAGTTGTATTTCCAGAGCGCAGAAGTGAGGGTGATACTTGTTACACTTCGAATACTTTTGTAGAACCTGACTATCTGTAGTGCAGTGTTGAAGTACGAGGTATTTGTTAAGAAGGTGCGTGAAGCAGTAGGAATACCAGCTCATAGAACCTTAATTGTAAAGGACACTGTTTGGTCAATGGAAAATCGTGTTCCAAGAGGCGAGAAGTGAGTGTGATCCTCTTCACTTTTGTAATTCAGTGTAAATGAGTTGGCATTTTAGCAAGAAAGTTGGTGAAACATAAATTGATCTGCACAGAGCCGATGGAGTACCGTAAAAGTATTCAAAGCTCTTAGAAATCAAAATGATCGTCAAGCTAGTGTTCAGAGTAGTAATAACGTACTTATAAAGTCTGGTACATTTGGCTAAACGCGCTATAGATAGCTTTGAAATCACAGTGAATGAGCTTGAATCCCTGGACAAAAGTGCATCAAACACGGAAATTCACAATGAATTGCTGGGGAAATATGTGTGAAGGTGCCTCAGACAGGAGGAATACAAGTTAACAGAGCCTTAATATGTGAAGGACACTGTTTCCTCACAGGGACATTGAGTCCATAGAGGAGAGAATTCAATAAGCTCCTCTACTTTTATAATTCGCTTTAAGGCTTTGGCGTTTTACCCAGAATGTCTGTACACATAAATTCATCTGCATAGAGCTGATGTAGTAGCATAAAAGTATTCAAAATTCATGGAAAATAAATGATAGTCAACCTAGTGATCAAAGTGGTAAAAATTCACATTGAAAATCCGTCCTTGGCAAAACGCTGTATACATACTGGGAATTCACAGTGAATGAGCTTGAATCTCTGTGCACAAGTAAATCAAACATTGAAATTCACAATGAAAGACTGGGGAAATATGTAGGAAGGTTCCTGAAACAAAAGGAATACAAGTGAATAGAGCCATAATGTGACAAGGACACTGTTTAGTCACTGGGAAGTTGTGTTCGAAGAGCAGAGGAGTGAGTGCCATACGCTTTGCTTTGGTAATTCAGTATAAATGAGTTGGCGTTTTACGAAGAAAGTTGGTGAAACATGAAAATTTTTTATAGAGCTCCAATAACTTTATAAAAGTATTCAAAACTCTTAGAAATAAAATTGATAGTCAAGCTAGTGTTCAAATGAGTCATAAGTTACATTTAAAGTCTGGTACATATCACAAAATGCTCAGTAGATACTTGGAATTCAAGGTCAATGAGCTCGAATCAGGGGACAAAAGTGAATCAAGCCGGGAAATTCACAGTGACTTACTAGGGACATATGCGTGAAGGTGCCTCAAACAGGAGGAATACAGGTACAGAGAGCCTTAATATGTGAAGGACACTGTTTCCTCCCCTGGACATTTGTCCATAGAGGAGAGTATTCAATACACAACTCTATTTTTATAATTCGGTTTAAAGCTTTGGCGTTTTAGCCAGAATGTCGGTACACATAAATTCATCTGCATAGAGCTGGTGTAGTAGCATAAATTATTCAAAATTCATGGAAAATAAATGATAGTCAACCTAGTGATCAAAGTGGTAATAATTTACATTTAAAGTCTGCTATCTTTGGCAAAACGCTGTATACATGCTGGAATTCACAGTGAATGAGGTTGAATCTGTGCAAAAGTGAATCACACATTGAAATTCACAATGAAAGATTAGGGAAATATGTAGGAAGGGTCCTGAAACAAAACGAATACAAGTTCACAGAGCCTTAACATGTGAAGGACACTGTGTCCTCACTGGGAAGTTGTATTTCCAGAGCGCAGAAGTGAGGGTGATACTTGTTACACTTCGAATACTTTTGTAGAACCTGACTATCTGTAGTGCAGTGTTGAAGTACGAGGTATTTGTTAAGAAGGTGCGTGAAGCAGTAGGAATACCAGCTCATAGAACCTTAATTGTAAAGGACACTGTTTGGTCAATGGAAAATCGTGTTCCAAGAGGCGAGAAGTGAGTGTGATCCTCTTCACTTTTGTAATTCAGTGTAAATGAGTTGGCATTTTAGCAAGAAAGTTGGTGAAACATAAATTGATCTGCACAGAGCCGATGGAGTACCGTAAAAGTATTCAAAGCTCTTAGAAATCAAAATGATCGTCAAGCTAGTGTTCAGAGTAGTAATAACGTACTTATAAAGTCTGGTACATTTGGCTAAACGCGCTATAGATAGCTTTGAAATCACAGTGAATGAGCTTGAATCCCTGGACAAAAGTGCATCAAACACGGAAATTCACAATGAATTGCTGGGGAAATATGTGTGAAGGTGCCTCAGACAGGAGGAATACAAGTTAACAGAGCCTTAATATGTGAAGGACACTGTTTCCTCACAGGGACATTGAGTCCATAGAGGAGAGAATTCAATAAGCTCCTCTACTTTTATAATTCGCTTTAAGGCTTTGGCGTTTTACCCAGAATGTCTGTACACATAAATTCATCTGCATAGAGCTGATGTAGTAGCATAAAAGTATTCAAAATTCATGGAAAATAAATGATAGTCAACCTAGTGATCAAAGTGGTAAAAATTCACATTGAAAATCCGTCCTTGGCAAAACGCTGTATACATACTGGGAATTCACAGTGAATGAGCTTGAATCTCTGTGCACAAGTAAATCAAACATTGAAATTCACAATGAAAGACTGGGGAAATATGTAGGAAGGTTCCTGAAACAAAAGGAATACAAGTGAATAGAGCCATAATGTGACAAGGACACTGTTTAGTCACTGGGAAGTTGTGTTCGAAGAGCAGAGGAGTGAGTGCCATACGCTTTGCTTTGGTAATTCAGTATAAATGAGTTGGCGTTTTACGAAGAAAGTTGGTGAAACATGAAAATTTTTTATAGAGCTCCAATAACTTTATAAAAGTATTCAAAACTCTTAGAAATAAAATTGATAGTCAAGCTAGTGTTCAAATGAGTCATAAGTTACATTTAAAGTCTGGTACATATCACAAAATGCTCAGTAGATACTTGGAATTCAAGGTCAATGAGCTCGAATCAGGGGACAAAAGTGAATCAAGCCGGGAAATTCACAGTGACTTACTAGGGACATATGCGTGAAGGTGCCTCAAACAGGAGGAATACAGGTACAGAGAGCCTTAATATGTGAAGGACACTGTTTCCTCCCCTGGACATTTGTCCATAGAGGAGAGTATTCAATACACAACTCTATTTTTATAATTCGGTTTAAAGCTTTGGCGTTTTAGCCAGAATGTCGGTACACATAAATTCATCTGCATAGAGCTGGTGTAGTAGCATAAATTATTCAAAATTCATGGAAAATAAATGATAGTCAACCTAGTGATCAAAGTGGTAATAATTTACATTTAAAGTCTGCTATCTTTGGCAAAACGCTGTATACATGCTGGAATTCACAGTGAATGAGGTTGAATCTGTGCAAAAGTGAATCACACATTGAAATTCACAATGAAAGATTAGGGAAATATGTAGGAAGGGTCCTGAAACAAAACGAATACAAGTTCACAGAGCCTTAACATGTGAAGGACACTGTGTCCTCACTGGGAAGTTGTATTTCCAGAGCGCAGAAGTGAGGGTGATACTTGTTACACTTCGAATACTTTTGTAGAACCTGACTATCTGTAGTGCAGTGTTGAAGTACGAGGTATTTGTTAAGAAGGTGCGTGAAGCAGTAGGAATACCAGCTCATAGAACCTTAATTGTAAAGGACACTGTTTGGTCAATGGAAAATCGTGTTCCAAGAGGCGAGAAGTGAGTGTGATCCTCTTCACTTTTGTAATTCAGTGTAAATGAGTTGGCATTTTAGCAAGAAAGTTGGTGAAACATAAATTGATCTGCACAGAGCCGATGGAGTACCGTAAAAGTATTCAAAGCTCTTAGAAATCAAAATGATCGTCAAGCTAGTGTTCAGAGTAGTAATAACGTACTTATAAAGTCTGGTACATTTGGCTAAACGCGCTATAGATAGCTTTGAAATCACAGTGAATGAGCTTGAATCCCTGGACAAAAGTGCATCAAACACGGAAATTCACAATGAATTGCTGGGGAAATATGTGTGAAGGTGCCTCAGACAGGAGGAATACAAGTTAACAGAGCCTTAATATGTGAAGGACACTGTTTCCTCACAGGGACATTGAGTCCATAGAGGAGAGAATTCAATAAGCTCCTCTACTTTTATAATTCGCTTTAAGGCTTTGGCGTTTTACCCAGAATGTCTGTACACATAAATTCATCTGCATAGAGCTGATGTAGTAGCATAAAAGTATTCAAAATTCATGGAAAATAAATGATAGTCAACCTAGTGATCAAAGTGGTAAAAATTCACATTGAAAATCCGTCCTTGGCAAAACGCTGTATACATACTGGGAATTCACAGTGAATGAGCTTGAATCTCTGTGCACAAGTAAATCAAACATTGAAATTCACAATGAAAGACTGGGGAAATATGTAGGAAGGTTCCTGAAACAAAAGGAATACAAGTGAATAGAGCCATAATGTGACAAGGACACTGTTTAGTCACTGGGAAGTTGTGTTCGAAGAGCAGAGGAGTGAGTGCCATACGCTTTGCTTTGGTAATTCAGTATAAATGAGTTGGCGTTTTACGAAGAAAGTTGGTGAAACATGAAAATTTTTTATAGAGCTCCAATAACTTTATAAAAGTATTCAAAACTCTTAGAAATAAAATTGATAGTCAAGCTAGTGTTCAAATGAGTCATAAGTTACATTTAAAGTCTGGTACATATCACAAAATGCTCAGTAGATACTTGGAATTCAAGGTCAATGAGCTCGAATCAGGGGACAAAAGTGAATCAAGCCGGGAAATTCACAGTGACTTACTAGGGACATATGCGTGAAGGTGCCTCAAACAGGAGGAATACAGGTACAGAGAGCCTTAATATGTGAAGGACACTGTTTCCTCCCCTGGACATTTGTCCATAGAGGAGAGTATTCAATACACAACTCTATTTTTATAATTCGGTTTAAAGCTTTGGCGTTTTAGCCAGAATGTCGGTACACATAAATTCATCTGCATAGAGCTGGTGTAGTAGCATAAATTATTCAAAATTCATGGAAAATAAATGATAGTCAACCTAGTGATCAAAGTGGTAATAATTTACATTTAAAGTCTGCTATCTTTGGCAAAACGCTGTATACATGCTGGAATTCACAGTGAATGAGGTTGAATCTGTGCAAAAGTGAATCACACATTGAAATTCACAATGAAAGATTAGGGAAATATGTAGGAAGGGTCCTGAAACAAAACGAATACAAGTTCACAGAGCCTTAACATGTGAAGGACACTGTGTCCTCACTGGGAAGTTGTATTTCCAGAGCGCAGAAGTGAGGGTGATACTTGTTACACTTCGAATACTTTTGTAGAACCTGACTATCTGTAGTGCAGTGTTGAAGTACGAGGTATTTGTTAAGAAGGTGCGTGAAGCAGTAGGAATACCAGCTCATAGAACCTTAATTGTAAAGGACACTGTTTGGTCAATGGAAAATCGTGTTCCAAGAGGCGAGAAGTGAGTGTGATCCTCTTCACTTTTGTAATTCAGTGTAAATGAGTTGGCATTTTAGCAAGAAAGTTGGTGAAACATAAATTGATCTGCACAGAGCCGATGGAGTACCGTAAAAGTATTCAAAGCTCTTAGAAATCAAAATGATCGTCAAGCTAGTGTTCAGAGTAGTAATAACGTACTTATAAAGTCTGGTACATTTGGCTAAACGCGCTATAGATAGCTTTGAAATCACAGTGAATGAGCTTGAATCCCTGGACAAAAGTGCATCAAACACGGAAATTCACAATGAATTGCTGGGGAAATATGTGTGAAGGTGCCTCAGACAGGAGGAATACAAGTTAACAGAGCCTTAATATGTGAAGGACACTGTTTCCTCACAGGGACATTGAGTCCATAGAGGAGAGAATTCAATAAGCTCCTCTACTTTTATAATTCGCTTTAAGGCTTTGGCGTTTTACCCAGAATGTCTGTACACATAAATTCATCTGCATAGAGCTGATGTAGTAGCATAAAAGTATTCAAAATTCATGGAAAATAAATGATAGTCAACCTAGTGATCAAAGTGGTAAAAATTCACATTGAAAATCCGTCCTTGGCAAAACGCTGTATACATACTGGGAATTCACAGTGAATGAGCTTGAATCTCTGTGCACAAGTAAATCAAACATTGAAATTCACAATGAAAGACTGGGGAAATATGTAGGAAGGTTCCTGAAACAAAAGGAATACAAGTGAATAGAGCCATAATGTGACAAGGACACTGTTTAGTCACTGGGAAGTTGTGTTCGAAGAGCAGAGGAGTGAGTGCCATACGCTTTGCTTTGGTAATTCAGTATAAATGAGTTGGCGTTTTACGAAGAAAGTTGGTGAAACATGAAAATTTTTTATAGAGCTCCAATAACTTTATAAAAGTATTCAAAACTCTTAGAAATAAAATTGATAGTCAAGCTAGTGTTCAAATGAGTCATAAGTTACATTTAAAGTCTGGTACATATCACAAAATGCTCAGTAGATACTTGGAATTCAAGGTCAATGAGCTCGAATCAGGGGACAAAAGTGAATCAAGCCGGGAAATTCACAGTGACTTACTAGGGACATATGCGTGAAGGTGCCTCAAACAGGAGGAATACAGGTACAGAGAGCCTTAATATGTGAAGGACACTGTTTCCTCCCCTGGACATTTGTCCATAGAGGAGAGTATTCAATACACAACTCTATTTTTATAATTCGGTTTAAAGCTTTGGCGTTTTAGCCAGAATGTCGGTACACATAAATTCATCTGCATAGAGCTGGTGTAGTAGCATAAATTATTCAAAATTCATGGAAAATAAATGATAGTCAACCTAGTGATCAAAGTGGTAATAATTTACATTTAAAGTCTGCTATCTTTGGCAAAACGCTGTATACATGCTGGAATTCACAGTGAATGAGGTTGAATCTGTGCAAAAGTGAATCACACATTGAAATTCACAATGAAAGATTAGGGAAATATGTAGGAAGGGTCCTGAAACAAAACGAATACAAGTTCACAGAGCCTTAACATGTGAAGGACACTGTGTCCTCACTGGGAAGTTGTATTTCCAGAGCGCAGAAGTGAGGGTGATACTTGTTACACTTCGAATACTTTTGTAGAACCTGACTATCTGTAGTGCAGTGTTGAAGTACGAGGTATTTGTTAAGAAGGTGCGTGAAGCAGTAGGAATACCAGCTCATAGAACCTTAATTGTAAAGGACACTGTTTGGTCAATGGAAAATCGTGTTCCAAGAGGCGAGAAGTGAGTGTGATCCTCTTCACTTTTGTAATTCAGTGTAAATGAGTTGGCATTTTAGCAAGAAAGTTGGTGAAACATAAATTGATCTGCACAGAGCCGATGGAGTACCGTAAAAGTATTCAAAGCTCTTAGAAATCAAAATGATCGTCAAGCTAGTGTTCAGAGTAGTAATAACGTACTTATAAAGTCTGGTACATTTGGCTAAACGCGCTATAGATAGCTTTGAAATCACAGTGAATGAGCTTGAATCCCTGGACAAAAGTGCATCAAACACGGAAATTCACAATGAATTGCTGGGGAAATATGTGTGAAGGTGCCTCAGACAGGAGGAATACAAGTTAACAGAGCCTTAATATGTGAAGGACACTGTTTCCTCACAGGGACATTGAGTCCATAGAGGAGAGAATTCAATAAGCTCCTCTACTTTTATAATTCGCTTTAAGGCTTTGGCGTTTTACCCAGAATGTCTGTACACATAAATTCATCTGCATAGAGCTGATGTAGTAGCATAAAAGTATTCAAAATTCATGGAAAATAAATGATAGTCAACCTAGTGATCAAAGTGGTAAAAATTCACATTGAAAATCCGTCCTTGGCAAAACGCTGTATACATACTGGGAATTCACAGTGAATGAGCTTGAATCTCTGTGCACAAGTAAATCAAACATTGAAATTCACAATGAAAGACTGGGGAAATATGTAGGAAGGTTCCTGAAACAAAAGGAATACAAGTGAATAGAGCCATAATGTGACAAGGACACTGTTTAGTCACTGGGAAGTTGTGTTCGAAGAGCAGAGGAGTGAGTGCCATACGCTTTGCTTTGGTAATTCAGTATAAATGAGTTGGCGTTTTACGAAGAAAGTTGGTGAAACATGAAAATTTTTTATAGAGCTCCAATAACTTTATAAAAGTATTCAAAACTCTTAGAAATAAAATTGATAGTCAAGCTAGTGTTCAAATGAGTCATAAGTTACATTTAAAGTCTGGTACATATCACAAAATGCTCAGTAGATACTTGGAATTCAAGGTCAATGAGCTCGAATCAGGGGACAAAAGTGAATCAAGCCGGGAAATTCACAGTGACTTACTAGGGACATATGCGTGAAGGTGCCTCAAACAGGAGGAATACAGGTACAGAGAGCCTTAATATGTGAAGGACACTGTTTCCTCCCCTGGACATTTGTCCATAGAGGAGAGTATTCAATACACAACTCTATTTTTATAATTCGGTTTAAAGCTTTGGCGTTTTAGCCAGAATGTCGGTACACATAAATTCATCTGCATAGAGCTGGTGTAGTAGCATAAATTATTCAAAATTCATGGAAAATAAATGATAGTCAACCTAGTGATCAAAGTGGTAATAATTTACATTTAAAGTCTGCTATCTTTGGCAAAACGCTGTATACATGCTGGAATTCACAGTGAATGAGGTTGAATCTGTGCAAAAGTGAATCACACATTGAAATTCACAATGAAAGATTAGGGAAATATGTAGGAAGGGTCCTGAAACAAAACGAATACAAGTTCACAGAGCCTTAACATGTGAAGGACACTGTGTCCTCACTGGGAAGTTGTATTTCCAGAGCGCAGAAGTGAGGGTGATACTTGTTACACTTCGAATACTTTTGTAGAACCTGACTATCTGTAGTGCAGTGTTGAAGTACGAGGTATTTGTTAAGAAGGTGCGTGAAGCAGTAGGAATACCAGCTCATAGAACCTTAATTGTAAAGGACACTGTTTGGTCAATGGAAAATCGTGTTCCAAGAGGCGAGAAGTGAGTGTGATCCTCTTCACTTTTGTAATTCAGTGTAAATGAGTTGGCATTTTAGCAAGAAAGTTGGTGAAACATAAATTGATCTGCACAGAGCCGATGGAGTACCGTAAAAGTATTCAAAGCTCTTAGAAATCAAAATGATCGTCAAGCTAGTGTTCAGAGTAGTAATAACGTACTTATAAAGTCTGGTACATTTGGCTAAACGCGCTATAGATAGCTTTGAAATCACAGTGAATGAGCTTGAATCCCTGGACAAAAGTGCATCAAACACGGAAATTCACAATGAATTGCTGGGGAAATATGTGTGAAGGTGCCTCAGACAGGAGGAATACAAGTTAACAGAGCCTTAATATGTGAAGGACACTGTTTCCTCACAGGGACATTGAGTCCATAGAGGAGAGAATTCAATAAGCTCCTCTACTTTTATAATTCGCTTTAAGGCTTTGGCGTTTTACCCAGAATGTCTGTACACATAAATTCATCTGCATAGAGCTGATGTAGTAGCATAAAAGTATTCAAAATTCATGGAAAATAAATGATAGTCAACCTAGTGATCAAAGTGGTAAAAATTCACATTGAAAATCCGTCCTTGGCAAAACGCTGTATACATACTGGGAATTCACAGTGAATGAGCTTGAATCTCTGTGCACAAGTAAATCAAACATTGAAATTCACAATGAAAGACTGGGGAAATATGTAGGAAGGTTCCTGAAACAAAAGGAATACAAGTGAATAGAGCCATAATGTGACAAGGACACTGTTTAGTCACTGGGAAGTTGTGTTCGAAGAGCAGAGGAGTGAGTGCCATACGCTTTGCTTTGGTAATTCAGTATAAATGAGTTGGCGTTTTACGAAGAAAGTTGGTGAAACATGAAAATTTTTTATAGAGCTCCAATAACTTTATAAAAGTATTCAAAACTCTTAGAAATAAAATTGATAGTCAAGCTAGTGTTCAAATGAGTCATAAGTTACATTTAAAGTCTGGTACATATCACAAAATGCTCAGTAGATACTTGGAATTCAAGGTCAATGAGCTCGAATCAGGGGACAAAAGTGAATCAAGCCGGGAAATTCACAGTGACTTACTAGGGACATATGCGTGAAGGTGCCTCAAACAGGAGGAATACAGGTACAGAGAGCCTTAATATGTGAAGGACACTGTTTCCTCCCCTGGACATTTGTCCATAGAGGAGAGTATTCAATACACAACTCTATTTTTATAATTCGGTTTAAAGCTTTGGCGTTTTAGCCAGAATGTCGGTACACATAAATTCATCTGCATAGAGCTGGTGTAGTAGCATAAATTATTCAAAATTCATGGAAAATAAATGATAGTCAACCTAGTGATCAAAGTGGTAATAATTTACATTTAAAGTCTGCTATCTTTGGCAAAACGCTGTATACATGCTGGAATTCACAGTGAATGAGGTTGAATCTGTGCAAAAGTGAATCACACATTGAAATTCACAATGAAAGATTAGGGAAATATGTAGGAAGGGTCCTGAAACAAAACGAATACAAGTTCACAGAGCCTTAACATGTGAAGGACACTGTGTCCTCACTGGGAAGTTGTATTTCCAGAGCGCAGAAGTGAGGGTGATACTTGTTACACTTCGAATACTTTTGTAGAACCTGACTATCTGTAGTGCAGTGTTGAAGTACGAGGTATTTGTTAAGAAGGTGCGTGAAGCAGTAGGAATACCAGCTCATAGAACCTTAATTGTAAAGGACACTGTTTGGTCAATGGAAAATCGTGTTCCAAGAGGCGAGAAGTGAGTGTGATCCTCTTCACTTTTGTAATTCAGTGTAAATGAGTTGGCATTTTAGCAAGAAAGTTGGTGAAACATAAATTGATCTGCACAGAGCCGATGGAGTACCGTAAAAGTATTCAAAGCTCTTAGAAATCAAAATGATCGTCAAGCTAGTGTTCAGAGTAGTAATAACGTACTTATAAAGTCTGGTACATTTGGCTAAACGCGCTATAGATAGCTTTGAAATCACAGTGAATGAGCTTGAATCCCTGGACAAAAGTGCATCAAACACGGAAATTCACAATGAATTGCTGGGGAAATATGTGTGAAGGTGCCTCAGACAGGAGGAATACAAGTTAACAGAGCCTTAATATGTGAAGGACACTGTTTCCTCACAGGGACATTGAGTCCATAGAGGAGAGAATTCAATAAGCTCCTCTACTTTTATAATTCGCTTTAAGGCTTTGGCGTTTTACCCAGAATGTCTGTACACATAAATTCATCTGCATAGAGCTGATGTAGTAGCATAAAAGTATTCAAAATTCATGGAAAATAAATGATAGTCAACCTAGTGATCAAAGTGGTAAAAATTCACATTGAAAATCCGTCCTTGGCAAAACGCTGTATACATACTGGGAATTCACAGTGAATGAGCTTGAATCTCTGTGCACAAGTAAATCAAACATTGAAATTCACAATGAAAGACTGGGGAAATATGTAGGAAGGTTCCTGAAACAAAAGGAATACAAGTGAATAGAGCCATAATGTGACAAGGACACTGTTTAGTCACTGGGAAGTTGTGTTCGAAGAGCAGAGGAGTGAGTGCCATACGCTTTGCTTTGGTAATTCAGTATAAATGAGTTGGCGTTTTACGAAGAAAGTTGGTGAAACATGAAAATTTTTTATAGAGCTCCAATAACTTTATAAAAGTATTCAAAACTCTTAGAAATAAAATTGATAGTCAAGCTAGTGTTCAAATGAGTCATAAGTTACATTTAAAGTCTGGTACATATCACAAAATGCTCAGTAGATACTTGGAATTCAAGGTCAATGAGCTCGAATCAGGGGACAAAAGTGAATCAAGCCGGGAAATTCACAGTGACTTACTAGGGACATATGCGTGAAGGTGCCTCAAACAGGAGGAATACAGGTACAGAGAGCCTTAATATGTGAAGGACACTGTTTCCTCCCCTGGACATTTGTCCATAGAGGAGAGTATTCAATACACAACTCTATTTTTATAATTCGGTTTAAAGCTTTGGCGTTTTAGCCAGAATGTCGGTACACATAAATTCATCTGCATAGAGCTGGTGTAGTAGCATAAATTATTCAAAATTCATGGAAAATAAATGATAGTCAACCTAGTGATCAAAGTGGTAATAATTTACATTTAAAGTCTGCTATCTTTGGCAAAACGCTGTATACATGCTGGAATTCACAGTGAATGAGGTTGAATCTGTGCAAAAGTGAATCACACATTGAAATTCACAATGAAAGATTAGGGAAATATGTAGGAAGGGTCCTGAAACAAAACGAATACAAGTTCACAGAGCCTTAACATGTGAAGGACACTGTGTCCTCACTGGGAAGTTGTATTTCCAGAGCGCAGAAGTGAGGGTGATACTTGTTACACTTCGAATACTTTTGTAGAACCTGACTATCTGTAGTGCAGTGTTGAAGTACGAGGTATTTGTTAAGAAGGTGCGTGAAGCAGTAGGAATACCAGCTCATAGAACCTTAATTGTAAAGGACACTGTTTGGTCAATGGAAAATCGTGTTCCAAGAGGCGAGAAGTGAGTGTGATCCTCTTCACTTTTGTAATTCAGTGTAAATGAGTTGGCATTTTAGCAAGAAAGTTGGTGAAACATAAATTGATCTGCACAGAGCCGATGGAGTACCGTAAAAGTATTCAAAGCTCTTAGAAATCAAAATTATCGTCAAGCTAGTGTTCAGAGTAGTAATAACGTACTTATAAAGTCTGGTACATTTGGCTAAACGCGCTATAGATAGCTTTGAAATCACAGTGAATGAGCTTGAATCCCTGGACAAAAGTGCATCAAACACGGAAATTCACAATGAATTGCTGGGGAAATATGTGTGAAGGTGCCTCAGACAGGAGGAATACAAGTTAACAGAGCCTTAATATGTGAAGGACACTGTTTCCTCACAGGGGACATTGAGTCCATAGAGGAGAGAATTCAATAAGCTCCTCTACTTTTATAATTCGCTTTAAGGCTTTGGCGTTTTACCCAGAATGTCTGTACACATAAATTCATCTGCATAGAGCTGATGTAGTAGCATAAAAGTATTCAAAATTCATGGAAAATAAATGATAGTCAACCTAGTGATCAAAGTGGTAAAAATTCACATTGAAAATCCGTCCTTGGCAAAACGCTGTATACATACTGGGAATTCACAGTGAATGAGCTTGAATCTCTGTGCACAAGTAAATCAAACATTGAAATTCACAATGAAAGACTGGGGAAATATGTAGGAAGGTTCCTGAAACAAAAGGAATACAAGTGAATAGAGCCATAATGTGACAAGGACACTGTTTAGTCACTGGGAAGTTGTGTTCCGAAGAGCAGAGGAGTGAGTGCCATACGCTTTGCTTTGGTAATTCAGTATAAATGAGTTGGCGTTTTACGAAGAAAGTTGGTGAAACATGAAAATTTTTTATAGAGCTCCAATAACTTTATAAAAGTATTCAAAACTCTTAGAAATAAAATTGATAGTCAAGCTAGTGTTCAAATGAGTCATAAGTTACATTTAAAGTCTGGTACATATCACAAAATGCTCAGTAGATACTTGGAATTCAAGGTCAATGAGCTCGAATCAGGGGACAAAAGTGAATCAAGCCGGGAAATTCACAGTGACTTACTAGGGACATATGCGTGAAGGTGCCTCAAACAGGAGGAATACAGGTACAGAGAGCCTTAATATGTGAAGGACACTGTTTCCTCCCCTGGACATTTGTCCATAGAGGAGAGTATTCAATACACAACTCTATTTTTATAATTCGGTTTAAAGCTTTGGCGTTTTAGCCAGAATGTCGGTACACATAAATTCATCTGCATAGAGCTGGTGTAGTAGCATAAATTATTCAAAATTCATGGAAAATAAATGATAGTCAACCTAGTGATCAAAGTGGTAATAATTTACATTTTAAAGTCTGCTATCTTTGGCAAAACGCTGTATACATGCTGGAATTCACAGTGAATGAGGTTGAATCTGTGCAAAAGTGAATCACACATTGAAATTCACAATGAAAGATTAGGGAAATATGTAGGAAGGGTCCTGAAACAAAACGAATACAAGTTCACAGAGCCTTAACATGTGAAGGACACTGTGTCCTCACTGGGAAGTTGTATTTCCAGAGCGCAGAAGTGAGGGTGATACTTGTTACACTTCGAATACTTTTGTAGAACCTGACTATCTGTAGTGCAGTGTTGAAGTACGAGGTATTTGTTAAGAAGGTGCGTGAAGCAGTAGGAAATACCAGCTCATAGAACCTTAATTGTAAAGGACACTGTTTGGTCAATGGAAAATCGTGTTCCAAGAGGCGTAGAAAGTGAGTGTGATCCTCTTCACTTTTGTAATTCAGTGTAAATGAGTTGGCATTTTAGCAAGAAAGTTGGTGAAACATAAATTGATCTGCACAGAGCCGATGGAGTACCGTAAAAGTATTCAAAGCTCTTAGAAATCAAAATGATCGTCAAGCTAGTGTTCAGAGTAGTAATAACGTACTTATAAAGTCTGGTACATTTGGCTAAACGCGCTATAGATAGCTTTGAAATCACAGTGAATGAGCTTGAATCCCTGGACAAAAGTGCATCAAACACGGAAATTCACAATGAATGCTGGGGAAATATGTGTGAAGGTGCCTCAGACAGGAGGAATACAAGTTAACAGAGCCTTTAATATGTGAAGGACACTGTTTCCTCACAGGGACATTGAGTCCATAGAGGAGAGAATTCAATAAGCTCCTCTACTTTTATAATTCGCTTTAAGGCTTTGGCGTTTTACCCAGAATGTCTGTACACATAAATTCATCTGCATAGAGCTGATGTAGTAGCATAAAAGTATTCAAAATTCATGGAAAATAAATGATAGTCAACCTAGTGATCAAAGTGGTAAAAATTCACATTGAAAATCCGTCCTTGGCAAAACGCTGTATACATACTGGGAATTCACAGTGATGAGCTTGAATCTCTGTGCACAAGTAAATCAAACATTGAAATTCACAATGAAAGACTGGGGAAATATGTAGGAAGGTTCCTGAAACAAAAGGAATACAAGTGAATAGAGCCATAATGTGACAAGGACACTGTTAAGTCACTGGGAAGTTGTGTTCGAAGAGCAGAGGAGTGAGTGCCATACGCTTTGCTTTGGTAATTCCAGTATAAATGAGTTGGCGTTTTACGAAGAAAGTTGGTGAAACATGAAAATTTTTATAGAGCTCCAATAACTTTATAAAAGTATTCAAAACTCTTAGAAATAAAATTGATAGTCAAGCTAGTGTTCAAATGAGTCATAAGTTACATTTAAAGTCTGGTACATATCACAAAATGCTCAGTAGATACTTGGAATTCAAGGTCAATGAGCTCGAATCAGGGGACAAAAGTGAATCAAGCCGGGAAATTCACAGTGACTTACTAGGGACATATGCGTGAAGGTGCCTCAAACAGGAGGAATAC